>VWZT01012015.1:19061-93343 GCA_013397055.1 Pachycephala philippinensis
GGCGGTGGCGGGGGACGGGCGGGGTGGCGATGAGCGACCGCGGCTCCAGGTAACCCCGGCCGGGCAGCAATGAGCGACCGCGGCTCCAGGTAACCTCGGCCGGGCAGCAATGACCGACCGCGGTTCCAGGTAACCCCGGCCGGGGCGGTTCCAGATAACCCCGGCCGGGCCCTGCGGCCGCCGGCGAAGCGCGGTGCCTGTGGCCGCGTCTGAGGCGCCCCGTCTCCTCCCGACGATGGGAGGATGATGCCGCGGGCAGGGCCGGGGTGCGCCGGTGCCGGGGTTGTCTCTGCGTCTCCCGGGTGCCGCTGCCGTCAGTGACACCTGTGTTGCCGGGCAGTCGGCGGTGGCCGGAGCCCGGTGTCCTGCGGGAAGGATCCCCCGAGCCGCAGAGCCGCGGTTGAAGTTGTGTGTCAGCGCCGGCACCGGCCATGGACGCGGCCGCGGTGCGTGTGTTCCCCATCTCCCAACAATGCCGCCTCTGGGCTGCGCTNTTTAAATATCGCCCCTTTTTTTTTTTTTTTTTTTTTTTTTTTTTTTTTTTTTTTTTTTTTTAAATACTCGTTATTGGCAACGCGCATCCGGATTGACCCGTTCAGCAGCACCTGCCAAGTTTTTCCCGAAATCCGTTCAGGGAAGGGTGGTCTCTCCCTGTGCATGCATGGTGGTGCCTGATGCCACACTGGAGCTGGTCCCTGTGCTGGGTTGTCCCTTTGTCCCAGACTTGTACACCAACCAGCCGAGGAAGTGCTCCAGCGTGATGTCTGGCCGCTCCAGGCTTCCCTCCTCCGGCGGGGGGATGCACTCGGCACGAGTGGCCCCTTTTTCTGGTCATTTTTCTGGTCATCTGGCAGTTTTCAGATGCAGTTTTCACCGATGCCAGAAAACGAGCTTTGTTTTAAATACAGCGAGGCATTTAATGTGGAAGGCTGAGGGAATTCAGGCAGGACAAGCCATGGCTTCAAAGCGAGCAACATCTGAAAGAGATGGTGGGCCCGGGCTGGGAAGAGCGGGGTTATTTGGGGGCCTGCAGCCCCGAGGGGTGTTGAGGGGCTGGGTTTTTCCTTTCCCCGCGCCCTTCCATTTGCGGGGTGGGCACAGCGTGTGTCAGGAGTGAACAGCCTGGGTGTCTGTGTGGAGAGTTGGGCAAACCCGCTTAAAGGCTCCGTGCCCCTGATGCCCCACCTGCCCGGATCCCACCCCGCGCCGGGCTGCCTGAGAAGGGACGCTGCTTTCTCTTGTCTTTCCGGGCACGGTCGGGGGTGCCTGCACAGGGAACCTGGAGGCCGGAGATCAACATGGGCTGTGCTGAGCGATTCTCGGGCTGACATGGACCGCCTCAGAGCGAGGAGGAGGGGGAGGAGGACGGGCTGTCGGGAGGGCCGGAGCCAGGCTGCTGCCTGCCTGCGCGAGGGGCAGAGAGGGAAGAGGACGCTGCTGACGGAGGGATGATGAGACCGACTTCCCCGGCTCCTCCGTGTGAATCCACCTTCTCTGTGACTGTCAGGCGGGGAGGAGGGGGCTCGGGCACAGCTCCGGAGCCGCCCGGGAGGAGGACGCTGTGCCGAAGGAAGTGGAAGTGTGGCACATGGCTGCAGAGGAGCCTCGGGCTTCCAGTCACGGGTTACCCGACGATGTGAGCAGAATACGGAGTAAATTAGGGATCGGGGGTAATGGGTTGTAGGTCTGGGACATGGACTGGTGGGTTGTTCGAGGCCAGGGGGCGAAGGTTGCCATGGCAGGTTACGTGCATGCAGGGGAGGGATTGACCTGAGTCGGGTTTTCTGCCGTGAGCATAGGCTGGTGAGGGAGGGTGATATTTGTGGCAGTATGGAGCTGCATGGGTTGGAGCTGCGTTCCTTGAGCGTGGAACTGGGCAGAGGAGCTGGTGGCAGGCACGGTGCAGGGGGCTGGGGCTGGGGGCAGGCTGGCTTCAGAGGTGGGGGGCTGCAAGCAGCTGCCTCTGGGCTGCAGAGGAGGTTGTATTGTGAACCAAGATCTGCATGGATGGCATTTCTTCACTGAGTGACTCTGGATAACTAAAAGTCTCAGTAGCTCCTGTGAGCCTGAGCTCCTGTTACAGGATTAAGTTTCAGGCCTCATGGGCCACTGCTTGCAGCAGCAACAGTTTGGGAGGCAGCTGTGGCAGCAGTGCTGCAGGAGGCAATATCCAGGGTGAGCTGCTTTGGTTGTCACAGGCCCTGGGCTTGGGCCTCATTCACCTCAATGCTTTAGCACAGACATGCTGACTTTTTGTAGGGACTAATGGGGGCTTTGTGCCCTCTAAACCAACAAGCCCAGTGGGACTGTGTAGGATGGTTCCCCAGAAGTTGGTGAGCATTTTGCTGCTGACTACAGGGAGGAGAACTTCACCTTTCCAGGTAGACTGTTGACTGGGCAATTTCTCTGTAAGGATCTGACCAAAACTCAGAAAACTTGTGGAAGTTGGAGTCCAGATTGTCCTGTGTGTCTTGAGCCGACTCACAAGGTCTGGAAAAACAAAATTGGGCACAAGAGGTGGTCTTCATCCAACCCCCCGTAATTCTCTTCAGGTTTTGTACATACAGTTACAGGGATAGTGAGACACATTCAAGTCTGCAACATATTGTTGGCCATAACAAACCCAGCTCTTGTGTTAGCCACCTTCTGACCTGGCAGCATTTGCTCCTAGAGGAGAGCTGGTTTGTGGGGATAGTCCCATTTTCACTTCCTGTTCCCTTTGCCTGAAGCTTTCTTCTCCTTTTCTTTTAATACTTTAATTGTGACTGTGGATCCAAGCGTCGCTGGAGCTGCCAGTGTTCTGGGATCAAAACCAGCTGGGAATCTGAAGGTCTTTCAGATCTGCCTACGACTCCTCCTTCATTTTAGCCATGTCTGCACAGAACTGGTCGCAGGGGGGATGTTGCCAGATTTGGCTTCTGCTGCCACTCTGGTTGGACTCCCTGTGACTTTGGGACATTAACAGTGCTGTCACTTTGTGCCTCTCTGGTTTGAGTACTGATTTCTGTTCCTTGCTGTGCTACGCAGTGGGCAGGCAGGAGTTCACTGTGGTCTTCCTCTTTCATTACCATCCTTGGCTCATGCCAAAGGTGCTTGAAGCTTTTCTCCCAAAATGGGGAGGGCAGCAGCAGGAAAGGGAGAGAGGAACAGGAATTAACTTTCACCTGCAGAAATAAACCTTTTCACTTGCCAGTGCTATTTTGTGTTTAGCTAGCGTATTCTCCCTGCAGCTCTATTTTGCCTTTTACCTTTCAGACACAAATAGTTGATCTTAGTGTATCTTCTTTTATGTTGGCTTTGATTTTGGTGTTACTTGAAGAATGGCATTAGGCCGAGTGGTAATTGGTAGGTTTCACTGGGCCCGGGTCAGGACAGGTAGAGGCACTGATGTGTCTTATCTCAGGCCTTATCTCAGACCTGCTATTGCTGATTGTCTCCTGCTCCTAGCAGTAATTTTATAATGGAAAAATATGACAAAAATATCTGTGGTTTGCTAGTCAATAGTTTCAGTGCTTGGAGTTCTGGAGATTGTTTCCAGGTGACCATCAGCAGCTGTGGCTTGTACGCAGTGAAAAGCAAGTGTATCACTGTGCTTTGTTGGAGCTAGCCAAAGGACTTTTCATTTTGCATGTTCAGTTGCACTGCTCCAACTTAGCTCTGACAGTGTACTGTTTGTGAGTTGTCTTCCTGGGTTTTCTGAGACAGAAAATTGGGCTGCAAGGTGGCACTCACTACTTCAGCTGCTGTGGGACGTGGCAGGTGGGTTCACCTTGCTCTGTGCAAGCACCACGGCATCTGCCCTGTCAGTCCCACTGACAGGTGTCCAGGAAGCTGTGATGTTGTTGATGCGGTCTTGTGTTCCCACCTTCTGGAGCTCTTGACCCCAGGAAGACTTGAGCCAGGGACAGGCAGGCCTACAGGCGCTCCAGGTCATTGGCTCCTGGATTGGGAGGATCTTCGTGTCAGCATATGGCACCAGCCCTACCTGCAAGTCTGGCTCTTGGAGCACTGGGCTGGGTGCACCTTCAGGAACCCTGATGTCCAGTCTTGTATCACCCCTTCCAGAGGCAGACTTGGAAATCATGTGCCTCTTAAATAGGGGCATGTCCTGCTCAGTTGGGAAACCTCTGCCATGAGTGTTGCTTTGTTTTGTTGTAAAGACTTATCATTATGACTGTGTGCATTAAATATTCAAGGATAAAATAATGTTGTTATATATTCAGTGTGCTCATTTCCCAGCGTTAGTTTTATTGTCAGTTGCTTATCTAGTAGCATTCGGACAGATGTGACTGAGTCTTGAGTGATGCAGAGCAAAGCACGTCTCTGCCCTGGAGTCTTTGCTGCCAGTTCCACAGTTGGAATAGTTTTCAGTGCCTCCTTGTGCTGGGTTTGGGGCTCGGTGTGGTACAGGTGCTCTGATACAGCACTGTAAGGCTCGTAAAGATGGGGAATGGCAAAGTTAAGGTTGGATACAGATCCTTTGCACTGCTCTGGTCATGTGTACTGTTTTATTGCCATCAGAAGCAAATTAAGGCAATTTGGATCCAAAACATGCTCAAGGAATCTTTCGGTAATTTCATGTTTCTGTATTGTCCCGATGGCAAAAGCGTGCTTTCTCAGGGAATGGAAACAAAGATTTGGATGTCACTCCTTGACTGCTGAAAGTGACACCTGGCACATGGACCAGTGAGCTCTGTGCTGTGGTCCAGCTTGCCGCTCATACATGTGCTTGGCTTTGCCACAACTCAAGGTACTGCAGTGTCATTTTTGTCCAGCCATAGATCCCCATAAGCCTGAAACAAACTGCCATTTCGACATTGTAGTACAGCAGAGACTCCAGAGCCAGGCCATTCTCGTTTCCTTTCTAATCCTCAAGTGTTGAAAATGCTCTGGCACCTTAGCAGGCTCATTGTTTCTCTCCAGGGTGTATGCACAGTTGGGTGCATGTGACGAGGGGAATACTAAAACATTTTCTTGCTGTGTCACCTGAGTGGGCTCATTTCTCCAGACAGTGCTGTTGAAGGGGCAGCTGCTGTGCCCCCCCCACCGGTCTCTGTCCATTTGCTGGCATCAAAAAATTAGTTTCCTTTATTTAGAAGGGGCACTGGAAATTAGTTCTCTGTGTCTCTCGAGGGGACTGGAAGGCCTAATATTTTCCATTTTCTGTCTCCTCTATCCTCTATTGTGAAGGAGAAAATCCTCCAGATCAGAAATTTTCTAGGCGCTTCCCTGCAGAGAGTCTTGATTCAACCTGCAGTGCCCAGATGCCAGCTCATATTTATCAGGTGCATCCAGCCATTCCCCAGATGAACCACAGGGCTGCTGGTGCATGGTAAACCTGAGAGGGAAAAACTGAAGGCACACAATTAAAATCCTGGGTATTCACTAAAATTGTTCTTAATGTCTCTTGCCCTCACAGGCAGAAGATTGTGGACTTGAATTTGGGATGCTCTTGATGTGTCACCAGAAAAGCTGTCAGATGTGTGCATGCAGAAATGGAGGCTTGGGAAATGCTTTTAATTGTGATTCCGCTCTGCACAACACAGATTGTCATGCTTTGAGCTCAGGTTTGTTTGTATCAGGGACAGACATTGATACCACAGCTCCTATTGGCGCATGAATATTTCAACAACTGAAACGATGCCTGCTCCAGAAAAGAGCTGCTTACATCCGCGTTTGATCTTTTTAGCAAGCCTAGCCAGCTCAGGTTGGCATCCTGGTTATTTATTTCCTGCAGATGTGGTCTACATTAGCTGTGCTGTGCTGTGGCTCTCCTCGCTTCATTCCAGAGAATTCAAGCTGGGAAGAAGTGAGATTTATAGCAAGAAAAAAGACTAAAGCAGACAGAATTTGCTTCCTGGTTTATTTCTTTTTGAGGAAGGCACCTTGCACTTTGTAGGATGCATAGACCAGAAAGAGGTGGGGTAATATTTGGAAGTATCTAGAGTGGTGGTCTAGATACTAGGGCAGTCTTCTCCCTTCATTTCTGTCCCGCATCCTGTACCACACCTTCTCTCCATGCTCTTGTTCTCTCTCCACTTCTTGCACTGGGGGAATGCACAGTCCTCCTTTTTAGTGGCGTTAATGAATAATGTTTAGCGCTTCAGAAGGAGTAAGCTGAGACTGGAATCTTTTCTGCGGTATATTGACAGTTCACTCAGAGGTTGTGTCCTGGACCCTTCTTGAAAGCTATAGTGATACTGAAATGCTGGAACTTCTGCTACCTTAGTGTGTTTCTGAAATAAATTGTCCACAAAGCATCTAATTAGGGGGCACTTATATGCCCCAACTCATAATGCAGACAGAGCTTTTGAGCAACCTGCTCTTCAGGGCATGCCCTGTCTTCTCCCATGGTCTGTGGAGCACTCTGGACACTCAGGGTAAATGCCAGTCTTTTTCATGTAGTAAGGAGAAGCAATAAGAATCTGGTTACAAGGTAGTTTTCCAGTTCTAAGTCCTTGATTTGGTAAACTCTCTTTCCTCTCCCTTAGTGAACACAAAAGCACGTGGATGAGGTTCCCAGGCCCACACATGACATAAGAGGTCTGTTACCTGATTCTTGAATACTTTTTGAGCTGCATTTCATGTTTGCATTGTTGATCCCAGCAGAATGGCCGAGCCTGGCCTTGTGGGTACACCTGAACACATGTGACTCTCTGTTTGAGGACTGCATCTATTGCAGTGCTTATCCTGAGTGTAATTGCTTGCATACTGGAACAGGAATTACACATAGCTGTGTATGTACCCACAAGCAGTCTGGTAAACATAATCCCAAAATCAACCCATAACAGGACTGGCTTTTGGGCAAGGAGAGGAAAAAATTGTGCTCTTGCATAATCCAACAGCCTCTAAAGCACAAGTTCTCATCAGACTGATGGCTTTTGTTGGTGGGGTCATTAGGCAGAAAATACCTTGCACTGGTCTGCCCTGCAGTGTTGATGAGGCATAGTGTTGTGATCCATGGAGCTGGCCGTGTCTGACTGCTAATCCCCCTTGCCGTAGAGAGGGTGGCTCAGGCTCCCTCCTGTGCTCATTGGAATTTTGAATATTGGTGCCAGAAGGCAGTGAGCAGTAGGTGCATGCTTCAAGCATTTTTCTGCACTTTGAAGATCTCGAGGCATATTTTCTGTGAAAACTGTTTTAAAGATTTACAATAAATGGCTAAAAGTCAGGCCTGGAAAAAAAGCAGAGATGTGTTAAGGCAGGGTCTGACTGCTCCAGGGGGGCTCGGTGCCAGGTTGACTCGTGTCAAACACACTGGAAACAAGAGGATGGAGTCAGATGCCCAAGGTCATCAGTAGGGTGCTGTCAGACCAGTGGAAGATAGCAGTTAGAAGCAAAAATGATTGAAGTTTTGTGTCCTGAACTCACCATGGGGAATATTGGTGTTGGTGTCGCTGGGGACCTTGAAAACCTAGGCTAGCAGGTGCCTAAGTGGGTCTGTGGCAACTAATGAGAACAATTTCCATCCAGCAGTGCCAGGGAGAGAAGAGCCCTGGCACCCTGAGGCCACAAGGCTCATTTGAAACACACAAAGTGAAGGAGTGATGTGTTGGATGGAGAACTGCTACTTGTGGTATGTTAGGTGTTAAATGCATCCGACACAGGGAGCTTGTGAAAAGGTCTGGATTCAGAATGTGCTTGTGCTTAGCAGAAATGTTCTGTTCTGTGACTGCTGTGAGCAGAAAGACAAGGCCCCCCAGCCCCTGCTCAGCTGTTGCAGGCTGGTGCCAAGCTGAGTGTTGTCAGGTAGCCATTGCACACTATGCAGGTAGCCATGGAACACCGTGAGATTTGGAGTGGAAGATCCGTGGGGACTGGGGATTTAAAGGTGGTTTAGACCCTTTGCATTGCATTTTGCTTGTAAGTGTTTTGGAGGGGTGTCCTTGTATGCGTATATATCATATGCAAATGGATTTTGAGTTGTGTGTTTTGTCTGAATCTAGAAAAGGAGTGATTTGGAGAAGGAATCCTCCAGGAAATGCTGCTTTTGCAAGCGCACAAGGCCTCTTGACTGTGATTTGTGGGGGAGGAAGGAGTGGGAATGAGGGGGAGGTTCACTGAGATTTTTCTTCTTTTCTTGTTGCGTTTTGGGAAGACTCCAGCCAAGGCCCACATACAGTCGGATGAATCAGCCTCCCTTTTGCCATAAGTAATTGGCAGCTCTAGCTGCAATGCAGTTTTGATGTATGGCTAATACACTTTTCCTTAGTTAATTGAGAAGAAGCACTGCAGTAGACGCATGATGTTGAGTTGGCCTTTGTATGGAGTCTTTGAGCTAGTAGGGAGATACTGTAGGCTGCTCCTTGAGAGGTTGGAATTTGCTGCAAATGATATTCCATACTCTAGTCTGAAGGCTGTCACTGCTGTTCATCTGCTATAGAAAATACATTTCCTGTCTCATATACGTGTAGAGAGCACTGTAAGTTGGCACATGGCACTGTTACTCAGTGCAGGGTTTCCTTGGAAGAGCCTGATTTTATAACAACTTCAACAGAATATTCATGCACTTAGATGAGTGGCTGTTCCTGTGCTGACAAATAAAGCATTTTGGCCTTCTCATATTCCTGTAACAAAATGAAAATCACTTGTTTTCTACAGCACCTGGTGCCAATTCAGACTCAGAGCTTTCTGTGTCTGCTCTAGGATTTCTACTGGGCTCAGAAAACTTACCAGACAAGCTCAGCTTTCACCATTGGAAGTATGTGGAGTAACTGGAGGGCTTTCTTGTCCTGGAAACAGGACATGGAGCAGTTGCCCTTGGCGGACTAAGACTTGCCAAATGTCTTGTATTTCCTGTTGGAAGCCTATTTTTACATGGAAGGACTGTATTACTTTCACAACTGTAGTATCTGTTGGTAAATATTGGCTTTAATAGCATAAGCTTCACTTTAGCAGAGTATCAACAGTGCAGTGAAATAAGTGTGCTGTACTGGGGCAGTAGCATCAGTGTTCTTTTAGAGTGAAACCTATTAGTTTCATAGCATTTGAAAATTCATTAGAAACAAGTTGCTTTGAGGAACGTGTAGTCACAAATGTGGTTAACTCAGCCTTGGAGTTTTAGTCATGGTCAAAGCTTCATTAAATGTTGTCTAAAAAGAGAGAATAACCCTGGCCTTGAGTTATTCTTTCTTGGGATTGCTTCATATGGAGGCAGCATGTGGCCTTCCTCCCTCCAGCTGTTCTGAGGTGGAAGAAAACAGGTACAAATGCAAAGTCTTCACAAGGGGCAAATGAAACAGTTGGCTCTGTAGCATTTTGCACCTTAAGTGAAACACAGAAATGGCTCTTTTTGCCATACACCTTTGTAGGGTACAGAAAGGACTCTTGGATATTTGAAGATACAAACACAGAGAAAGCAGCATGGCATCTCCTTTCCATGCATACTTAGCTGAGGAGCACCCCTGCTTGTTTGATTCAGTGTGTTACATGTGTCTGGAGAGGGGTTGTATCCAGGCCAGTTGGGCTGTGCTCTTTCCAGTTCACTGGACAAGTGTTTTATGTTTCCTTCAGCATAACTTTAAATGGGCATTATTTTACCCCATTTTGAAAAGGAACTGGTATTTTTACAACTCAGGCTGTCATATAACTAACCTTTTTCTTTCCTGAACAAGGTCATTACATCATGACGCAGTAATCCTCTGTCTGTGGGATAAACCATGCTCTCTCTGTGTCTCTGTCTGCTGCTCTTATCTGTGTTTGCTCTTTCTTAAAGTGGGCATGGTGGGGAGGAGACATGGGGGGGGAGAAAAAGTTTTGATTCTGGCCTGTTAAACTATGTTTAGAGAGAATAATACATGGGTTGTGAGATGCAAAGGGCTGTTGTCTCAGAGCTATTGCTTTGATACTTTATCCACAAAGAGAAGCTTCACGGTCTCAAGTCAGAAGAGCCTGGTGATGAAATTACACCTTTGCCAGGCTGTGACAGGTTAAACTTTATGGAGATGCAGGTAGCAAATTATCCACAGACTGAATTGCAAAGGAGGGCTTTAAAATGGGCTTTAAAAACCTGCTAGGGAGATTAAGTGGATAAAAATAGTTAGTTCTTGTGTCTCTCTTTTTGTCTGTAGTGCTGAAAGCAATTTGTGAAGGAAGGAGGGACAATGTTGTTATCTTGGTCTCAGCCTAGAGAAACCCGAGGGATGGAGCAATGGCATTGTAGGTGGAAGAGGGAAGAACAGGAGCCAGCAGCAGGGCCCAGCCATCTTGCTGCCTGTCCCATTCCCTGGCCATTAGACTAAGCTGCCTCCCTGCTTGTTGCAGTTTCTAATTTGTCTTGGATGTGTCTGTGTATTTTTTCCCGAGTCAGTTTACACCACAATATGTCATTCATGGCTAGCCTGGGGTGTGCCCAGTGAGGTGTGGTTCATAACTATTTTTGATTCACTTACAAAGGGATTAGGTGACGTGGTTGCCTGGACAGCAGGGGCTGTATTTGGTGACCCAGTGGGTCTCTCCCTGTCCTATGTAACCTGAGGTGATGCCATCTAAGCTGCAGCAAGATGCCAGTGATGTAATTTCAGACTGTCTGGCCTGAGCGCCAGTGAAGGCAGGGAGGCTGCACATGTGTAAGACAGGCTGAAGCAGAAGATAGACAGGGTTTGATTCAAAATGAAACTGAGCAAAGCAGAGCAGATGTATTAGTTGTTGATTCCATCTTTCACCTGCTCTGAGGGGAAATAGCCCATACTTATTTTACTGAACAGCTCTGAGTCTGTTGCAGATTAAGACAAATAACTAAGTTGAATCATCAGGTTGTAGTGTCTCAACAAGCTACTTAAAAAGATGTCAGGTCCTCTCTGTGGGTGGATGTTAAAGTGGCAGAACTACCAGAGAAACACATCTAAAATCACATGAAGACTTCACTGTTAGCATCATGCCAGGTTTGTGGCAGTGATAGAGCACGTCTTCCAGGCTGGAAGTGAGAGACGCCCGTAGCTGTCAGCAGGACAGGACTATGATGGACACCTAGTAGGTCGTGCTGGCATGGGCACAGTGCTACACTCACATGCTTTTGCAGCTCTCAGAGCAGACACGTGCATCGACTTGCTTGGAGTGCAGGCAGAGAGCTCAGATCGGGCTGTACCCATCTGTGGACACTTACTTAGCTGTAGCTGAGCAGTTCCTGCTCCAGTCAAAAGGGACACCAATAATAACCACTATATGCTCAAGATAATATTTCTATGCTTTGTACTTGTCCTTAATTTATTAAATCCCCAAATCCAAGGGTCTTCTTATGGACATTACATGGCTGACAGTATCTGCATCCATGTTTCATCTGTACTGACTCTGTTGATGCAGATAGGCTCTGTATAGTTTGGTCCAATGTCAGTGTTTTAATGGAGAAGGGGAGATTTCTAAATTAGATTATTTGATTATGCTCTTTTATCATTTTCTATTACTTGAAAAGTTCTAGCAAATGAGTGTGTACTAATTTATTTGCATTATTGGTTTGCATCTTGTATTCAGTGCAGGGCAGGTAAGAATCTTCAGACTCAAATTCCAAGGGAATGACCATGTTTGTGAAAAACGATGGTCACAGCAGCACTGTCCGTTGACTGACTTTCCAGCAGCCATTTGTTATGATAGTTTTGACTTTTTTTTTCTGCCATGCTAAATTTCAGAGCAGCACTGATTTTTATTTCTTCATGTAACTTGTGATTTGCTGAGTTATAGGTGACAGCAACTTTCCTCTGTCCTTAAGGGGTCATTCTGCATATGTGTATGTGTGTTTAAAAGCTGCAAAATCACATCTTAAAAGGAAAGCCCTCTAAACATGCTTAGCTGCATGTAATACCTTTCATTTTGCACTTAGTTTTAAAGCCAAATATTAATAAAAACAACTCTCAGTGCTTTGATGTGGGTTCTTAACTTTCTCATTGATGCTATTAATATTGTATGCCCAGTTGCTCCGTGGTGGTTGTCAGTGCTCTGCCATCTGTGAGAAAGGAGCTGCTTCCTGGCATGGTATAAAATTTAGGCCAGCTGTGGATGCTGGAACCACATCTTAGAGGCCATTCCTCTGGGCTCTCCCTTCCCTGTGCTTTGCCTGAGACTCAGCACTGAGCAGAATTTCTGGTACCCAGGATCCCACAGCCTGTGGAGCTGCATTTCTGTGTTAATGTCTGAGCCTCACACTCTGACAGCAGAAGGTAGGGCCTGAATTACTGCCACATTGGGCCTGTGCTGGTGGCATTCCAGAAAGCTGGTTCTCCTCAACTCAAGGGACTCACCCATGCTCTTGTTCAGTTTGAGCAGTACTCCCCCTGCACCCATTCAGCACAATTGGTGTATTATGGGTCTAGTAAAACAAGTGAAAATGCAATTGCAACTCTGGCCTGATACTTCAGAGGAAAACAGTTTTTCTGTGGTTTTTTCCTGTGATGTTGGGAAAAACACTGTCTCTCTGTCCTTTAGCTTTAATTTCTAGGTATATAAACTGGTTAGAATTGAGAGAGCAGAGGAAAATAAACAAACTCTAAGCAGCATCCCAGGTAAGTCTTAGATGTAGAGGATGTGTGTCTTGCCCTACATTGAATTGTTTTGCAGTTAAATGTCTGGGATCTGCATGGATATCCAAGTTTGTGTCAGAGCTCCCACAGAGAGGACCTGACAGATTACTGTCAGCAAAACATAGTCTGTCAGTACTGTTTCTTAGTCTGAGTTAACTGCCTTGGGGCGTCATGACACACCTTCTAGACTAGAGGACAGTCCTTATGAAAAGTAATGATCATTGGCCAAATTCTGCCTGCAATTATGTGGTCTGACCTCAGCTTCTCATTTAATTTACAGAATTGTGGTTTATAAAATAGCTGTGTTTAATAACGCACCAGTTCTTACCTTGATGTGACGTCCTAGATGGCATTTGCAATCGGAACATGGTCTCAGGATTTCTGCTGTTTTCCAGCACACATTCTTTCTTTCTGTAGCTATCTTCAAAGTCCTTTCCCTCTCATAAGGTTTCCTTTCTCAAGAGTTCTTGGGACAGGCATTTTGCAGATCACTGCAGGCATAAGGCAGTTATTCAGAAAAGGGCTTTAACCCTGGAGGTGCTTCCTTACAGACAGAGGAAAGAATACATGGTTCTGCTCTCTGTGCAGCCTTTGGAAGAATGGAAATTTGTTTCTTTGAGGGCAAACAAACCTTCTGCAAAGACTTGGGAAGTGATTCATCTCCATTTACACAGTCTGCAGTATCAGCTTGTCAGACTGGGATCATATGTTGAACTTTATGATATAATGCCCCTGAATGTAAATTAGATCAAGACACTCTTACAGTTTGCAGCAGCCAAAGTTATATTAGTGCTGATGATAATTGATGAAAGAGTATAATGATTACCCAGATAATCATGGCTGAGTTCCATCAGAAAACGCTGAATACTCACCTTCTGATAAAGGGCCCAGCTTTCAACTGTTGTGAGACTTTGCTGAGCTGGGAATGGTGCAAGTCCAGAAAACTGGCACAGGTTCTGTCTTGGTGGCTTGTCAGATACTGGCCACATGGAAATGTTTTGTGGGATCAGAAGACAGATTAGAACAGGATTTATGCTTTTTTTCCCTCAGACTTCTATGCTATAGAAATCAGTGGAACTAGTCAGAGGCAAAGGGGCAGAGCAACTTTCCTGTTCAGCTCACAAGTCATCAGAGATTTGTATTATCTGATGTGAAACTTGTTTCAGACTTTAAGGAATGCAGTCCCAAATCCTTCAGCTGCTCCCAGTGTTTCCATTGCAAATACCAGAACCACTGTTTAACCACTGCTGTGGTGATTTTGGAGACCAGAACCTGAATGGTCCGTGGAAGCACCAGGAGCTGTCTCAGTCATGCAGGATCAGAGAATCGTAGAATGGCTTGGGTTGGAAGAGACCTTAAAGATCATCTGATTCCAACCCCTTGCCATGGGCAAGGACACCTTTCAGGAGAGCAGCTTGCTCAACCAACCTGTCCTTGAACGCTTCCAGGGTTGGGACATCCACTTTTCTGGGCGACCTGTTAAAAATAAAGAATGCTTCATGAATTTGAGTGGGTTCTTGGTAGTGAAGATGTTAATCTTGGCCAGGCCCTGAAGGTAATGTGCAGGTATATGTGCTCAGTAAGTCTAAGTAGCCTCTGCCTGGAAGGTGAGTAGAAGTATTTGCTTCCCATGTGCACATGCAACTGGAGCTGGTTTCCCATGGGAGCTGAGCACTGCCTTCTGTGTGCACCTGAAATGGGCAGTAATTTCTGTGCTGTATTACTGAATCCCATCATATTCTCTAGAAATTTATGGATAAGCTTTTTAGCACAGGAGTTTTGTTCCGGGGAAGTCCAGATATGGATTCAGGTGGAGGCCTTGCATGAGGAGCAAATGAGCTGTGCAGTGAGGTGTGGCAGTGTTTTCTGATCAGGCTGGTATGTCTTTCTGAAGGAAGAGTGAGAAGAGCTTTGTTTTGACAAAGAGGACATGGAGGCTCTCTATTTTGTTGGTAGAGGCTATTTGTTGATTCCTTCATAAAATCCTTGATGGAAAAAAGAACTTTTTATGGTGGAAAGTGCTCATGCCAAGCAAAACAACAAGAGGTGGTGGCTTGAAATAGAATTAAGTATTTCTAGGAGAAGCATGAAATGCATTCTGTTTTCAATGTGTGCCTTAAAGCCACATCTTAGAGTTTCCTTGATAGCATTTCTAATCGGCAGGCCTTTATCCATTCTCTACCACTATTAGTTGCAGC
This sequence comes from Pachycephala philippinensis, assembly GCA_013397055.1. NCBI lineage: Eukaryota > Metazoa > Chordata > Aves > Passeriformes > Pachycephala > Pachycephala philippinensis. The sequence goes on from VWZT01012015.1 coordinate 33,772, forward strand.
TTAATGACACACAATTGTATTGGTACTTTATCACTCGACTTGCCAAGTTGTTTATCTCTTGGGAGGCAGGATGGAGAGGAGAATTTATTGCCTCACAGTCTCTTGGTGTTCTGCAATGCAAACACATATTTTGCCAAACCCTTTGGGAAGGTGCATTGTCAGAAATTGTAGGCGATTGCACACCTAGAAGTAAAGGCGGTTCATACTGCCTGCACTGATCATCTTGCCAAGTCCTTGTAATGTCACATTACCCTACATCCACAGAGTTTGGTAAAAAGGAGATTAGTGAGAAAGCTGAATGATAAACACTAATTTTTGATGTATGCACATACATACACATAAATTGACTTTTTGACAGCTGTTGCCAGCAAGCCATCAAAGCAAATTTTTTACTGAGGGTAGGTGAGTAAAGAGTAGAGGTGTGTAATTCCTGGGGCATCAGAACAACTGCAGTGTTCTCTGCTGGGACAAATGATGATGCTGCAGCTAGAGGGGAGTGCATCTCTCCTCCAGCTTCTCCATGGAAGTCAGCGTGGGCCAGCTGCTCAACAGGGCATGTGTTGCTGGGGGTGTGTGTGTCTTGTGCTGATGTGCCTGCTGGAGAAGCAAACTTGGGAGCACCTTTCAGAACTGCAAGCACAGCTTTGGCAGCAGAGTAGATGTTTCTTTTGTCTTACAAAGAATTAAAGGTAATCTGTGCTGTCAGTGTGGGACAGGGAGTCATTGTAGAATCATAGAATGGTTTGGGTTAGAAGCGGCCTTAAAGACCATCCAGTTCCAACCCCCCTGCCATGGGAGACCTTCCTCTAGACCAGGTTGCTCAGGGCCCCATCCAGCCTGACCTTGAACATTCCCAGGGATGAGGCAGCCACAGCTTCTCTGGGCAGCCTGTGCCAGGGCCTCACTGCCCTCACAGTAAAAAATGTCTTCCTAACATGTAATCTAAACCTGCCTTCTATCAGTTTGAAGCCATTCTTTCTTCTCCTGTGACTACATGTCCTTGTAAAACATCTCTCTCCAGCTCTCTTGTAGCCCATTTAGGTACTGGAAGGAAGTTATGGGCTTGTCAGAAAAATGGGAGCAGCTTAACTGTTTCACTTATAAATCCTGTGCTTTGAGTGGTGTAGACAGCCAGTGTAAATGTGCTTGTGCAAATTCCAGGCTTTGCTTTGATCTGTTTTGTGCAATTGTATTATCAAACTAAGTAGTACTGGCTGCTGAAAGAGTTAGGCCAGCATTTAGATGTGTTGGCATTGCAGTTTAGATTATAGTAAGTAATTTTCCAGGGAGAGTCTGGCCAGTGTGTTCCATGTTGTCAGTTCGGTGAAAGAGCTGAAGGAAAGGCTGATGAGCTCCGGTAGATCAAAGTCCTGGTGGTCCTCCCCTCTCCTGGGAGTTACCATCCTTAGAGCCAAGTTGCAAGAATGTCTGCCTCAGCATTTGTTGCTGTGGAGTAGGAAAGTTATCCCAAATCCCTTTGGTGGCACTTTAAGTTAAGTCAGCAGATGCTACACAGAAATGGTTTAGTACAGAGACATCTTCCTTTCTGCCAGCGTCTGTGGGTGAACAGGAGCTTTTGGCAGAAGGGCTGCTTCAAACAGTCTCACGGGACACAGCGATGTCACACGGCTGCCTTTGCATGTTAAGAGCGTGTGGCCCTGTGCCCATCTCCAGAGCTCTCCTAAAAGGTTCTAGGCCAAGATCATTGTTCACTTGTTATAACTAACATGTTGTGCTTGGAGGAACTGATTTGTGTTGAGTCCAGCATCACAGATTCCTATGAAGGATGGATCCAAGTTGCTGTGGCATATATGTCAGATAGCCATGATAATAATGGGAAATAACAGCAGTCCCTCACCTTCTACCTTTTCTAAGCACTCACTAGTCATTAATGAATTAATAATCTACACAGAATCCCTGGGAGGTGGCCAGCAGGTTGGTTCTTTTTTGGAGGGACGTTGAGTGGAGATCTGACATCCTTGGACTCTTGACAGCTGATCCTGTGATACCCTGGTCACTGTATATACACAGCACCACTCCCAGGTAAGTGGAACCTGAGCTCTTCCCATTGTAGGGCCAGGTAGGAAATGGTTTTGTATTTGATATCTCCCTGGAACCAGGATCTTTTAAAGCTTTTCAGAAAAGAGTGGGAGTGGAAGAAATGCTATTAAGTTTTCACAGAGGAGTGGAAAAATTGTTCTGGGGAATCTGGATCCCCTGCCTTGCACCTACGGTGCTGGTGCCTGCACTGAGCCCAGGTTTCCCAGCCCCAATTCTGTGCTTTCTTCAGCTGCTCTCTAACAGAACAGAAATGCTTTTCCCTCTCTGTTTTGTCCAGAGACACATCCTTCTGATGAAGCCTTCCAGAACAGTGGCATATTCCCGTGAAAAGATTCTATTTCAAGCCACTGACATGTAACTTGCTGAAAAATTCATGACAAGTTCCTGTCAGAGACCTTGGCTTTCCCATGAGCATGGCCTGTGCCTGTCAGATGCCTTGGGGGGGGCAGAATCTGAAGCACAGGATCAGTCCCAGGTGGCCAGGGATAATTGTAGCCACTGAGAAATGAGGGAATTGAGGCACATTGTAATTATGCCATTGGCCAGAGTCCCCATGATAAGTCAGTTACAGAGCAGAAGAGAACATCCGATTCTTGACATTTCCTCCTGTGCTCCTGCACAGGGAGGCAGGATGGGAGAAGTCCTTCTGATTTTTGGATTTGATTTGGGCACTGAAGGCTGTTTGAAAGGCCTTAGCTTCCGTTAAGAAATTATGGGAATGTCAATAGTAGAATTAATTTTTTGAAAGAAATCAGCCACTAAGAGATGTAGCTGAAGATCCGGGGATCAGGGGTCAGGGGCTGCAAACATGCAGAGGGGATGTGATCGATATACATAGCAGGAGAGTATTCAATAAGGAATGTGGCCAGGTGCACCTGCCCCTAGACCTGTAGGCAGGTATTTAAATGTCAGAATATGAAGGTGAACATGTGCAGCAGTACATGAGGGCAAAAGATGATTTTGCTCTCATTGTTTTCAACTGACAGTGATTGCTATTCCCTGGAGTACAGGAGATGATTTGTACAATTTAATTCAGAATATAGATTTGATGTAGTAGGTGCTGTGTGTACAGGGGGCAGAACCAGGGCATTCCAGTTGTGTTTCTTAGCTGGGGACCTTAAAACTGCTGGTGATGAATGCTGGGCTGCAAGAGGAGGAGTTTGGGCTCTCAGGGTGTATTTCAGGGACAGGTGGTGGCGTGTTTGTTCATTTATATCACTTTTGCATCCAAAGATTTATTAGGGCAATTTGGAATGGTAATTTGATCTCTGTGCATGGATTTCCTAATTTGTAAGCTCTTTGCAGACTGGTGCCTGTGCTCTGGCTGGCTCAGCTCAGCTGCGTTCAGCTTCTGATGCCGAGGGTGAGCTCTGTGTGGCACAGGCTGTGTCAGTACAGTCTGCAGGGTTTGCCCTTAGTACCTTTTCTCATTTAGGCTGAAAGGCTGAGACTTTCACCAGTGGAAATCCCACGATTCTGGCCCTTGGTCTACAGACAAGGGTGTGATTTGTCTAATAAGAATTTACTGATTACTCCAGAAGTGCTTCGAGATTATTGGTATTTGGGATGGCTGTTACTGGCATTTAACTGTACGGTGTCCAGGGATTTAGTTAACTGTATCTGGTGAAGGGCTTTATAAACCTGAGATAAATCACTCTTCAGATGCCCAAAATGTTAGCATTCTGTATAAATATTTTCTAGACAATGGAAGAAAAATATTTTAAAAACAGGAGTAATACAGGAACAAGAGCTGTAAAATGTTGAATTTATTTAAAGGTTGTTGCAGGCTGAACAGAATCTGAAGATAATGAAATAGTAATAAACCATGATGTGATGGCCCACATTTTCCAGCAGAGGCTTATTCCATGTGCACCATCCTGCGTCAGCCCAAATTAGACACGCGGGTCCCAGGATGAGAAGGAGAAATGTGCCCACTGGTACAGCAGGACTTCCACGTGCCTGGCATGCCCAGAAAGTGATGCAGGGCTGCCCATTCTGAGCCACGGGCTTTGCCTTTGCACTTTCTGTCCTCGGAGGGTTTGTGCATTTGTTAGCTGGCAGCTTGGCTTTGGCCCCTGTGGCAGGCAGCCTGGTTTTCAGCGTGCGGAGCCTGAGAGATGCCCTTGACTTCGGTGGGAGCAGAGGGAATGCAGCCCTTCTCATGGCTGGGCAAAGTGTGTCTGAGTCACAGAAAGGGCAAGCAGCCAGGGCTTTTCCTCACAAAGCTGAGGAAGCTGAATTCGTTTAGTTCTTAAAGGAGTGTTTTAGCTCGCAGATTGGAAGGGCCCACAGAAATCTGATACAACATTACTGGAGTCTATTCGGATACTTTGGTGGAAATTGAATAAGACTTGAAATGTGTTAAAGTCTTCCCACTTTTAGCTGTAGTGACAATGCTGATAAGCAGAATTGAATTCAAGATAATAAAGGAGAGAGGTGTCTTCCCTCTGCTGTTACCTGGTTTCTCTTGAATCTCTAGAAATGTCTGCATCTAGATTATTTCAGGTTTTGTTTTGTTTCCATGTGGTATCATACTCTCTTTAATAAATAATCTGTGGTTCTTTGTGACAATTTTTCTTTACTCCTGAAGGGAGGAGATCCAGTTTCGTATCCTTTTTGGCTTTGAGGTGTGTAGTTGCAAACAGCTTCTACCATGTCTCTTAATATTTCCTCCTGTTTACAGTTGTGCCTGCACCCTGGGAAAAGTTTACTCAGTGTAAGGTAAATATTTTCTCTCTTCTGGTACATTAAGGTTTTATTGTTTTATTTTGTTTCTTATGACAAATAAAAGCTGTTTGAGCTACAAGAAATTACTACTTTTGCAAAAAAACCCTCTTCATCTCTTAAAAGTGAGTGGGTACTTTCATCCAGGTATAAAGACTAAACAAACAGGATGGGTGGTCAGTGCCTTTTCCTAGAGTGTGGTCTTAAGTTTCCCTCTGAAATTTATCACAAGGGGGAAAAAAAACCTCTGAACATTTACAGTAGGAGATCCTTGGCTGGTTTTCCACTGTAGCTTTCTCCCAGGCCTGTGTATCTCAGTGGTGGGGTGGATCTCTAATCTGCCAAGCAGTCTTAGCAAAGACCGGGGAGTAAGAGTAACTTTTTGTTGCAGTAACTTGTTTCACCCGGGACAGGGGCACTCTAATGGTGCATGTTGTTGACAAAAGTTCTGAGGATGGTGCTGGCTGGTATATCATGACATACAGTCTTGAAAAGAGAAGGCAGTGGGTTTTTTTCTTGTGATCTGGCCCAGGGAGACAGTATTGCATTACTCTCTGTGGCACTCTGAAATCACTTGGAGTCTCCCATTATAATTAGGTGATAATTTGGTGTGTTAATGCACTGTCTTCCCTTGCGACATGCACTCATCATTCTTTAAAGTTGCCCTGTCTGCATGTCTTTGCTGCCATTAGTGACCACCTGGAAGTGCTGAAGGCTGATGCTCTCTGAAGAACAGGGGCAATTATGCCTTGCAACTACTCCATGGGGTTGTTTTCATGGTCCTTTCTCTGGCTTGTGACCCAGACGGTGCTGGTGACTAGTAAGGTGTGCATGGACATGTCACATTCTGGGGAGCGTAGCTGATGGCTCCTTTTCTGTCCGAGCAAATGCACTTTGTGCGTTGTAAGGCATCAGCTGGTAACTGGAATGGGACACTGGCTTTCCATACTTGCTCATCTTAGGTTTGCTGCTGAGGCATCTTGGTGTTGCTGTGAGCTGCTGTGTAGGACTTTGGTACCTCAGGGCTGGGCAGGAAAAAGCAGGCATCTGCTTAAGGCTGTAAATTAGGGAGGAGCTGACAAGATCAAGCCAGTAGCAGAGCAACTTCCTGTACACCAGCCTCTTTGAGTGGCTGAAGGAACAAGGGCTGATGTAGGTCTCCAGCTCTGGAAGAGGCCGTGGGGCTGTGCTGTCCCCAGCTCCTGGCTTGGCTGCCTCCAGCCTTGCCCTGCTTAGGAGAGGCAGCAGGATGATGAGCGGCCCTTCGGCTGGGGTGGGACCCATGTCTGCCCACATCCCTGCGGTGACCCTGACCCCGCCCCCTGCTGCAGAGAAACCCCTGGGGTGAAGGTGTTTGGCCCTGAGCACTGCAGTGTGTGCTGGTGGCCTCAGATGTTTCGAGACTTCAGAGTCTGCAGAGCTGCTGCAGCTCAAGGTGCTCATCGTGTCTTTGGCTCCAAGAATTTCTTTAAAGGCCTCAGAGGTAAAAACAGGGCCAGGAATTAATCTCACTGGGAATAGGTTCACTCATCGATGATTCTTAGATCATGGTTAGTCTTTGTGGCCTGTAATTTAGTGTGGCTTTTAATTGGTTTAGTGTATTCTGTGGTCTTCCTTTTCTGTTACAGTTTTTTAATCAAAACCTCTTTTTTTAAGGCCTTGTAGGGACGTAAGTTTCTACAAAAATGATAATATTTCTTTATCAAATGTGTTTATTATTTCATGTTTGCACGGTCCTGCTGCCAAGCAGTGGATGGTTCTGTCTGTCAGCTTCTGTCAAGCCAAAGTGATAATACCTCTGATTTTGTGAGAGGTTTTTTTTTATCAACAGCTTGTATTTGCCCACTGATCTCAGAACATTTTTTTTATTCTACATCTTCAGCATTTGGTGGCATTTCTCCCATCTAAGATTGCCTCTTATCATTGCAGCTGGCTCTACAATCCAGCTGGAATCAGATTCATCTTTGATTTAATGGCAGAGCAGCAAACGTAGCTGTAGAATGGCTGGCAGCTTCTTGTGCAGAGCCTGACTATTGAGAGTCTGCTGAGGTTTTACTGCAGAGATCCTTCTTTCCCACAGGATCATCCTCAGGCACTGCATTCACTCTTGTTATTCACGTTGTGGAGGAACTGCATTGTGAAGGCATTCTGTTTCCCGCATGTGTTTACCCCATTGCTCTGAGCTGAGCCTTGCTCTTTTTGCACATCTCTCTGTGCTGTGCTCTGGACCACAGAGCCTGGATTTTCAGGCAGCCTCTGTGTGCCCTGGGTTCCTTTAACCACGTTCTTACTTGGTGCAAATGCTCTCGCTCTCAGGGTCTGTCACTCTCCCACGCTCCCTGGATGGTCCAGGTGGCCGTGCTGTTTGGGGGCATTTCCCTAGAGCCAGATCAGGCTCCCATCTCACCTGGAACCGTGCATGTCTGGGGCTGTCACCCATTTCAGTGGAGGACCTCTGGTATCCCTTCAGTCACACACAGACATGGTGACGCACGGCTCTGTAACCAGAGCATTTAATCTTTGTTTCATGATTTTGCCTGAACAATAGTACCTTTGGACAGATTATTTTGTCTGAGATCAGACAACAGATCAGCTGTTCTGGGTTGGGGTTTTTTTAGATACTGACCCTGGCAATAGCATCTTGGTCATTTCTCATCATTTTCTGCCACTTAGTAAAATTATTTTACCTCCTGTTTTCTTGTCTTTTCCTCCTCAAGGACAGATCAGTGTAAAGGCTCTGTTCTCACTTCTGTTGACCTGTTATTCCTAGTAATCCAGCATTTCCAGAGGTTTGGTATCCCACCAATAATTCCCATTTTCTCAGCTCATTGGAGGTATTTTCTTGTTCTTCTTCTCTTCTTCACTTGCTATCCAGGTTGTTGACACTGTGTTGCATGTACTCTGTGCTGACTAACAACATGATTGCTGTCAGGTTTCTGAAACTAACCTGGCTCTTTATTAGGGTCTTTAAAGTCTGATAGATGTGGCAAAATAGAAGCAACCTCGTCTACATTAACAGCAAGGGAGAGAGCCAAGGTGCTGAAAGACCAGAAAGAACACACAAAGACAGTGAGTAACTTGTCTGAGGTTATTTGTAAAGTTTGTGGCAGGTGTCCCATGCTTGTACCCTCAGCACATGGCTCTGCCTATCAATATGTTCTGCAAGGAAACAAAACAAGAGGCAGATCCCTGCTCCTCTCCCCTGGTGAAGACCAGCTCCGGGCACTGGTCTGTACTGAGGCAGAGCTGAGGGTGCTGTGAGCCTGGAGGATGGCAGTGTATCCCATCTTCCCATTGCTTCTACTGTTACATCTGGAATGGGGTCTGGAAAGGAATGAGCCTGTGCTGTTCACTGTGGGTGTGGATATCTTGTAGCCAGGTACCCATTTCAGGTGGCATTTGTTGCTGAGGAGCAGCACATTTGCTGCTGTCTGTGTGCTCGTGGAAATGCTCTTTACAGTTCCAAAAATCAGCTGGAGTTTGTCCGTACTGGGAGTGGGACACATTGGGGCACAGCTCTGTTGAAGGTTCCAGCTGTGGTTCTATATGAAGCAAGCATGGAGACCTTTCACCTTGTGCGTGCTCGCCAAGCTGGAGGGTCACGAGCCAGCTGTGCCTTGGTGCTATGTCAGACATAGCTCAGGCATGGTGCCGTGTCACTGCAGCTCGACTGCTCCTGGCTGGCTGTGTCAGTGCCCTCACACAGGCTCAGCAGGCTGTGTGTCCCTCCTGGGGTCTATGCCTGGGCGAGCAGTGCACCTCCAGACCCTTGGCCCTTGTTTGTACTGACTGAGGAATAAAGACAGGCAGAGAAGCTGTTAAGGTTTTCTTGAGCACCTTCTCTCCTTGGGTGCTGCTTCTCTGATGTACTCCCCATTTCTCAGCCTGCTTTTCTTCTCATAGAACGTATAACAATGCAGCTATCATTTTGTGCCTCATAAAATCCTCAATCAGTGTACTTCAGTTTTCTTTAAAGCCTGAAGTTGTAAATAGAAAGTAGGGGTGTCAGACAGTAGTAGACTTCAGCCAGCAGCAGAGTAAATGTTGATGGACTGTTTTAAGAACAAGTTTCTTTGCAAAACTTTTAGGCCGTAAATGTGATGTGTGTGTGACACAAGGAATCTATTTTGGATCCTGTTGTTGTCCTCTTTCCTCTTTCCTTGCTCTTTTGTTTACTTGTTTCTGTGCATTTTGATGGTTTCTTTTTTTTTGGTGCCTTCTTTGATACAAGATTGCATTAGTGTCAGCTGCTGCTCTGAGAGTTGGTACTTTTGTAGTGATTTGCAGTAGGATCTAAGGCTGCTTTAGAAGCACTTACTGAGCAATGAAGGCAGTTCCCTTTTACAGGAGCTCTTGCAAATGGCTCCAAACATTTTGGACAGTGATCTTGAGGTGAAGGTACCCTGATGTGTTGGGAATGGAAATGTCTTGGCTGTTGTCTGCTTATTCAAAAAACTTTGTGTCCTTTTGCACCAGTGACTTGCAAAAGTGCTCCTACGTTCTGCAGACAAGGCATCTGTGGTTGTATGGAGAAGTTCAGTGGTTTGTCCAAGCAAAAATTTACAGGAAACAGGAATGAATCCCAGAAGTGTGAATACCTGCCAGTTGCTCTAACTAGGATTTGTAGCATGTGCGATTTCCAAAACCAGAACAGTCCTTGCTGGCTCAGGTATTCTCCCATGCGGGGACTGAGGCCAGGGTGTCCTGGATGCCACCACCTTTGGGGGCTTTTTGTCCCATTCCAAGCCCAGTGTCCTTACCTTACCTTGGTGGTTGCAGACTGCATGCAGGAGGCTATGGACAAGTGCAGAGGAATTGTGAGTAGATCCCCAAACACCTTTATTTTTTCATTTAGGTCGTAAGAGGACAGTGAACTGTTTTCCTGTTGTAATGTGAAGTCAGGCAAGAAGGAACCTCCACTGCTCCACTACTCTGGAGCAGAAGATTATTTTTTGAGCAATGAAGCGTTAAATGCTGAATCCCTGTTTAAGCAGTTTAAAAATATCATACCATTGTGGTAGCTGAGAAAACAACAGATTTTGTGTGTGGATCTTGTTTTGCTTTCCGCACATAGGTGTCATTTCTTCCCTGACCTATTTAAGAATAGCATTTGTACATTTGTTCTCCTAATCTTCCCATCCTGCTGCTCTGAAGCCAAAGTCTTGCTGGCAACTAGAAATAAATAAGTGCATGCAGCAACTGCTCCATTTCCCACCTCTGCCTGCTCCAGATCCATGATGCCCCCAAGGTACATGGGCCATTACGCACGCTAAGATCACTAACATAGCAGGTGAATATTAGATATATGAAGTTAGTCAGCTGTAAATAAAAGGCCTGGCAAAGAATAAAAGGCAAAACGTTGTCCCTGAGGAAGTAAGTGGGGATATGATGCCTTCCTGCCCTAGTGCCCTAAAGAGTTGAAGCAGGATCTGGACCATATTCACCTCCCAGGTGAAAGGCATGTGGCAGCCTGGGCTTTGCCATTTCCTTCCTTGGAGGTAGGAGCTGTGTCCTTCCAAACATACCATAAGGACTTGAGAAGATTGGTACAGCAAATCTTGTGTTGTGTTGGTCTCTGTCTCTGCTTGTGGGATTTGGAGGTTTCAAGTCCATCCCTTGCTCTCATCTTTAGTGGTCTTTATCCAGCCCCAGTAGCTATATCCAGAGGACTCCTTGTTCTTTATTTTTGCTTCTTGTAGCGTGGTTTGTCTCCCAGCTCTCCCTGGCAGTCCTGGGGTGGCCTTGAGTTAAGTCTTTTACATGTCAGATTCATCCTCTGACGCAGGGGTTTAATGTTGTTTACTACAGCAAGTTTCTCAGCTAAGGATTGCAAAGGCAAAATGAGCTAAAAGGTGACTGGAATGTGCTAGAAATGGCAACTGTCTCTAAGTTTCAATTACTGCATTATATTGCTGCTTCCTTTTTTCTTCCAGAGTTCTGTGGTGATTGTTGTTGGCTTGGCCTGCATGTATCTACTGAGCTGTGGGCCAGTGGTTTATCAACCCATGTAGTTGTAGTCAGGACAGGGTTCCTTCCGTCTTGTTGCCTTCCGGGAGAGCTGCACATGTCTTGAGGCAAAACCAGCTCTTGCCCTGCCTGTGGGGACCATTGCAGGGAAAAGGGCCATGGCTGTTTCTCTGGTGAGCACTGTTAGTGTGGGCTGGAGTGGTGCTAGGCTGGGGTTCAGCAGGTCATGTTTACCGTGGCACACCTTCTGTAAGTGTATCAAGCAGAGAATAAGCTGTGGAAAAGCAGAGAAAGCAGCAACACCTGCAGGGAAACCAGGGAAACTGGTCCTTTATTCTTTTTTACCCTTCCTTCTTCTTCCAGATGTTGGTTTGTTTGTTTTTTTTAATGTAAACAAAATTAAAAGCATAATAGGCAAGGTGCCAAATGGCTTCTTAAAAGCAGCCTTAGTGCACCAGCTGGAGTTCAGTAGGAGTTTAGGGTGCCCAAAAATATGAACTCAAGGACTTTTTCATTTATCTAATTTTTATTATGGAAGTCCAAGCAAGAAGAGGCTTCCTTTGATACCATTTACAAGGTAAGAGAGGAATAGTGATGGGAGCAAGCTTACCTCTGCCAAACCCAGTGGCTGCTTTGCCCTGATTGCTGGTTTTTAGCCTGGGTGTAGATGTGGATCGAAACTCGGCTTGAGAGTGGCCAAATTCACGCTCCTGTGCTGGTGGTTTGTAGTGCTGCTGGTTTGTTTGTCAGCCTTTCCTGTGCTGCGACAGGAGAGGCTGTGTGAATAGGATGTGAGATGACTGGCTTGGGATGCTCCAAGTCCATCAGAACCTCAGGTGTCTGCCTTGGGATGCTCTGGGTCCATTTTAAGATGGTTCAGTGAGGTTGGTGGGTGAATGTCACTCTGCTGGAAGTGTAGACAGAGCCCACCGTGTGGTCCTGTGCATGGAAGCAGGAAACAAGCCCTAGACCCAAATGGATGCACACCACAGAGGTGGGGAAGTGGGGAAGAGCAGATAGGAGGTAGGAGAACATGGTAGAGAGACTGGCAAGCTGTCAAAGGCCAGGAGAAGAACCGGCAGTTCAACCTGCACGTCCTGAAGCTGTGTTGACAGAAGAAAGCAGAGTCTTCCTGACAGCATGAAGTGATGACATGGCCTTTATGTGGTTCCAGATACATTGGTGTAAGGGAGCTTTGTATCTTCTGCAGAAAGGGACACACAGGATGTGTAAAAGAAGATGTTTTCATTGATGCAATACCACAGCATAATTTTTCCTGGGCATTTCTCACATATAGGTGGAGCATGTGGAGTAGCTTGCTACCTTAGTAGGCTAATGTAGATTCACCTTCAGCCTTTACCAGAGAAGATGAGAGAAGGGGTGAAATTTTTGTGCTGAGTTGCAATACTTGGGATCTTTGAATGCAACAAGAGTCTGCTTCCCACCGTATTAATATGAGTATTGTTCTAACCCTGGCAGATCAATAATTCAGGTTGCAATTGCACTCTTAAGTGTTCCAGGAGCAGGCCCAGATTTGGGTTTTCTGGACCACTTTGGGACTTTGACTGGTCAGCTAAGTAAGCCACAAGTGTTCGGCTTTAACGTGCAAACGGTCCAGCAGCTTGTTACAGAGCCTTTTGTGCAGAGGGATTGCTGCCCTTCAGGTGGGTTGGAGTCAGACTGGTCCATTTTAACTGTCAGTAGCTTGCAGTAAGGGCTGGCATCTCATACCTGATCTTGGACAGTGCTTCAGGATTAACTCCGAGTTGCTAACTCAGATTAGAACTCAAACCATTTTTCTTGGTTGTTTTTAATGTGAATTAAAGTAATGAAATTTTTATTGTGGCAGTCACAATGTTGGTGTCTCCATTAAGTAGCTTTTCTTTGTTTACGTTTGAGTCCTCCTAAAGAATAAAAGTGAACCTGAGGCCTAAGCTCTGAAGTAGGAATAATAAGGTCCATATGGCGAATTATTTCAGTCTATCTGCAATGGTTTAAATCCACATTTCGTTTTACACAGGCTCTTTCATGTGTAGACAAGGGCAAAGGATGCAGTCCTGTGGAATGTGGGATATTTGAGAGGCACAGTTGATTTTGAGACATCTTTTTCAGCTTTGTGGAGCCCTTCAGCTGTGTAAATAAAAAGCAAAACAGGGAGTGGGTTTTTTTTTGTTTTCCTCTTGCATATAAATGCATTTTCTAGGTACTTTTTCATAGTTTCTTACCTATCCCAGAGAAGTGTTTCCCATTACAGTAAAAGGAAAAAGAAAAAAAAGGGCTGTGGAATCCTTCACTTTTTTCTCCTTTAGCTGCTTCTGGAGTGTCCATTGCTCTGTCAATCTTGGCATGTCTCCAGATTCAGTAGCTTAGAGCACAACCTTTTTGTTTCAAACCATGATTCAAAAACACATGACAAAAATACCCGTGTAGCTGTCTGGGTGTGTATGAGTGGGTGGAGGTGCTGGTGGCTCTTCCCAAGGCAGTCAGGAGGGTGGAAGCTCTCCCCTTGCTCTCTCTGGGTGGCAGAAGCATCCTTGTGATCCAGCTGGCTTTTCTGCATCATCAGGGTGTGTCCATACCTTTGTCATATGAAGTAAAGTCACTTTTTCTTTTAAAATAGTCACCATTTCACAGGCCACCTTCTGATGCTGCAGTGCTGCAAGGTGCTCACTTCATGTAACCTGTAGGAATGTACTTCCTTTCCTTGCTGTGCTGTGCTGAGGTGTGATTACTGAATGCCTGGACAAGGTTCAATGGGGAAAGCTGTTTCCTTGCCCCACAGCCTGTGTACCACACATCTTCCCCTCCCGGGTCATGTAACGGTCCCAAAGCTCAAGTGGTTTAGTAAGTGGCCAGGGTCGCAGCAGGAGCACAGTTTGAATGGATTGCTTTTGTTTTGATGTGATCAAAAAACACCCACAAAGAAAATACATTGGGCTAGGGGTGTTCACCAGTGGGGTGGAGAGGAACTCTCTCTGTTTTTTCTTTCACAGTATCCTGCAGCTATGCTGAAGCCTCAGCCTCCTTGCTCGTGTTATTTCACATTAAGCACTGGTTAAGCACAGCCCTTAAATATACACCTAACTTGAAACATTGCTGGCTTTACTATGCAAAAGTAATTCCATATTTTGCTTTCTTGGGGCCACAGCCTGAACAGTGACAGCTTTGTACAGAAGGGGAAAGTGAGAAAACCTGGGCAAATCCCAATAATAGTTGCACTTGGAAAAGTGAACCTGTGTGAGGAGCCATTAAACCTTTGTATTGGGAGCAGGTATGGGGTGCTGGGAGTCTGCAGAGCAGCAGTTTCACCGTGTGGGAAGAGTCCTGTAAAGCGGGTGGGCTGAGGGGTGTTGGGAGATGAAAGCCAGATGCATTTTGTGAAGTGTTGCCTGTGGTTGCATTGGCAGTTTGCAGAGAAAGAGTTGAAGAGTTGAGGAAGGAAATGTAGTTAGATAGGTAGGTTATGTGTTTGAAGAGGGGGTATATTTTCAATATACCTTGAGAGCCATGAACTGAGAAATGCTGTCAAATGCTAGTTAAGCAAGGGGGAAAATATATTTTCAGGTTATTTCCATCAGTTGTGACAAGCTCCACTGTTTCAGTCCATTCCCAGCTCTTAGCAGTTTAACTGGGTGATTCAAGGTCCAGACAAAGGACATAATAATTTAAATTTGAAGAAATGTTTAGTCAAAACCGTTAAATTCACAGCTACTGCATGAATATACCTTCTGTATTCATTGACATTCTGTATTCATTGTTGCTGCAAGTGCACTGTCAAGAGGGAATTTTAAACCAATATTAGTAAGTCACTATGTAAAACTCTTAATGCTGCAATTCCTAGCCGAAGTTTGTTTATCCCATCTCAGAATGGGTGTTTCCATTCCATGTACTTGTGACCAAGGTAGTTTTACTTGGATACAACCTGAATTCAAAATATCCCCTCCGCACAGAGAGCTTCTTATGAACAGCTAGTTCAGAGGCCAAAAGTTACTTGTAGCAAGTACAGAGAATAACTTCTGAATAAATGAATATATTGGAGAAAATCATAAGCTGCTTACAGGGTGTTTGTAAACAGGAACAGAGAGTACATTCATCAAAGAAATTACTCAGTTTGAATAATTTGTTCAGCTCAGAGCGTATTTACCTGGCTGTGAGGGGAATGGGGAAATTTAATTGGCAAGTGTTGGTATTGTGCTTTGAGACAGTTGTATGAAAGACAGTATGAAAGGGAAGCGTTCTTGTTGTTTCTAGGGTTGTAATTCCTTCTGTAGTTTGTGTGAATGCAGTCTTTTCTTCAGGGTTGTATAAAGAAGGGATGCAGTGGTTGTTGTGCAACACGTGCATGTGGGGGAGGTCCTAGGAAAGATGTCTTCACTCCGAACAGTGCCCTGGCTGTGTCTGCCCTGCCTGCACAGCCAGCCCCACACACCTGCCCACGGTCTGCAGGCACCCGAGGGTGGAAGCAGCAGAGCACAGACTGCCCTGGGAGTGTTACGGACACTGAGTACACAGAGAGAGTTGTCTCTGCTTCAGCTGATGCTGAATATGGCCCGTTTTTTATCAAAAAGGCCTCAGTATTGTATTTTAACTTAGAAGACAGTAAACATCTTTCACAAAAGTAGTGAAATCATGACTGTATATGTTCTGTCCAACTCACCGTCTGCTCTTTAGAGGAGCTATAAGAAAACTGCAAGTAAACATGCAGATGAAGAAGAGCAGATACAGGTCTGAACTGGGCTGGGAAGTAGTCTGTAAATACCTTAACAGAGTGTCTCAGTACTCAATATCTAGAGAGAATCCTTCTCAGTTACATCACCATTGATTTTTTGAAATGAATGAGTGTCACTGGGAGCAAAATTTGGCCCATACAACTAAGTAATAAATATCTTTTTACAGGAAGTATATTTATAAACAAAGAGTGAGGCTTGGATCTTCAAGTTACATTTGCAAAGCTACTGCCTGAAAATTGGCGTGGTTCCTTCCAGTCAAGGGATCTTGGAGACAGTTTTGCTGCATCACAAGCTGCAATAGTATCTCTGAGGCTTTGAAAATGAACACCACTGTCTCTGCAAACAGGATACTATTTGTGAGTTTTAATTGGAACCAGTCATATCTGAATGCTGCAGACTTTGAAATAGCAGGGCTAACCTAAGAAAGCTATTCAAGATCTATCCACAGTGTTCCCCAGATACACAGGGGTGAAGAGCTTACTGAGATCAAGGCCCAGCATGAGATTCTGCTCTGAACTTGAACTGAATTGAACAAATCTTTTGTGTGTATATGTTGTTTTGAAAACATTTGGGTGCTTCAAATATCTTCCTTCCTCTCCTCCCTAGCTTGGCAAGAACTAGATGCAAAAATATTACAAGAGAGGCTTTTGCAAAGGGGGAATTGAGTCACAGAGAAGCCGGATGCCATGTATTTAAAGTCAATATTTGTCTTCTCACTTAACAAAACTGGTGATTGGAAGACGTGAGGAGGAAGGAAAGGGATGTTGGGTAATCTTCTATAACCCTGTAATAGTTATGTAGAAGCAGCTGACCTGGCTGAGAATTTAATTTTAGCTTTTGCCACTTGGCTGGGAAAGCTCTAGCTAACACACTGAAGTACACTTGTATTTTGGTACAAGTCTGTCTCTTTAAATGCTTCCTTAAAGCCGATGGGCAGTGACAGGAATTTTCTCTGGAAATAGGTAGATGTTGGTCACCTGTCCTCTTTGTTGCACAAGTGTGATTATCTTACAAATTTATTTTAAAAGGGTTACCAGCACTGCCTTGGTTGCACTAATGGGCTCCTTAAGGACTGAGATGAGGAAAATCCTGTTGATTGTGCACTCCATTCTCTTGGTGAGCACCAACTGGCCTTTCCAGATGCCGTCCCTGCTGACAGCCTGGGTGGCTCTCATGGTCCTGGTGGTGTATGGTCAAATGCTCTGGTAGCTGTGTTGTTTCAGCCTACAAACCTACCAAAAAAAACACACCCCAAAACCCCCAAACAATGAAGAAAAAGCCTAGAGAAAAAAGAGAAAGAGCACCAGAATTCACTGGGCTGAACGTATGGATACTCCATAATAATTTCCGATAAACAGAAAGGGGGTTTTGATGGAGTTGTCTTATGCAGAACTAGACTAGCAGGACCAAGGACTTGTTATTATGACAGGAAGACCTGGACCCAGAATAGAGTATAACTTGAGCTGTCTGCTGTTGACATATCTCTACGATGTAAACCTGAGAGATTCCTCAGCTGAATACGTCTTACTGCGCCTCCATTCTTTACAGGTTTTCTCTAAGTTTGGGTTGGAGTAAATCAGTACAAAACACTTAAAATATGAAGTCTTATGTGATAGTGAATGTTCTTTTGTCATGATGCAGTGGTACATGGAAAATCTCTAAATTAGAGTGAATGGAAGAGCAGATAGATTCCTCTAATCAGAAAAACCACAAATTTTAAGTCTCTTGCTGTGTATTGCCTTGTGGTTTGCTTTAGTCTTGATTTAGACCAGCTTTAGAAAGTTAATATCAACTGTTAAACCTTCTAGGCTATCTTCCCCCTCTTTTTTTTTTTTTTTCTGGTTTAGAAGTGAATAAAAGAGCTTTGTACAGTTCTTGAAACTGAGCCTGAAACAGCTCTGAACAAAATATAGTGTTCCTTTCAAAATCTTGGAAATAATTACATCACAGGCAAATTGGGCCAGAAACCGTTAATTGTATTCTTTGTGGGATGAAATCGCATGGGAGGACCTATTTCAGCAGACTGGTATTGTTTACAAATAGATGCAGTGACAGATACAGTTGTCCCATTCGGGGGGACAACTGAAACTGTGGCCTATAATGGACTTCTCAGAATAACTGCCTTGCTTTTGATAACAAACTGAAAACGTGCCTCAGAGCTCCTGTGGTCAGCTTCACGCTGACCATCGTGGCAGTGAAGGCTGTGTTTGGCACGGGAAAACTATTTGTAGGTGGGTTAAACAGAAAATAAAAGCCTCTCTTGCATAAGCTCCTGGTCTTTGAGAATTGCTGGAGGAACAGGGAGCTGTGTCCAGATGTCTCTGCTGGGCTTCATAAGCTGGGAACTCTGCACAGAAACCTGGGCATCATGGGCTTTCCCTTCACCAGGATAACGAATACAGCATGTGTGGATCCCCCTGTTACATTACACTGGTTTTCATTACTGGCTACACCCCCACCTTCCTTACTAGAAAACCTTCTGCATTTCAGGATGGAAATCACAAAGATTAGTAATATGAACTGTTTGACCTCAATCTACAAAAGCATTTAGTTCTCTAGGTAAGTAGGCTAGTTGCACTTGAAAACTAAACTGGCACAAGCTGTAGTCGGGGCACAATTACAGCTGTTCCTGGGTGGTCCAAAGCACATTACTGCCTGTGGACGTGCTTCTGCAGGAGGGTGAGCTGTGTTCCTCCATCACTAGAGCACGTCTTTACCTGGACAGTGGGGCTGTGTGGGCAGAGCCTTCTCTTGGGAACCAGACACATGCTGGGGACCATAGTTTTCTCTGAAGGATCACATTTGCTTTCCCAGGTGGTGTGGTCCAAATGAGAAACACATCTTTCTCTCTGACAGCTGCCTCCAATACATGACTACATTAGTTCCAAGTGTGTGATTTTTTCCGTGCTTTTAGGCCCGAAGGCAAAGCTCTAGGGAACAACACCTGGTCAGTGGCTTCCTGTGGTTCAGTGTTACCTGCAGTTACAGGTGGAGGTGAGCAAACGCCTGGTGTAGGGGAAGCCTGGCAGTTCACACAGGGTGAGCCTATGAGTAGACATCCTCTTTGGATGCTGAACACCGCATTGATCTACCAGCAGAGCGATTGTTTAAGCTCTCCCTAATTTGCTGCAGGGAAAAGATGCTGGAAAAGGTCAGGTCACTAAGTTAACACAAACCGGTTGAAGGCAGCTGGGAAGGTGCTCATTCAAACTGCTCTACTGATGGAGGTGAGCAACTGGGGGGTCAGTAGCAGCTTCAAGTGTATGTTTGTGAATCAGGATCTCCAGGATCCCTGCTCCATGCTGTCTGTACTAGGGAGAGGACTGGGACCAGCTGTTGATAGAATTTTCAGCTGTGTGACCCTGGGACGGGTCTGTGGGATCCCATGGAGATCCAGATGTTTGGGGATGGATGCAAACTAGAGATGTGATGCTATATTTCATTGATTGTTCTTTTCACTGGACTGGTGCTTTGAATCTCAAAACTGGAGTTTTGGGATTTAATTTAGATGAAATTAAATATGTAAGTCAAGTAATTTAAAAAAGTGATATTATATGTGGTAATTTGAAAATGGTAACAAAGGCTAAAATGTTCATGTCATGAAAAAAAGTCGAAAGTGAACATCTCTAAATGTTTCAGTTAATCATTTGGCTTTTACTTGTAAGGTAATGTCAGTTAAGGCAATGTGGATTTAATTATTTCCTATTAATATACTAGCCATAAATCTGGCAAAATTACAGTTCTATCAAAATAAATGTGATTGTTGAAAACGTTAATCTCCATTCTGATAAAAAAACCAAAACAACCCAAGACCAACCACGCGACCCCGAAAACCCTCAACCATGGCAGCGTTACCTGACCAAAGGAAGAGCAGCACTGCTGTTACCACTGGAGCTTTACGATCTCTCTCTGTGTGACAGTCACCATTTTTGGCTGATACTCTGAAAAAAACCCTACAGCTTCCATAGCTGAAAACCAAGTTGCTTCCCTTTAAGAGAGTAGCCGACGAGTGCAATAACTTGTGTTACCTGTGAATCAGCATGAGGAGAGATCCAGAACACATTCACAGTGATGTGCATGTGCCTTCTGTAAAAGGAGCCACACTGATTTTAGGGGATGGAAGACAAGGTGCCTGTAGAATCATAACCTTTAAAAAGATGCAGTATAGCCCACATCACTTCTGATCTGTCTCAAATTAAACTCTACTTTTGGGTCTTGAACCAGTTAATTTTATGAAGTGTTGCTTGCTGCCCGTATCCCCTCAACATGCACCTTGTTTCTTACATCATGATGGTTGACTACAATGCCAGGTAGTTTCAGTAAATCATTTAACTTTTACTTTGGAAGGCTGTTTTAGAGGAAAATTTGGATTGTAAACAGCTACAGGGAAATAGTTATAAATAAAAACTTCAAAAACCTGTAACAGGGATAAAGAAAAAGCTGTGTTTTAACAGTAATACATTGGTTTTTAGGAATTGGCTGCTGAATTTATTTACAGCAACCAGCAGCAACCTTATTCAGAGCAAACTTCTAACAGAGAGGTTTTCTTATGCCACCAGAAAGCTTTTCCTGCCCTCTTTCCTGCCCAGGCCACCAGCCTTGGCATCCTCCCTTGACAGGCATGTTTTGTGTTGTGCCTTGCAGGAGGCTGTGAGGGCTGCTGAAGATGTCCGATAGTCTGGATATTGAAGAGAAACCTCCAGCTCCACCGTTGAGAATGAACAGCAACAATCGCGATTCTTCAGCACTAAACCACAGCTCAAAACCGCTTCCCATGGCCCCTGAGGAGAAGAACAAGAAAGCCAGGCTGCGCTCCATCTTTCCAGGAGGAGGGGATAAAAGTAAAGTATCAGCAGTGCTGATGGGTGGCTCATTCTCTGGGCTTCCTGGTTGTCATTGGTTTTCGTGTTTGCTTTCTGCCGCTGTTTTCTTTCTGTTTCAGTGCAGGCCATGCTACCAAAGCCTTCTGTTCCAATTACTCTAGGAACACATTTCGAAAGAGGAGGAGGTGTTCAGTCAGTTACTTTCTTGTCTGTGAAAGTCACTAAAATGTGCACACATTGTGCGACTTGCCTTTTAAAAATAACTTTATAGTTAAGCTGGGGAATCCTTTCCTTTGGATTTTGCTTTGCATTAGCAGTAATTACAGAGATGAGGTTGTGTACTTGTGAAAATACATTCACAGAAGTGAGAGGGCACTATACCTGACACTTTGGGGTTTTTTAATGCACTTATATTCCAGGAACAGCAACAAGGCTCTTCTTGCTTGTTCCTTTTACAGTAAAAGTGGCTTGGTTTAAAACCTCCTAGGTGTGGATGCAAGAGAGTCTTTTAAACATGCAGCAAACAGCATTTAAGTTGCATTTCACATTCTTTGAAATGCATTTGTGGAACGAAGTGTGTTTTGAGTTAGCATATTCACAGGTTTAAGGGAAGGGATCTTCTTTATTTCTAGTGCTATGGGAACTGATGGGCTGTACCTGCAAGGCCGATGTCGCTGCAAGGCCACTCTTGATTATCTTTGAAAGGTTGGGATCACTGGGGGATGTTCCTGATGATGGAAACAAAGCAAATGCCACATCTGTCTTTAAGAAGGAGGATCTGGCACAGTGCAAGCCAGCCAGTCTCACCTTGGTCCTTGGGAAGGTGGTGGAGAAAATCCTCCTGGAAACCATTTCCATGCAAATGAAGGATAAGAATGTGGCCAGGAATCGTCAGCATGGATTTGTGCAGGGGAATTCATGCTGAATTATACTGACAGCCTTTTACCTTGAGGTGACAGGCTTGGTGGTGAAGGGAGAGCAGTGGTTGTTACTTCTGCTTTAGTAAAGTGTTCAGCAGAGCTTCCCGCAGTATCCTCACAGACAGACTGATGAAGTACAGTATAGATAAGTGTACAGTGATGTAGACTGAAAACTGGCTGAAATGCTGGGCTCAGAGGTTGTGGTCAGCAGCATGAAGTCCAGCTGGATTTCAAGAGTGGTTCTGTCTTCAGTGTCCATCAGTGTCCCTCCAAGGAGAGCTCAGAGCTATGGAACTGCAGACATTCCCTTGGAGCTCCAGCTTACCTGTGCTGCTTGGCTGCCCCATTCATGAAGCTTCATGAGGTTGTGTGGAGCAGCTGGAGATAGTCTGGGATTCAAAACTCCTCACAGGCAGTAGAAGGCACACTGGCAGCCCCATTCCTCCCCTCAGCCACGGGCAATCCTGGTAACTTCTCAGATGGGAAGGCTGTAACTCGATGGGCCCATTTCTCAGGCAGACCTGGCCAGTTCACTCTGCAGATTGTTCCCC
This sequence comes from Pachycephala philippinensis, assembly GCA_013397055.1. Taxonomy (NCBI): domain Eukaryota; kingdom Metazoa; phylum Chordata; class Aves; order Passeriformes; genus Pachycephala; species Pachycephala philippinensis. The sequence goes on from VWZT01012015.1 coordinate 55,548, forward strand.
CAAATGTCCCCTTCTGGGAACAAAATTAATTTTCAGTTGATTCTTTTTAAAGGCCAAAATGAAAGTCTCTCCAGGCTTGCTTAATTCCTGGAAAGACTTGGGTCACTTCTTCCCCTAAGTGCTAACAGGATGGTATTATCACTCTCCGAGGAAGCATTTCTTATGTAGGAGATGCTGTGTGAAATGCATGCAGAAAAGGGGAGACCCAGAAACAACCCCTCCTGGAAATGATCAGTGACATTAAAAATGTAATTAACTACCAGTCAGAGCAATCTTAGGGAACATACAAGTGTGATGATTTTAAATGTGACCATGAGGAAAAGTCAGGTAAGATTTATAGCTTAATTTTGTTGGGTGAAATAATAAATAGAGTAAGTTTAGCTTGACTGGCCAAGTCCCTTGAGGTAGTTTCACTCCAGGGCTGGTTTGTGGGTCAGGGTATCATCTGGCCTGTGTGTGCTTCACAGACTCTGTGACACATTTTTGAGACTCCTGCTTAAAAAACAGAAGGTGATTGATACGTCTGCTCTCATCTAGTGCGGTGCTTTGCAGCATCACAATGTTAAATCCATAGTTCATCACTGGTGCAAGTAAATGGATGACGTTGCACTGGTGCAAGTAAATGGATGATGTTGCACTGGTGCAACGTTATTCTGCCTGAACCTGCAGGAACTTTGTTGTCTTTCATTTGCTCACCAGACAGGAGGGATGTGAGGATGGATATGGTACAGTGTGTTCTCTCCAAGGCTGTGGTGTGTGCCAGGACTGCTGTGCCTGGGCACCAGGAATCTTTTGCAGTCCCTCACCTGCTGGAGTGCAGCGTTTTCAGTTAGAGTTTGAGCACTTGTGTTTAAAACCTTGTTTTGGCAAGCCACTGATGGCTCTGTGGAGCCCTTCTGTGCATCTACAGTTGAAATAAACCATTTAGGCAGTAGTGTCCTGCCCCTTCTCATAGCACCTGACCTTGTGTTCCTTGTATAGCTCCTCTCGCTTCCGTCTCTGGGCTAGGGTACCCCAATTCCTGAGTGCAGGAAGCCAAGGCAGACAACTGAAATAGGTTTCCAGTGTCTTGCAGGCAATCTGTGTGGAACAAGGAGCTGAACCTGTTCTGCTGAAGCTGTGAAATTGGCCTTCCTACCGCAGAGATAATCATAGTGATGGGAGCCACAGTGGAGTCACAGCAGTAGAGCTCCATTCAGCAGAGGTGTTACCTCAGCAGAAATGACTTGGTTCTTCCAGTTGCTTGATACAGGCTTGTTCTTTCGTTAAACCACTATTAAATCACTATGTGATTGCTGTAAAATAAATTCACTCTGTGTGTGCACTGGGGGCTCCATGAAGGTACTGTAGAGCATTCAGCCTAAAGAGATCAGGGGAAGGCTGATCTGCACAACTCAGATGCCCCTTTCAGAGGTCCATCCATATTAAGTTCCTGGGTGAATGATGCCACTTCCATTGAAGCTGCTTTTATACTTGGCTGTGGAGGGGAGCAGATTCTGGCCTTTAGGCATCTGGTCACCTCCTGTACAGAAAAACAACAAAAGAGGGAAGGAGAAAAATCCAGCAAAGATCAATGGAGGAAGAAAAAAGGACAAGGATATTGGAGGAGCAGAGCAGGACGGAGGATGGGAGGACAAGTGTGAGTGGCAGTGGAAGGGAGAGGGAATGGAGAAAAGAGCAAAGTGAGTTGAAGAGGAGGTGAGCAAACAGGAGGGAGTAAGCATGAGGTCAAACCCTTCCTCTGTCTCTGAGAAAAGCTGCCACTTAGCTGAGTCACATTTTTCTCCCAAACAACTGCTCTTTTAACATAATGATGATGATGGTGATGCAGACTGTGGAAGACAGAACAATCTTCCCTTGTTCTATTTTAATCTGTCATAGGTGCTGAGGTGGTGTGGAGGCCCTCATGGCTAACTCTGTGCAGCAGGAGTGTATTGTGAGGGGCATTTACAAGAAAATCAAGTAGGAATGTTCAGTACAAACCCCTTGCATCCAGTCAGGTGCTTCAAAGAAGTCATGCCTTTTCATATCATTTTGCCAGCTTGTGTGAAATAGAAATTACTTGATTTGCGGGGTGCAGACAGAAGTGTCAAAGTTTTTAGACTGGAGAGAGGTGAGGGTGTAGTAAAGAGATGTTTAATTCTGTGTTTCATTTGTAGTGTATCAGCATTTGGACCTTAGGTGTTATATCACAGTCTGGTAGGCACAGCTCCATGAAGCAAATGAGCCAGATCTTGGGGAATGAGCTGGAACACTTGTCCTCCAGCAGGAGAGTCCTAGAACGGACAAGTGCTGCTTTTGATGGAACGTTTTACATAATCCCTTATTTCACGTCTAGATTTGACTGCTGCTTTGAACTGAATTTGATAATCCTTTAAATCTAATTTTCACTGCATTTGCTTGCAAATGATGAGGTAGAAGAAGCCAGTTTTGTTATCTACACACAGATGACATCTTCTAACTGCCAATATCTGTCCTGAAAATTAAACAACATCATCTTAGTGATAAAAGAAGGGGAAAGCCTTTGCATTTGTATTTGATATATTGCTGCCATCTTTACTGAATGCTAAATGAAAATACTTCATCAGTGACCATTGTGTAGGGGTGTGCAACACAGACAAAAGACAGCAATTATTTAATGAGGATAAATGCAGCAATGCAGAGAAAGGATTAGAAGCATTCAAAATAGACTATAAGTACAAAGAGCAGAGCGTCTTCCACCTAAAGGAGGCTGTAAGGTAGAATAAGAAATATGCAGATAGAGGCCTTGTGGAGCTACTGGCTGAGCAGACAGACCTGGACTGGGAGGGCTGCTGGTACGTAGTGAGTCCAGCCTTGGATGAGACCCCTAGATGAACCTACGGAGCTGGCAAACATCATATTAAAGCACTGCAGGAAAGTGAAGGCAGCTTCCCTCAGCCTTTATTCCACTCATTCTATATCGGGGTCAATAAAACTGGGCTGAAGTGACATTTGTCAGCAGTCAGAAGCGCAGGATGACCACAAGGGATGTTAGTTTCAAAAGGTTGTAAAGAGAGAGGGACATGAGAAGCATATGCAGGTTGACTGACTTCCAAGTCTGCCTGCTTAAGTAAGATACTCCGCACTCTGGGAATACTGGTGGAGTGATTTAAAAAGAAAAAAAAAAATATGGAGACTAATAAAGCCTGCATTTTATGATTATATGTCTTAGTTAATTGAGAGCTCAAATGAAGCTTTTCCAAAGACATTTATGGGATTCTGTTGCTGGGCAGATTCTGTGTTTTTTAAAACAGAGCTGCTGTTTCAGCCTTTTAGTTGGAAGAAGAGTCACCGCATGAGCTGCTGGTTTTCACAGAACCTGTAGGAAAAAAATGATTATCTAAAAAAGCCTTTCCTCTCTGATCTGGCTGATTTTGAAATGGATTCAAACTATATTGGAGAACAGACACACATCCACATGCATGTCCTGTGTGATTTATTTCTGCAGGAACCCCCAAAGTCAAACAGGAGTTAGTTTCCAGATATGAAAACTCAATGAAAAAAAAAGAACTGAAAATAGAAATCCTATTGGTTAGAGATAGCCTAAGAAGACTACTTCATGAACAGCTTGCTTTGGCAGCAGTCACATTGGCTGAAAGAAAAACAAAATAAAATAACACCATCTAGACCTTCCCCAACAGGGGTTGACAGGTTGGTGTTATGTTAACCTGATTTTGTTTCTCAAGTTAGATGGAGGTTAATTGATTTGTTTTCCACTTGTAAAACACCATTTTGAGCACACCTGATTGTTAAAAGTTTTAAATGAAAAGCTGTACAGAAAATAAATGCTTGTTAACATTTTGACTTAACATTCTAGCCAACAAGAAGAAGGAGAAGGAACGTCCTGAGATCTCTCTTCCTTCAGACTTTGAACACACCATTCATGTGGGATTTGATGCCGTCACTGGAGAATTCACAGTAAGTAACTGGTGTATTTCGTGTTTACCACAACTTCTAGTTTCTTGATGGTAAAATAACTTCCTATTGCCAGAGACATCAGATGACAGCAGCCAGGCTGTGAAGAAAGAGACTTGTGTTTGTTGGGCTTAGGATTTGGAGTGTTTAACTTGTGATTCAGGCTGCTTTTTTTTTTTTTTTTGTCTCCAAGGATTGTCAGCAGAGTGTCTGTGGGAAATGAAAACTAGAAAGAACGTAGGTGTATGCTTTTACCAGTCCCCCAAGCTGCTACAAGGGTTGGTTATTCAGCATCTTTGGGAAAGCATAAAAAGCCCCCCACATGTGCATAGTAGACAACCAGGCTCGAAGTGCAAAGTCCAGCTGCTGTGCAGGGAACCCTTGGAGACACTCAGAAAGCAGCAGCGTTGTGGAAGTCCATTCATTTTAACTTAGTATCCTTCAAAATATGTTTATACACTAGGTGATAGGTGTTTCTAGCCTTTATGTATTAATAAAATAGCTGTCAGCTTTTACTTCGATCTCAACGAAGTGTTGAGAAAAACAAATCCGATTGAAGCTCTTTGAAGTGTGCAGCGGGCTTCAGAGCATTTTTTCTCAGATTACTAGTGGGGTGGTGAAACCATTATTCCTTAAAGCTGAGATGGCAGTGAGCTTACGCTTTGTTAAGATGTGGAGGTGAGAGGGAGCATTAGAAACTCTGCTGCTACCAGTAGTGCCCTGTGAGCTGACTGGTCAGGCTGTGTAATCACCATTGTGGACTGTGCTAGTGCTGACTGGCTGCATACACCGAACAGGATGGGACAAATCATTTGCCTGGACAAAGGATGGCTGATTTTCAAAATTTGAGCCCTAAATGTGATTTCTTCCTATTTTTTTACTTTGATTGCTACTTTTGTTTTGCAAAGCCATTTCAGAGAGCTGGAAACTTTCTGTGTTCTACAGTAGCAGTTGCAACAATAGGAATAACAGTAGAAGAAAAAGACACATTTAATGACAGCATGTCTTCAAAAGAGTAGTGAAATTGAATTATCCTTAGTAATTAGGAAATACAGCTACATTTAAAATAAGTGGACTAGTTAATTAGGCTTTTTAAAATAGATGTCATCTTACTTCAAAATTTATTCTGTGCCAGACCCTAGGGCTTGACTAAATGCTCATTTAAAAAGCCCAGATTTGGTCATTTTTGATCAGAAACTTTGCGTAAAGCTTTGCATAAAGCTTTTAAAATTGCGTTTTCCCTGCTGTCTGTCCTGGTTTTTCCTTTTTTGTCCCTCTCTTTCTTTCCCTGTAGCCATTTTATTGTTCGGGTTAATCTCCAGTGCCATTCTCCTTATCTTCATATTGTATTATGTTACTTTATGCCTTTGTTTTCTCCTTTTTGTGTTTGCATCACTACTTCTTGTCTGTCTTCACCTTCCCACTTTCCTTTCTCTCCCCACTGGATGTTCAGCTGTTCTTATTCTATATCTGTTCTTCCTTTCAGCCTTCTACCTTTATTTCTATCCTGTTTGAGACTTTTTCCTTCTGACTACATGCAAACACATTGGGTCACACTCGTGTGCTCTGATAATCTGACTGGTGCTCAGGGTCCCAGTTAGTTCATGTCCCTGCCAGCTGGAACAGAAAGGAGGGATGTCAGGCTTAACACCCTTCAGTTCTAAGCACAAGCACTCACTGTCTGTATTTCAGGGTTCAAGGTTGGATCATTCTGAATGTTGTTATTATCTACCAGTGTGTCAAAATAGTCTCTAGCATCAGAGGGGTTTTTTTTGGTGTCAGATGCCACCAGCACAGAGCAAAGCAATTCTACATGGCTAAATCGGTCCAGCTTTGTTGCTGTAGCACAGTTTCTTTTTAAAGATCTTTTTTCCTTTCCAAACAGTGGTCGTGAGATGTCTGCTGTTTTGCAATTACACTTGTTCCTGAAGCGTGGAAGTGCAGTGCTGCAGTCTGAGAAGGCTGTAACCAATTCAAAACTAACCAAAGGGATGGGTGACTTCCCATGTACAGCTTGCCAGCACAGGGCTTAATGCTGTAGTCCTTAGTGGAATCAAACACCAATCAAAGGAAGGGAATTTTTGCACCATTAAGAACTAGGTATTGGTCCCAACTAATCCCAGATGCAGGCATTACATTACACACTACATTAGGCATATATGGTTTGTCCCAACCTGGATAGAACCTATGTATCAGCTGGGTAGTCATGTGGTAAGTACATCCTGCAAAGGGCCTGCCACTAGCCCGTACCATGTTTTGATATTCCCACTGTCTAGTGATCACGCTGTCTGTCTCCTTCAAAAGTTTGGAAGTGCCATGGGAGTGTCCAGTCGATGTGCAAACATACGGGGGTCTTTTGTTTGGAATTATTGCAGCTGTCATGCCACTAGTGCCTGCTCTCCTGGTTATATGCAGTGCATTGGGCCATTTTCTGACAGCAAACCATCGCCCCCAGCTGCATCCCCTAATTGCCGTTAGATGCATCCCAATGCATAGTTGCATGGGCTCCTGAGTTCTGCCTTTCAGGCTTGAGCACCAACCTGTGTCATCCATCATGAGCAAATATTACATCTCCATTTCATTGTGCTTGGAGCAACCACATTTGCTAAGAAATAGGCTTTTTAAAACAGAGAACAAAATTGGTTGGAAACCGTTGGGTGGGAGCATGTTGCTAGAGCTTTATGTTCCTGTATTTGAAAAAGGAGTTGCATTTTCTGAATGAAGGACAGTGTGGTTAGCAGGCCTTTGGGGAGTGTTTTTTGTAAGGCATGCGTGTTTGAAACCATTTCCTCATCCCCTACCTCGAAGAAAATGTGGTTACCCACCAAACTTTTAAAGCTTCAAGATTATGACATTAGTAAGTGGGAAAAGTTGTGGCTGTAGATCCAAAGAAGTTGCATGTTCCTAATCTAATCAAGCATTTCTTTACAATTGTCCTGATTTTCAAGTCTGACACACACAGATTATTTGTGTTGTGGCAATGCACAACCTCCCAGATTTCACAATCTGACTTTGACCATCTGCTCTCTCCACTGGTCAAAAGGTGATCTTGGGGCTGGAGAACCCCCAAGCCTGGAAAAAACTTTTGTAGAGCCATTCAAAAATGATAATCTGGCTTCAAAACTAGGCAGACAGCAAAAGCCCAGATTTTTCTCTTTTTTTTTTTTTTTTTTTTAATTTTAAATTGGAAAAGGAAATCACATGTAATTTTTCTAGTCACTTGCTATTAATTCTCAGGAATGTATTTTTATGAGGAGAGAAAAACTGTTTAAAAGCGAGAGGAGGGGGAATGATGCTTCCAAACTTTGGAACAGTTGTGGTTTTTCTGTTTGCCTAAATCTGCCTTCCTGTAGCCTGTCTACCACCTGATCTATTTGGTATCCACCTCGTAACTCCCATTTTAGATGGGACTTGCCCATTTTGGCCCATTGGTTTCCTCCTCCTACCACCTTCTAAGTTGTCCCACATTCTGTTTTAACTTTCTTTTCTTTCTTTATTTACGTCCATTACAGCCAGATCTCTATGGCTCACAGATGTGCCCAGGGAAGCTCCCAGAGGTGCGTCACAGGCCCCAAATGCTTCTTTGAGATGTCATAGCACTGCAGCAGCAGGTTGATGTGTGTGCAGTAGATTTGTTGCTTGGCTTTTCCCACTTTTTTTCATCAATCCTAAACTTTGGAAGCCCATGTCACACATTGTTTTGTGGACAATTTCTGAGAAGAAGCTATATGAAAGTAGATTGGGGTGGCATCAAGGCTAAGGTGTCGTTTTTCCTTCAGTGAGCCCTACAATTCGCTGGTCAATGTCAGCTGTGCAGTAAAGGGGGGAAATGACAGGCTGTCAAATCTAGGGAATTATCCTGGATAACTAAAGCAAGTTTTCATCAATAGAATTTCAGTGTAGAGCTGGGGCTTTTAGTGATTGGATCGATTTTCAAATTTCACCTCACCCATAAGATGTCCAAGAATTCATCCAAGGCTTTGACACTCTCAGCCTATTTTCTAAGTCCCTGGTTTCTGTATGTTTGCAGTAGAGAACCTAGAGACATCCTTTGCAGCAGTGGTACCCCTCAGTGTCATGATTTTGAGAGCTGAAAGGCAGATCCTTTACCCCGCAGTGTTCCCTGGTATGCTGAAAATTAATTGTAACAGGGTGGGGGTTTACCTTTGAATCAGACAGCAGTGATCATTTCAGCAAAATGTGTTTGCATTCCTAAGCGTGAAAAGTCCAGTGTAAAGCTCCTAAAAGACACTGTGTTGTCCACCAGTAGAGAATAGTCTTGTTATGCCTGCCCTGAATCACCAGGCAAACAAGCTTAAGCCTTAAATCATTCTTCCGTGGAAGAGCAGAGTTGATTTCCAGAGAAGTTTCATGCCCTTTTATTCCTCTCACAGTCATTACGTTCTTTTCTTTTTAAAGTTGGGTCCTGATTTTAGCTAGATTTTTGATAGAGAAGAAATGATTGCATCTAATTTTAATTGTAAGATGTCAGTGAAAATTTCTGAAAGTAATCTTACAGGGAGCATGGGATCTTGGTAAAGATCTGTGAGGCTGCGGATTTTAAATACTCTAAACCCACTTTGTTTCCACTCAACGTCTACAGGGCATTCCAGAGCAGTGGGCCAGGCTACTACAGACCTCCAACATAACAAAACTGGAGCAGAAGAAGAACCCACAGGCTGTTCTAGATGTTCTCAAATTTTATGATTCCAAAGAAACAGTTAACAACCAGAAATACATGAGCTTTACATCAGGAGGTAAGTTGACGTCTCCCAACAGGGGAGGTCAGGCTCAAAAGCGAGTCAGAGCAAAGTTCAATATTCAAGTGGTCAGGAAGCAACCTGAACCAATTCCACCTTGTGGAATATTCCTGAAATTAATTCCATTTCTCCTTTTTTTTCCCCCCAAACATTATTAAAATGGTGACTTTGCTTTGTTGCTGGTTTTTAGAACAAACCAAGGTTTTGAAACAAAAATGCCATTAAGATAGCATTAGTTTGGTAGAGCTCCTGTCAACAGCTTCAGCTAAAAAATGGGATGTCTGTAGCCAGCAGGGTATGGGCAGCATTTGGAACGTCACCTGCTGGGGTTCTATTCCCTCCACAGGACTGTCTGTGGCAGTGGAGTCTGTCACTTCTTCAGTTTGAAGATTCAATCAAGACAACTTCCAAAATGCAAAAGCTTCTCAGAAGTCTTTCTAAAAACTGTGCATTTATCTCCAGGATTGAGAGAAAGCATCTTTTTTTCCCAAATTCCATAATTAAAGGATTTGACTAATTTGACACTTACTGTGTGCTAAAATAGCAATTCCCTTTGTGATGAAATGCAGACTTCAAAACAGTTCATGTGAGCTCTGAACCCAGGAGCTGTTCTTGTGCTTTGTCAGAATAGAGCTGCCATGGCTAACAGGGGTTCCATGAAGATGTTGTCAGGAAGCTAATGAGAATGAATGCATGCAATTTATTTAAAAAACATAAAACACAGGAGGGAAAGGAGAGAAAGCTGCTTCAGCTCTTGGCTGGAATGGAAGCATTGGCAGTTAAAACACAATTTGCATTTTCTTGACCAAATTTCTGTTTACTTTATTTACTGGCAAACAGGGTAAAAAATAGACACGGTCTGGAATTTTGTCCTGTTCTCTTCCTTGCTGTTGCTCCTGAATGGGTGGTGGGAAAGAAAAACAATCTCTATTTGGGTTGACTTGTTCTGTGGGATTCCCCCAAAACAGGCAGGGTTTTTTTCTAACAGCATCTGGTTCCTTCTCCTTTGCTCATTGCAGATAAAAGTGCCCATGGATACATAGAAGCCCATCCGTCGGTGAGTGGGAAAGTAACCTTTGATGTTGCTAGTGTTTAAGATTGTGGAGCAAGCCATGAGCTTTCCCTGGCTGATTTTTAATTTTCTGTTTGTCATCTTTTTAAAAGGTGAAAGTTTGGTTTAGCTGACAGAAGATTGCTTGCTGGTTTTAGCTGATGCCTTAGGTTTTAGGTTTTATATTTTTCAAATTCTGTATTCCCAGTGTGTATCTCTGAAGTGTCCTGTAGCCTGTGAGCTGCTGCTCTCTCATGCTAAGACAGACATAACAAGGCCTCTCCAGGCCTGCTCTCCAAGGACACCCAGCCTGTCATAGGCCCAAAATGTGTAAACCAGCATCTTGAGAAGGGGGGCAAGCTGAGGGGAAATTACACCATTAGCTGAAGTTTAATTGGCAAATTTATGCTGATATGCAAATGGACCAAACCTATAACAATGTGAAGAACTCGTGACTCGGGGTCCATCTTGGGTGTAGACTTTGGCCTGCCCAGGGTGTACCTCTGAAGGCCTTTCAAATAAATATCCACCTTTATTCTCTTACTCCTGTCTAGTCTCTGTTTCTAGGTTGGCCTCTTTAGGCATCATAGCCATGGTGTATATAATTCACAACAATATGCAGCACTGCCTAATGAGCCATTTTTAACTTAGTTTTAACAATTTAGAATCCCATTTCTATCAAATTTCATGATTTCTCCTTAGTGCAGCTGGATATATAACTGAATATAAATAAGGTTATAATTGATACGTAACTCACTGGAACCATTGAAGGAAAGTTTTAAATAACCATCCACTCTAATTAATGCTGGATTGCAGCAGCAATGCCAGAGATGTAGGAGTGACATACACATTAATACTGACCAAATTTAGTAGGTTTATTTTCAGTGAATTAAATAGCAAGTGACTGAATGGGGATTTGGCTTTTATTTCAACGTGTTAAGCAACTTCATGTGATTATGTGAGGTTTGTGATTACATGGCCAACTGTGTGTAATGAAATTAAAATCATCTTTGAATATTCACACTTCAGATTTTCAATCAATACCACTTCGCTTATCTTTAATAAAACAAACTTTTCAGAGGAAGTGTGGTGTTCACCAGAGCAGAGTAAGCCTTCCCAGTAGCTTCTCCGGTTGCTACAGGCACCTTGGCAGATGCTGCAGTATTTTTTTGTAGCAGACAGAGGCAGTAGTGAGACAGCACGTCAGCTTTCCAAAATTACCGACTCGGGTCTCCCTGTTTGCTGTGGGTTTCCTTTACTGGTGTTTCTACTGGACCAAAGGGATGGCATTTTAAAGAGAGTGCCAGTGAGATGTGAATATGTAGAATGGTGCCTTTGATTTGCTTCAGTTCTCTTCAGTGACCTGTTGTAGCCAGCTTTAAAGCAGTTGGTAAACACTTCACAAGGCACATTTTCATTTTTTTGTTTCACCAGCAAATTTGGAATGTATAACCCCCTGCCCCTGAACAGCAGCTGGGACTGGTGGAGTTCAACACATCTAAACCTTTAAATTGTGTTGTTCTGTGTTTAACTTAAAACTTAGGCCCATAGGAGCATGTGCATGTCTAGACTGGCCTCTGATGTCTAGGAAGACTAAGGATGTAGGTAGCTATCAAAGCTCCGAAGTGGCAGGATAGTGACTGTCACTCACAGTACTGTCTGTCCACAGAGCACAAAAACAGCATCAGAACCTCCTTTGGCTCCCTCTGTCTCTGAAGAAGAGGATGAAGATGATGAAGAGGAGGAAGATGACAATGAACCTCCACCTGTTATTGCCCCACGGCCTGAACACACAAAATCAGTAAGTGCCAGCTTTGATTAGGTCTATGTTTGGTGCAGTGCAGAGCTGCAAGTTTCTGATCAGACAGCACTTGCCATTTGAGGCTGAAGGTGCTGTGGGCAGGAGTCCTGTCATGACACAGAGCTTCACTCCAGCCACTGACACTGGGAAAATCGGATTTGAACTTTCACATTCAGGTGTCAGTTTCCTGGGATTCTGGTGGGGGCCATGACTTCCTCTTTGTGTCGAGTAGGAGGTACCATCATGTCCTTTAATGCTACAAGTGTGGAAATGAGCCACTTTGTCCAGCTGTGCAGGCTCCCTGTCAGCAGGGAGAGCAGTCCAAAGATGCAGTTCATATCCTGACAAGACACATACGACACACTGTCCCCTGGAGGTACCTGCCCCTCTCCATGGAGTATATCAGAAAATCCATGAAAATTTAACATGAAACTCGCCGTGAACTCGTAACCTTTCACTTTTGTGCATTCAGTTTGAGAAGTGGACACCAAAACTAGTTTTAGAGTCCTGGATGTGGCTGACACGATCTTCCTAAGGGTTTGCATTTGAAATATGATCTCAGGGGGATCTCTGCCAGCCACCTTTCCGACACAAACTATTTTCTTTTTACAGATCTACACGCGCTCTGTTATTGAACCTGCCGCTGCACCAGCACCAGCTAAAGAAGCCACCACTCCCCAGCCTGAAAACTCAAACACAAACACACTGTACAGAAACACAGACCGGCAGCGAAAAAAATCCAAGATGACAGATGAGGAGATCCTAGAGAAACTGAGTATGTATGGCGTATTTTGAGTCTGCTAGAGCAGTGCAGCATTGTCTGCATGTGTCAGCATTAGCTGTACTGAATGTTCCTCCTCAGTTTAGTGTCGCAGAGTCATTTAAAGCTCCCTACAGAAACTGTTGTGCTTCAAGGCAGTGAGAGAGCACTCGGGGTGTTCCTGATGCCTCTGAGGGCAGCTGGGACTGGGTTGGGTTTGCCTGAGTTTCCTTCGGTGCTAAAGGCAAAAGCAGAGACTGTTTCTGGTTGAGGAAAAGGCTGTGACCTAGTGAATGACGCAGGGAACTCCTATGTGCTAATGGCCAAATGGAACAGAATGTTTGGGTTCCTAAATTCTCTTTAGACTCCTAACTTCTCACGAGTCATTGGAGACAAAATACATTGCAAAAATCCGTTGGGTTTTGGGGTTTTTGTTTGTGGGAGGTATTTTTATTGGTGTGGGGTTTTTTACCAGTAGAGAACTGCATCACTAAGCTGGTTCCTTCAGCCTCAATGAGCTTTCCTTGAGACAGTTACCCATCTTCCAGCTGTTCTCCTGCTGTCCTTTTCATAACTGTTATTGCTGGTCCTTCTTCTTCTACAGTTTGTTTTTATAAGAATTTTACAATTTTGTCAGTGAGATCTCCTTTGAAAGGAGCATCCACTATCTGTTCCTCAGATAACATGGCACTTTTTCATGGCTGATTCCCAGCCATTTAATACTATTAGAATCCTAACTGTTGGCCCCAACCCCTTTGCAGATCATATTCTGGTGAAGCACGTCAAGCCCTTCATGATTCTGCAGTGCAACCAATTTAATTTGTTTCTTGCATGTGATAGCTACCAGTGCAGTGTTCTCAGATTAAATGATTGGGTTCAGAACAGAGCCCAGGTTACTCTGTGTCTACCATTAAGTGTTAGTAAAAAAGGCAGATTGATCTACACCTCCTTGTGTCAGATCACAAAGGCAATAATGTGTCTTTAATGGGGGCAACTGCTTGTAACAGAGCCCTGTTTGGCTGTGGCTTTTTCTCAGTGGTTGTCATTGCTCAACCTTCTTTGTCATACCTGCCCTGCCACTGATGGCTGCTGTGACTGCACAGGCTGAAGCCTTCCTTAGCTGTGATATTTCAACTGCTTACATAGAGTTTCCTGCATCCTTTCCAGGTTGACTTGAATCTCAGTGTCTTTAGGGAGTATCCAAGGGATAAATTCAATAGCTTTAGCTGAGGGCACAATTAAATAAATTCCAGAGCAGATAGTTACCTGCAGGTGTGTCAGCTTATAGAGAGAGGAATTCTGCTTCTTCAACTGATGCTAAATATTTGAGGCAGGCTTCCCTCATGAGATCTGCAGGTACCCTGCATTCATGAACCCAAGTATGTGTATCATTTATTCAAGCTGCTGTGTATGCCAGGTTGGGACTGAGCCCTGGAGTTTTGTGGGGTTATATCTTTGAAATGTTACATGCTTTCATGCTTTTTCTTTCTTAACAATTTGCTACCAAGTGAGCAAGGTCTGAATGTCTGCCTTGGGAAAATTGTGATGCGGGCACTGAAAATATTTTTGTGCTTTCACGAAGCTATCTGAAAACAGGCGTGATGCTTTTTTGTTAGAGTCTTGAACTAATTATATTTAAGCAATGTGGTGCTTGTTCTGTTTTATTTTAACTCGCGTGACTGCTCCACCTTGCCTACTTCCCCACAACTGTTTTTACGCTACTTTTAGGAAAATGTCCCCTGCCCTCTTTTATCTAAAATTGCTTTCATAATTCTTTTCTGCTTGAAATAACTTGGGTTCTTTTAGAGCTTTTAGAGTTTTATTAGTGAGTAAAGCCTGTAATATTGAGACAAGATCAAACAAAATTCTGTCTGTAATGAAATCATGACTGTGTTCTGCTGATAACTATAAAACAGAACTGGCCCAATTCAGCTTTCTTATCCACTTAATTTAGGACTTGATAAAGGAAAGTGCTTAAAGACATCAAAATAGCTGATAGGTTTATCTTTTGTCCAGAGCAGGGAGTGCTTGTCTGAGTGGGAGCTGCATATCTGTCACTTTGTTGATTTTGGTGTTGTAATGTTTGATGTACATTGGCTTAAGCACAGGAAAACAGCCACAAACAATTACCTTGGGAAGGCAGCTACTCAAGTCTTGAGGAAAAACTCTGGAAATCTGAACTTCAAAATTAGTGGCAAATTTGGAAAATAATTTTTAAAAATCTTTCTTCTTCAGTCCTTCTCTGTATTCATTTCTGAAGTTGAATGAACTTCCGTGAACTTCTGATATCTGTTCTAATAGATACACAGTTCCATTAACTTGCTGAAAATAGCACCTAGCCAGGCAATGGCAGCACAGTGTTGTTCCTGTTGTCCAGCCCAGCACAGAATCAGAGCAATGTTTGATTTACTGCTGCAGAGCTCGTGGGGTTGTGAGCCACAGGGCGTGAGACAGTCCCATGTGGGACAGTCTGGCCCTATCGTCCGTTGTGGAGCTTGTGCCTCTGAAAGCTAAAGTTAAACCTTGCCCTGCTTGATACCTTCTTGCCCATTAGGAGATGCCAGGAATCTGAACGGGAAGGAAAGAAAACAGTAATTAGGATATCTTGTTTGTGTCTAATGAAAGAGCCAAAATCTGATAGACTCAAACAAATCCAAAGGCTTAATTAAAGAAACAATATTGGTTTTTTCTGGTCTGGTAGTTTCCTTGATACAATGCAAACAATGAAGCCTAAGGTGGTGGCTCAATGCAGATGTCTTCTAAAGATTTACCTTGGAATGTATATCACAGAAATAGTTTAAGAAGATGAGTTCAGAAGGAAAGACTTCAGTGATCTGCAGAATATTTCCTTGGACTGATCTGGCTGTATCCCTGTATTACAAATACAAGCATGTTTGTTTACCTGTGCATCCAAAACAAAACTCGATGATGTGCCATTCCCTCTTAGTAGTAACAAACACCTCTTCCCCCTGTCCTGGCCATTTTTATGGAGCAGAGGTCTTTAGCATCCAAATGGGCATCTGACTGGATGCCTAGCTGGAATCCTGCCTGCCAGCACAGCAAGAAGACAAGGCATCAGCACCATCTGGTACACTCCCTGCTAAAGCAGTTTTGCAGCCCTTGGCAAGAGCGTTAATGGGAGCTGCAGGAGAAGAGGTTTCCTTTGCCCTGCAGTGCTCGCTCCCCTCGCCCCGTGCTCCAGGAACGCCAGCCAGGGCTGATGGCAGGGTGAGCCTGCCTACTGCTCGGGATGCCCACACAGTCTCAAGCGCCCTGAAGTGGTGCTGCCCTGCTGTGCCAACCTGCAAGAGTCAGATGAACTGGAGTGTTGGGAGCCCAAGCTGAGGATGTAACACCTTCAGAACCTGGTTAACTTTTCATAGTTTCATCTCACTGAAACACATGGCATAAAACAAAGCTCATTCTTCTCTAGAGCAAGTCTTCACTACAAAATAACTCTTCAGTAGAGAAGAACATGACCAGAGGACTCTGGGACTCCCTTCTAGCTGACTAGAAGGAGGGATAGGAGATGAGAAGGTATAAACCTCCTGCTCACACTACGGACCTTGACCATCCCACTGCTGCAGCACAGAGCTTCTGGGAGGCAGCAGCTCTTTGTTTGGTCTGTCTTCTGCATTGTATCAGCTGGACTGAGCATCCTTTTGGGCAGGTGTCTGTGTCACACCAGCACCCAAGGAGCACTGCTGTCCTTGTTACCCATCCTGCTGGTTTGGGGAGAATAGCATGTGTGTGGTGGTGAGAGGGCAAGCCCAGTGTGAGTGACAGGTCCGTGTCACGTTGAAAACCAGCAGTGTGGTTCTTCAAAAGGTGCAGGGCAGGGATGTCTTCAGACCTTAGCCTGGAAACCCGTGATGGGGGCCCTGGTTCTAAAACCCCATCATTCTTGATTGTAACATGAGATGCTGTTCCCTGCAAGCATAAAGGCATTCTTCTGGCAAACTGCTGAAAGGTTGAGATGATCTCCTTCTCTCCTGGAAACTCTTGCAATACTCTTCCTGTTTCAAAAATGGTGCCCATTCGTTAAAAAGTGAGCACAAGGTACATTTAATCTTCAGAAGTATTAAACCTTTCGTTGAATCACAGAGTGTTTATTCCCAAGAAAATAAAGGCACTGTTGTTCCACCTGTCCTTAATGTTTCTAGAGAACACTTGCATTGTTGCCTGTTGTTTTCTGATCTCTGTCTGTTCTGAATGTTTCTCCATGTGTTTAGTTTCCTGTCAAGGTAACCCTAAAGGACTGTAGAAAACCAGTGTTTGTGGAGGCCATCTGTGCTATGGAGCTGCCTCTGTTGTTGCTGTTGTTGTTGTTACCCAGCTGACCACAAATGGCTCAAAGCCCCAGACAGTGGGGCTGCATTTCAGATCTGCTGGAAGGTGGAATCTCTGTTTTGAAGTGAGAATCTTGCATTTTGTTTCTTTCAGGGAGCATTGTGAGCGTGGGAGATCCTAAGAAGAAATATACTCGATTTGAAAAAATTGGCCAAGGGTAAGTCCAGTCCCAGTTATGCAAAACCATGGGCCAGGTATTTGGCTAGTGTAGTGTCAAGCATGAAGACAGGCAAGCTCCAAACGTGTTCAGATATGATCAGATTTAGATCCTCCTGTCTCTCAGTACTCATCAGAATTTTTAACTGTGGTCAAAAGGAATCATCAAAGACAACTTGATGCTGACAATATCTTATCTGCAGCAAGGGGCAGGACCTGAAAGATTTCCTGTCCCTCAAGTGCATGTCTGTTGTTTGCTTATTTTCTTAGGAGAAATCATTTTTGCATATCTCAAAATAATATGACCATGCTCAAGAAAGGAGAAAAAACATTATTACCTGAAAGAGCAACTTATCACCTGATAGCTGACAGCTCTCAATAACATTTATTTCAAATATTTGCTTAAAACAATATTCAGTGGTCAGGCTTATAACCACATAATTTAGAAATTGAAACGAGAGATGAAATAATAAGCTGTTTTTTCTACAGGGGTGTAAAACCCAAAAATTCAGTAATAGACACAGTGCCAATGCACTTCAGAGGAAAATACATCATCTGCCTCATGGCAGATCCCTGCTGAATCCTGCAGGTTCTAGGCATTTACTGAAAATAATCACCCAAGCCATGCCTTTTTGAAACCCAGCTTTGCTTATGGTAAATTTGATCAATTTGGAATATTTCCGATGTGAGGAGGCAAGAACTTACCTCAAAATTAGGTATCTGACTTGCATTGTAAATATGGACTGCCTGCACCATTAGCGTTTCCTTGGCAGTGTTGTCGTTCCAGGAGGACTGGCACCATCTGTGTAACACCAGGACACTGCTGTCAGTGTAGGACAGAAGCTGTTTACTGGCATGAAGAGATATTTTTCTGCCTTAACTGTTCGTGAGGTCTGAGCTCAGAGTAGCCTGTTGCTGACCTAGAATGGATACATACTGCAAAAAGGCTGACACACTCACGTTCTTCTCTGGCAGGTTTTATCTTAGATCTCTCTGGTTTGGTAGGGCCCTTGTGGGAAGGTGTTTATGCTCCATTCATTGTAAAAAGCCCCTTCTTAAATTCCAACTTGCTTCCTACTTGAAGCTTTGGTTCTTACTGTCATTTGTAAAATGTCAGTGGATACTTTGAGCTGTGCCCGTTTCTTAGAAAAGAAGTGTCAGCTGAACAAGTGAGAGCAGAATAAACGTGCATGTGAAGCAGATCATTGCTGTCACTGTGAGAATATGACCATCACCCTCAGTGTCTTTTATTTTGATAGTCCTAGGAGTGAGCTTGTACAAAGGTGCCTTGACAACTGGTGGAAAGACAAGTGGCCGGTGTATGGCCTAAAAGGGTATCTGAATTGGTTTCCTCCAGCTTTTAGTACAGCCTGAAGACTGCATGGCCTCCTTAGAGAGGGGTGAGTGTGCTGCCATAACCAACTCATGCCTCTAATACTGCAGGCTAATTTACTGTGATAGGGAAAGATCCTAAAGAGAAAGATCATCAGAAAGGTAATCAAACAGGATGACCAGGAAGACCCAAAGTGCTGCATGGCTGGGGTTTGTGTGTCTGCAGCAGTGCTGGGATGTGGCACTGCCTTGGCAGATGCTGATGTGCTCAGTTAATGCAGGTGCCAGTTCCTGAGCTGCCACCTCTGCAATGAGTTGGGTACAGCTATGCCAAAGGCAAGTGTAATAGTGTTGTAAGTGAACAGGTTTTTAGCAGCTGCTAATGAGAGCACTGCAAGGCAGGGGGAGGTGTGACTGCTCAGACAACTGCAGCTAGGGAGCAGCTGCTTATGTAAGGAAAAGTAACTTGTCCAGCACATTGCACTTCATGGCTTCATACAGCTGGGAAGTTAATAAACAGTGTGATAGTTTTACAGCCACTTTGCAGTGAACAGTAGTCAGCAGGCCTGTGCTGCAGAACAGGTCAGTGCTGAGTCCCTGTTTTGTCGTCTGTCTCCAGCTGAGGGCTGAAAATGTTGCTGACACCAGAGGAAACTTAATTCTAACTAGCACTTGATAAAGAGGTTGTGTTTGCTCAAGCAGTGTTAGCTCTCGTAGCAAGACAAATGAGGAGCCATGAGCAGCCTGGTTTGTACTGCGCTGCATCACAGTGACACAGATCTAGTGGTGAGTCCTTGCCTAACTGCAGTAAACACAAGGTGCTGCAGAACTGATTACAGGTTACCGATCAGAAATGAGTTACTTGGAAGTAAAAGTTTGTAATGCAGAATCACAAAGCCTTTGCAATTAATTCACAGCTTTGCTTCAATTACCTTTATCTAAACTCCTCACAGGTGGCCTGGAGCATTCCAAAAGCATTCTAATTTCAGGAGCTGTTTTGAAATAAAGCCTGATATGACTTTGCACAGGAGAATCATCACAATGTTAGCAATTCTGAATAAATGTTGTTGACTTTTTATGAAAACAAATTGGATTAATCTTGTCAATTAGTGATAGGAAAATGCATTTGCCTTTATAGTAAAAGAATGCATAGCATCCCCAATGAGAACATTGCTCTCAATGCAGACATGAGGTCTCTGTTGAATTAAACTGCTTCTGAAATATTTCAGCCTGCAGGTAAACAAACAAGTCAGGGGATCATGTGAAAAGGAGCAAACTGTTTTTGTCACTTTCAGTCACTGGGACGCTTTCTGGATGTGCATTCCTGCTTGTGAGAATTCCCTCCCTGGCTCTCTGTTGCCTTGCTGCCCCTGCAGACATGGGCTGCTTAAATGATGGCAGTGTGGTTTAGCTCAGAAGGAAGGCCTTCAGAAGAAAGGGTTTGCAAGCCCCCAGTTGCTTTGAAACCCAAAGGAATTTCCTCTGACTGGGGCCTTTCCGGCCCTTCACGTCATTATAGAGGAAGAACATCTTTGAAGGAGAAGCAGATGGCAAACCAAACTCCACCCCGTCTAGTCTTCAGGTGAGCACACCATTTATTGCTGGTGGCTCTGCAACGCAAGCTAGGTGTGCCGCAGAAGCAACACATGGACACCATGAAGAGTCCTTCGCGTGTTAGCTGCACGCAGCAGAAGTAGCTGCCTACAGTTCTTGACACACAGAGAAGCTCTCTAAGGGTCCTCTGTTCTGAGTCCTTCTCAATTTGTGTGTGAAACAATAGATGCCTTAACCTGCTCTAGCTGTGACCTCACAGGATGGCTGGAAGATTGTTTGCTTGCATGCTGGAGAAAGCTGTATTTAGATCTTTTCCTCAAATGGCTGTCATTTGTTCAGGGTTCTCAGAGTGACTGTGTGACATTTCCTGAGTTTGGCAGATGGATTCAAATAAGAGGTGTGAGAAAGCCCAACTGGATTGTGTGTTACATTTCATGGAGAAAACACACTCACAGACACACAGAGAAAAAAGGGAAAAAAGACTAAATACAACACAGCAAAATGGAAAAGAATTAAATATATTATTTTCATGTTTTTGTACACAACCTCCCCCCTTAGGTTTTGAATTAAAATGATGTAGTGTGTATGTTGGAGATTTGCACCAGCCCTTTTTCTTCATGTTGGACCTCAGTTTTCTGTGGGACACCCTGCATGGCAGAGGGCTGGTGGGCTGCCATGCTGTTGGCTGAGGAGTGGGTGAACCCAGGTGTTTTATAAAACACTCCAGGCAGCAGAGCTCTCCTCTCTGGGCTGGCTTTCACTTCCAGGGAATAAAGTGTTTCTCACTTTCTCCTGGTTTTTTTGTTTCTAGGGCTTCAGGAACTGTTTATACAGCGATTGACATCGCCACAGGACAAGAGGTAAGTGTCAAAAATCCCAGCAGATTTTGCAGCTGTTGAGTGCTTTCGCCTCCGGTGTGAGCTGGGGCTGGAGCTTTGGGTGGCCAGTAGAGCTTTCCTTCAAAGGCTGTTTCTCTGAAGCATGGACAAATGTCAACTGGCAAAATCCATCATCTGCTGTCTTCAGCTTTTCAGTGAAAGGTCTTTAAGGGCAGTGTGGTTCTGTGCCTCAGTAACTGAACACTTACTGTGGCCATATGCTTTCCAGTAACACTGCACTTGAGGTTTTCGTAGATGCCTGAAAAGGTGCCTCTGAATTCCTAGAACCAGTAAGAGCGTTGGTGCTCTCTGTGCTTGGCTGGATGCTTCACCCATAGCTCTTAGGCCAATTTTAAGAGATTAATTTTTTTACTTATTCTGTCTTCAGAACAGGTTGGTGCTCTCCACAGTATTGTTGATCCCACCCTGCTACCATGTTGTATTAACCCTGAATGTTTATTTTAATGGAGAGAAATCTGCTAAGAAATTCCAACAAGCTTTGTGCCAATAAAAAGTAGATAATTTTTATTGCCAGTATAAATGTATTGGTTTAGAAGTTGTTCTCTGTTCCCTATTGTGCAGCAAGTTGTGCTTTTACAGAGAATGTTGGTCTAGATACACAATTTAACTCTATACTTACAGCATAAAGTCTGCCTGTGCACGTGGCCACAGACTGGTTAGGAATGCAACTTGTAAAATCAAAAGATGTGTCATGATTAGAGGCCTTGGGAGAACTCTGGAGGTGGTCACAGATTCTCCTGTTGCTTCGAGGAATAAATAGCTTTGTTATATTGCTTGATTTCGGAAAAACTTTGTCCATAGAACTGCCAGAAAGAAGGAGGGCAGCAGGATCTGTCAGAGAAGGACATGGTCTCAGTCTTAATTACTAAATCTGTTAAGGCATCCACGAGCTGATGGCAGCTGCCATCATTCAGGCCCAATTTATCTCAGTCCCAGGTTTGAACAGTAATACTATTTATCGTTTGTTCCATCACGTGTTGGGTCTTCGAAGTATAATGCAAGACATAATTCAGGAAAAATCATGTTTTGGCAGTGCAGTTTTGTGTTTCAGTCATAGTGCAGCTGGTAAGAAGTCAGTTGTGTTTTGGTCTGGTGTCAGTGACAGCCCATTAAGGTGATCACATTAGTGAAAGACGAGGTCATGTCTCGGAGAATCCCACTGCTCTTTGGGGCTCCAGCTTCAGGTTCCTGAATTTTCATTTCTGGCTGTCAGCAGAGATTCAGATCTGAATCTTACTGGTAGTTCCTTATACACCTGCAGTGCTGCATTTGGTAACTGCACTTAGATTGGAGTCTCCAAGGGGTCTAAAAGGCCTAAGCTTTCCTTACAACTCTGGGTATATCTGTAAAATACCAACACACAGATTATTTCTTTTTAGACTCTGACTATAAATGCAAATGTAAACTGTGTTAAAGAATGTTCTTTAGGAGGAGCAAATCAAAATTTCAGAAGCTGGGAAGTGCTAGGATTGTGTTTTTGTTGTAGAACAACATCTGTAATGTATGTCTGTGTTTGCTTTGTTATGCAATCAAGAATAGCAGGTGATATAATAAAAATCATGTAATTGTTCTCTGCATGTTCATTCTGATCTTGTGCAACAGACCACTGAGGTTAGTGGTTTTTAATATCATTTTAGGTGGCCATAAAGCAAATGAATCTCCAGCAGCAGCCCAAAAAGGAACTAATTATCAATGAAATCCTGGTCATGAGGGAAAATAAGAATCCCAATATTGTTAACTATTTAGACAGGTAAGTTGTTCTGGTATTATCATGTGAATGTTCATTTACACACTGCAGGCCAAAGGTTAAAAATACCCTTTGATCACTGCAGAACATGAAGCTCTATTATTTCTCTGCTCATCTGCAGTGGATGGGAGGAGATTGCATTGGCTCTGCATTAGTCTTTTCTGGCATACATAGTTTGAAGTCTGTTTTCAAAAACCTGGATCAGCCATATCTTACTAAAAGAACAGTCTGTCAGCTCCATGTTCCAAGTACCTTAATGTTGTTGTTTTGTTCTGGGGTTTGTTTTTTTTTAAATTGATCAGATTTTCTGTGTCTTGTGAAAAGTGCTGACAAACCATCCTAGAAATTCTTTCCTTCGGGCTGTTTCCACTATTTTCCATTGCTGGGGATGCCAGGAAGACTAACTAATTGTTTCCAGAAACACCTAATTTGACAGTTTTTTAATTGCCTTTCCTGTTTCTGAATATATGTTTTGCAAAGTTTTCCAAACATTTGACCAACTTCTGTCCTCAGTCGTGCACACCCTCCTCCCATGGATAACTTTGAAAGTTGTGTTGCCTCATTCCTGCGGTTAATGGTGGAATTCATGAGTTAAGATGATGAACCAGCTGGTGGCATGTGTCCTGGTTCCAGATTTATCTTCACTGTAACTAAAGTGCATTCCTCACTTGCATGTCACCTAAGACATCTCCATTTTCATGGATGTGCCTTTCTCGTGTGGACTGTGCAGATTCCAAGACCTGTGTAGCCTAGAAGGAATGTCCTTTTCATTTTATTCTGTCATCATTTGCAAGTGACTTGGGGACAAAAATCAGTTGTAGGTTATGATAGTTCATTAATTTAGCTATGCACATTCATCTCCACAGCATTGTTTTCTTCTTTCAGCTACCTTGTTGGTGATGAACTGTGGGTGGTGATGGAATACTTGGCTGGAGGTTCTTTAACCGATGTTGTCACCGAGACATGTATGGATGAAGGACAGATAGCTGCTGTCTGTCGGGAGGTGAGAGATCTGACTTGTGCTTCTGTTTGCATGGACAGGATGCTGCTTCTGTTTCTGTGGTGTTGTCATTATATGGAGAAGAAAGAGCAGATCCACTGCAGCAGCAGTCATTCTGTCTGTGTTTGCAGGGGACAGTCTGTAGCAACAACTGATGTTTCCCTTTCAAAAGTTGATACGTGCCTTCCCTTAGAAAGACATAACTCTAACAGTGTTGGAGCAGCAAGCTCTTCTCTTGACAGCACTGTGTTCTGCCATTCCTGACCATTCACCTAGAAAGGAAGTCTCTTAGAGCCATTTCCTTTCTTGTGTGATGAAATCATGTCATGAATTTTTACACTTATATTTCTCTTTTCTCTTATCAGTGCCTGCAAGCCCTGGATTTCCTTCATTCCAACCAAGTGATCCACAGAGACATCAAAAGCGACAATATTCTTCTTGGGATGGACGGATCTGTCAAATTGAGTAGGTATTCTTGGTCAAGTGCAGCATTCCTGGATGTAGGGTGTGGGATTGCTTTTAAGTGACAGCCAGCTGTCCAAAAATGGTGCTGGTGGGAGTGCCTGGTCCCTTGCTGAGGGCACAGCTGCAATGTGTAGAGAGGTCTAGAGGGAAACAGGGTGTCAAGAGTGGCTTTGCTTTGTGTATGACCCTTCCAGACTGGAGGGAGTTACAGTCTAAAGTTTCAAATGACTAAGTAAAAGCCACTGCATGAAACTTAAGGGTTTCTTTAAGTGGTCAGTTCCATATTACCTTGGCTGCAGCCCTGAGGAAACACATCATGACTGCTTTTCCAGCTAGATTCCACAGTGCATTCTCAGACTTAAAGTGGGGGATTCTTTTGCTTGGTTTCATACTTCAAGCTGCCTTTAACAGTATTTGTTTTTCTCCTCAGCTGATTTTGGCTTCTGTGCTCAGATCACCCCTGAGCAGAGTAAACGGAGCACAATGGTGGGGACTCCTTACTGGATGGCACCAGAAGTTGTAACAAGAAAAGCATATGGCCCCAAAGTGGACATCTGGTCACTTGGGATCATGGCAATAGAAATGGTGGAAGGAGAACCTCCTTACCTTAACGAAAATCCTCTCAGGGTAAGGTGAAATATCAGATACTGCTGTCTTTCTAATCTGTGCCATATTTTGTCTTCCATGAGATAAAATCCCATTCATATCAGCTTGAACTATTTCTACAAAGGCCCACTTCTAAAAATGTTCTTACAGCACATCAGCATCTGCTGTAGCTTTGATTGCATCACTGTGAGAACCTCAGAGGAGAAGTGACATGTTGCCTGTGCAGAAACTTGCCTCTTTGGCCTTCAGCAATGCTTGAAATTTCTCATGCCCTTTTTGAACTGTCTTTGAGCTGTATCTCCAAATGACAAAATTCTTCGAGTACCGTGCTTCTCCAGTTGGGGAGTTTTTTTGAAAAGCATTGGAGCTGTACCTGCAAGCACAGAACTCTCTTCAGTCTCAGGCTGATTGATTACCAGAACCTTCCAGGAAAGGTCACTGGTTCTAGTAATGCCATAATTGTTTATTATCAAACACGTTCTAAAAGTATCTTTTAGCACAGATACTTGTAGTAAACTAATGTATTTTGAAGTTTTCAGTTTTATCCTAATGTCTTAAAATGGAATGGCCAGTTCTTACATCAAGTGAGTGTGTAGTAGTGGAGGAATGTATACCAGGATAAAACCTCGGGACTGATAGCTGAAACAAAATGCTGCGCAGTTAATTCCTAACACAATGTGGGAATTTGTGAGAAAATTAATTTTTACCTATTACATACATATTTTTTGTTAAGGCTAGAATTAAAATAGAGCATGACCTTTAGTTTTGTCCCTGCTGTAAGGCTGTGTTTTCTCTGGTCTGTGGCAGCCAGACTGTGTATTGCAGATTGACAGAAGAAACTACAGAAGGGTCAGGAAATACCCCCCAGCTGCTTAAGAAAAGAATACACCAATTATACAAATTTCAGTCTTTCACTCTTTTTGAAAAAGGTTCCTGAGTTTTCTTGGAAGATTTCCTTTGGTTTGGTAGGTGCCCAGGTGTTTTTGGTTCCAGGGCACACATGAGGAGTGTTGTGCACTGTGTCACCTCATTAGGGTGGATAAGAAAGAAACAGGTTTGGATTCAGAGTGGTGCTGAATAACCAGAGTGCACTGTAGCTGGCAGGGTGGCATTAGGCCTCTGTCACTGCAGCCCTGTTGTACCAGCAGAGACCTTTACGCATCACAGTTTTGCTTCTGTTTCCTGTGAACCCATATGTCATTTGAAAAAAATGCAGTTGCCTTGTATAAGGCAGCAAAAACAGGTGAAAAAGATTAGCATTATTGATCTGGATGCTGAAAATTCCCTGCTTCCTTAATCTCAAGTTTTGATTAGGGCTCCTCAAGAAGCCGCAGGTCAGATGTTAGATAACTGGATTTCCTATTTCTGACCAAATTCACAGTCAGATATTCTTGAGATCTGTGTAAGAGGTCTCAGCTGCCTCCAAACAGGAGAGCTTATAAAGCAAGACTGCTTCTTACAGCAAAAATTTTTTAGCTGATAGCGCACAGTACTGTTTGATTTCTTGCAATATATAGTGAACATACTTCTTTCATAGCCCAAGCCACTTCCTCCATGTCACCAAGCCTTCAGTATTCCAGCTGCCAAAACCTCCTGTTTCTTGCCTGGCAGTTTCTGGGATGGAGATGTCATTAATGTGTTTACTTGAGTATTAAAATTAGTTGAGGGTTACCATAGGGGTGGAATTACTCCTTTTTCTGATGAGACTATTAAAAGTTTTACCACATCAGTGAAGCTGATTTGGAATTTAGAGACGGATGAAAGATAGTTGAAGGTGGCTCCTGTCTGCCCAGTTATGCCTTTTCATCATAATATATTTGTGCATGCAACTTGACATGTTTGTTGAACATGAGGCTCCAGATGTTTCTGGTTTTTTATCCAAGGAATAAACTGAAGGATTTAATTTTTTTTTTTTATCCAGTAACAATTTTATATCAAGAACAGAGCAAAAAACTTGATGAATTTTGTTTTATGGAGGCCGTACTTTAGGGACCTGTGAGCACTGCAGAGATGCATTTTATGTAGTAATCCTTTGAAATAATATATTTAGATCACACTGACTCTCTAAAATGGCCTGTAAAGCTGTGTCAATACTTGGAGAAGTAAAATGTGCTGATGTAGTTCCTACTAACTAGGTCAGCCAATGAAATCAGCTGTCAAGGCAAGATCATTTTGATGTTGGAATAGCTGTGACTGTCAGGGTTTTTTGGGGTTTTTTGTTGGGTTATTTTTTCTTGTTTTTGTTGTTGATATAGGAAAGTCATCTCCAGCCCTCTGCCAGGGAAGAAACTCTCAGTGGAGACTGGAGCTTAAAAATAGGGTCTATGTGAGCATTTCTGGGTATGAATGAAACAATCTTCAGTTTCCTTTGTCTCCAGGCGCTGTATCTGATAGCTACAAATGGGACACCAGAGCTGCAGAACCCGGAGCGACTCTCGGCTGTGTTCCGAGACTTTCTCAACTGCTGCCTGGAGATGGATGTGGACAGGCGAGGGTCTGCCAAGGAACTTCTGCAGGTAAGATATGAAGCGACTGCAGGTGAAACAGATGTCCAAGGGATCAGTTTTCTCGTCAGATAAAGGCATCGGGTGCCCCCCTCCTCCCATATTAATCTCTAGTCTTGGTGCTTTCAGATGAAAACTAAGTAGAATCCTAGAACAGTTTGGGTTGAAGAGACCTTTAAAGGTCATCTAGTCTCACTGAGCTGGGATCTCTTAAACTAGGTCATGTTGCTGGGAGCCCCATCTGACCTGACCTCGAATGTTTCCAGGGATGGATTTCCACCTACAACATCCCTGGGCAACCTGTACCAGTGTTTCACCACTCTCCTTCTAAACAATTTCTTAATTAGATCAAATCTAAATTGATCATCTTTGGGTCAAAAACCATTCCCTCTTGATCTGTTGCAACAGGCCCTGCTGAAAAATGTGTCTCCAACTTTCTAACAAGCCCCCTTGAAGTACTGAAGAGTTGCAAGGTGAGGTCTCCCCAGGGCCTGCCCTTCTCCAGGCTGAACAAGCCCAGCTCTCTCAGCCTTTCCTCAGGGGAGAGGTGTTCCACCTCCTGGTCATTTCTGTGGCCCTGTTTTGTATTTTTGGGAGTACATTCAGTTTTAACTCTTGGCAAAACTGAAGTAGGATGATACCAGGTATAGAGGCCTGAAATGGTGATGGTGGGGGAGGAACCCAGTAAAAGCAGTCCCAGCCAAGCTGTCAGAGATTTGGCTGTGGGAAGGAGGAGGCTGTGGGGAGGTCACTGCGAGCCTCAGAGGGGGCCCCGGCTTGTCCCTCCTGCTCCTCTCTTGGAGGTTTCTGCCACTAAGCCCCATTTTTATAGGTTTCAGCCAACCAAACAGGGACAGCTGATCAGGACTTGTCCCGGCCTTGTTCGCTTCCTGGCACAGTCAAGCTGCTCCAGGTTTGCTGCCAGGTTTTGTGGCAGAGAGGGAGCTGCAGAACATGCTACTTGACTGTCCCTGCTGGGAAGGAAGGTGCCAGCCAGCACAGGAGGGCCAGGGGATGGAAAGGTAGACACTGCTCTCCCTGTAAGCCAGAGCTGAGTCCATCAGCACTCTGCCACTTGTCTCTCTGCTCTTGACTTGCTGCTGAAAACCTGTACCTCAGTACAGGTCTTGAGAAAACACATGAGCCTAAATCCTACTGGGTTATTCTTAGAAGTATTGGAGTTTCGTAAGGAATGAGTTACATGCATCTCTTTTGACAATTAACACAGTTTGTGTCTTTAGAAAGGAGGAACCTAAGTGAGTCTTTTGAGTCCTGAAAGAACCAAAGCTCTGGGGCAGCAAGCAGCATTCCCAGAGCACTGGCAGGGCAAAAATCCCAGCAAGCTGAAGACACCTGGATAAATGGATTGGTAGGCATGTGGGCCATGTTTGCCTGTGATAGCAATGTCCTGGACATGAAGCTGAAAGTGCAGATGGTCCCCTCAGTCCTATTTCTGAGTATTTCTGGTAACGAGTGGAATCCTGCTTGAGCCTGTGAGGAACTGAGTTTGGAAAGTAATGGTTCCTTTTTTGTTTTTTTTTCCTTTGGGCAGCATCCATTTTTAAAACTAGCCAAGCCGCTCTCGAGCCTGACTCCTCTGATTATTGCAGCGAAGGAAGCAATTAAGAACAGCAGCCGCTAGCACTGCAGGTCGGCTTTCTGCCCTGCCAGCTTGGAGCAGGACTGAGAACACAAACTCTGTAAAACCTCAACTCTCGTGCTGCGGGACAGATGGATGGATGAACAAACCAATGGTCACAGTCATGGTGGTAGGACCACCCCAGTTCCTCAAGGAGTAAAAAATTATCATTGTCTTCTTCCTGCTTTCTGGCTCCTTAATTTATTTTTAAGATGAATCGGGGCTAAGGACAGAGAGGTAATGACAGAAAATGCTTTGCTGCCTCAATCATTTCCAAGGTAAAGCAAATTCAGTTGGAAGATTCCCTTCCTTCTCACCCTGTGAATAAGCTGTACATTCACTTTTAAATTGTCAGTTCTTTCTTAACGATGTAAAGTCATGTTTATGGGGTTTTTGGTATGGTTTGGAATTGGAGAAGGGCAATTCTTCATTCATCAACTCCAGACTGCACTGCCTTCTGAATACGGCCCACTCGCAAGTTTTTGCCCAGCCATGGTATTTCTAGATGAGGAAGAAAGTGCAATTGCATTTCCAGCCAAAAAGGAATGAAGAGTGGGACAGACAAAACATCCTGTGCAGATACAGGCGTTCAGCTGGGACTGTGTAGTGTTTCAGTTCTTACCAATTGGATTTATACCCCTAACTGCAATCTCTTTGCCAGGGTGAGAATCTTACTCAGCTGAAAAAGCAAGAAGCTCAGTCAGTGTGCTCAGAACAGGCTTGTCTGATGCAAAGCTGTCAGAGCAATGTGAGGGGAGAGCAGGCCCGGCTGTGCCCGGGGCTGAGCCCCAGCAGAGCCCTGGCAGAGCCCAGAGCAGCCTCAGCATCGACAGAGCCAGGCTGCAAGGAGGCACTGGTAGCGACAAGCAGCAGCAGCCTGGCCTTGGGTGCCTCTTCCTAGGACAGGACTAATCCTCCTGTCTCAGAGTCAAACTGAGCAAGGGCTGCTCCCCAGGGAAATCGTGGCCATGCTGCGAAATGTGCAGCCTGATGGGATTGGCCATCCTGAGTCTCTGCCGGACTGGAGAAGGGCAAACAGAGCAGAGCGGTGATGTCGCTTCTGAGGGTGCCTGTTCTTCTCCCAGCTGGGAAAGATTTGTAGTATCTGCGGAATTCTCAGCAGAGGGCAAGGGAGCCGGGCTGCTCTGCAGGCTCCTGCATAGGTGAGTGTCCTTTAGGCACAGGAGTTGTGCCCTGGGAACCGAGGCTGATGCGAGGGACAACCTGCACAGTTCCGATCTGCAGGAGCCACTGCAGCAGCCAGCCCTGGAAGAAAGCGCCTTAAAACCTGGAATTGTGCACTGAGCAAGAGCAAAGGTGTGAAATGCAGAGTGGATTGCAGAATTACTCGGAGGCACCAGGCCAGCCTGCTGTCTGCTCTTCTACATGTGGCAAGCACTGCGTAATGAAGCTCTGAGTTGCTGCAAGAGAGGGAATTGGGGATGTGCCTGAGGATTGTGCTTGACTAGTCAGCAGATTTGGAAGGGAGCAGAATATTTTCAGTATGCAAGTTGCGTTTTATTTATTCGTTTCTGAAAGACACAGTATGGCTTCACTCAGTAAAAGCATTTGCATGGCGTATTTGTTGCTGTATTTCAAGAGTACAACTCATGCAAGACCTTCAAAGCAACAACTGAAGCAACACGCACCCAGTGAGCAAAAAAACCCCCACAGTAAAACAGCTTTCTGCTATAGGTCTTCATGTTGGCCTGGTCCTGCAAAGGGTTAAGTAGCCTTTAAGGCACTCACTGCCTTCATGTCTGGCCAGCAGGAATGAAGGATGCTTAGGCTGTTCTTGAATCAGGCCAGGAGCTTGTCTGGCTTTGGTGTCCTGTTTAGTTGCAGTTTTTGTGTGGCAAGTGTCCTTATTGCTGCTACCCTCGCTTGCGCTGGCCATCCCAGTGTCCTTGGCAGAGGCAACAGGCAGAGGCAATCCTTCTTGAGTTACCACAGCTAAGAAGGAATTAACTTTTCTTCATTTCTTGGGGAGCACAACAGGTCCAATTTTTTCAGATGGCCGAATAACATGCCGAGGTGAGCAGCTCTGATTTCCTGAGCTGGGGGAACACCAGGAGGAGCTGAGGGAGCTGCCAGGAGCCCACAGCTGGAGCGACAGTGGCCAACAGGACCTGGAGCAATGGCTGCCAAGCTTTCCCATCATAAGAGAAGCCCCTGGGGAGTAGGAGTGGCCAGGACAGGCAAACAGACCATAGCACAGCAGATGGTGCAGAAGGGCATGCAGGAAGGTGCTAAAACCCTGCCAGCTTGACCGGGGAGCAATGGTGTCCCCCCAACAGAAAGCCCTGGCTTCTCTAAGCTCTGCACCCACCACGACCCACACAGCAGCCCAGACAGAGCTCTGGTGGGATTGTGCTGCCAGCCAGGTGTCAGCTGAAGGCTGTGCCCTGCTCTTAGGCCAGTCCTGGCGACAGCAGCGTGAGTACAGCTGTGGGACGTGCTCAGGGAGAGGAACTGGTCTGCTTTGGGGCAGAGCTGCAGCAGGAGGCAAATAGCCACAGGAGTATCCAAGCTCATTGAGCCCCTTTTCATCATTTACCAACAGTCCTGGCTAAGGGGGAGATCCCAGGTGATTGGACTATGGCAAATGTGACATTGTTCTACATGAAGACCTGGAAGGAGGATCCAGGGAACTACAGGTCTGTCAGCCTCACCTCGGTGCTGGGAAAAGTCATGGAGCAGATCATCTGGAGTGCCATCACACGGCACATACAGAACCACCACAGGATCAGGCCCAAGTAGTGTGGGTTTGTGAAAGGCAGGTGCTGCCTGACCAACATGATCTCCTTTTACAACAGCATGACCTGCTTAGGGCATGAGGGGAAAGACTTACGGATGTGTCTACCTGGAATTTAGTATAGCCTTTGTCAGTGTTTCCCACAGCTTTCTGTTGGAGAAACTGGCTGCTCATGGCTTGGATGGGTACACTGTTCTCTGGGTAAAAAACTGGATGGATGGCTGGGCCCGGAGAGTGGTGGGGAATGGAGTTAACATCCAGCTGGGGCTGTCACCTGTGGTGTGCACCAGGGCTGGGTACTGGGGCCGGTTGTGTTTAATATCTGTATCACTGATCTGGACGAGGGGATCGAGGGCACCCTCAGTCAGGTAACACCAAGCTGGGTGAGAGTGTCAATCTGCTGGAGGATAGGAAGGCTCTGCAGAGGGATCTGGACAGGCTGGATTGCTGGGCCAAGGCCAGTTGGATGAGGTTCAACAAGGCAAAGTGTCAGATCCTTCACTTGGGTCACAACAACACCCTGCAGTACTCCAGGCTTGGGGAAGAGTGGCTGGAAAATGCCTGGTGGAAAAAGACCTGAGAGTGCTGGTTGAGAGCAGCTGAAAATGAGCCAGCGGTGTACAACTACCTGAAAAGAGGTTGGAGCAATGGGGCAATCAGTCTCTTCTCCCAAATAACAAGCGATGGGACAAGAGGAAATGGCTGCAAGTTGCACCAGGCAAGGTTTAGGTTGGATATAGGAAAAATCTCTTCACCAAAAGGATGGTCAAGCACTGGAACAGGCTGTGCAGGGCAGTGGTTGAGTCACCATCTCTGGAGGGATTTAGAAGATTTGTAGATGTGGCACTTGGGGGCAGGTTAAGTGGTGGACTTGGCAGTGCTGGGTTGATGGTTGGACTCGATGAGCTCAGAAGTCTTTTCCAACCTGAACAATTCTGTTTAGAGGACTTTGTTTCTCTTGTGAGGTCCCATTTTTGTCTGTCAGCTCAAGATCTGTGTCTGTAGGAGAAGCTTCCTTGCGAAAGAGGAATTCGGGCTGGAGATGGGCTGCCGTCAATGTGTAAAGCATTCATCAGGATGAAACATGTTTGTATTCCTGTAAGAAGTGAAGAAATGAGTGACAGTTTCTGTTTCCAGTATATCTTTTATTTTTTCCTATCCACAAAAGAACAGACAGCCGTCCTTTAAAAGGAAAGCACTTTGTAATGGCACATGTTTGCTGGACATACAGTTTAAATACTTCTGTTGACAAACTACACTATTTGATTGGGGAAGGGGGGAATTTCCTATTTATTTCCTTTACCTATAAGTATTTCAGCATCTCTACTTAAAAACAAAAAAAACACCACCACAACTTTCCAGAAGACAGCAGGTACGAAAAATAAGGAAATAAAACAGTAGCTTTTTTTTTCTAATCAGTGTATGCCTCAGCATACAGAGTATTGTTGGCACTGACTTTTTAAAAACAACCGTTGTCCTAAGAGGCCTTACTTTTTATTTTATTAAGTATTATATTTCTTTTTCTTTGCATCAGCAAATCTAGAGATTTTTCTTTTAAAGCCAGTTCCTGGGAGGCAGACAAGATTTAGCAGAGATAGTCTCTGCCAGTGGCTGTTTTCAGCATGGACTGTACTTGCCCAGCTGAGGCTGTGTGACATGCAGGGAAATGTACCTCCAGTATCCCTGTGGCTCTGTGCTTGGGACAGTCTCTGGTGCTAATTCTCACTCACTAGATACTGAAAGATGGCAGCTGTGTTTCTATCCTCCCAGCATGGATATTAAATGTAGAAAAGACACAAATATTTTTTAAAAAACCAACAACACAAACCCACAAAAATCCAGTCCTGAGGGGGTTAAGTCTTGTACATTGTTTACAGGCTCACAGAGTATATTAGGATTGACAATAGCATTGACCTTGCAGAAAGGAAAGAGATAAACACTGTAAAATCTCTGGAGCCACCTCGGGTTTTCTGACTGCTATCGTCAGATCAAGCAATTAGTTATATATGTTTTTGAAGTATTAGAAATAGGCTGGTTTTGTTGCAAAATGAAAACTAAAAGTTTCAGACACTTTCTTGCCAAGGTTTTAAAAGATAGCTTAATTGTCTTCATTTTAAAATTAAACAGTGAAATACTCTATCCAGGAGCTTGACTATGATTCCCATCCCTGCAATGAAGACATGTGAAAATGATCCAGTAGCTCACTGTGGTTTTAAATGCATTTTGGGACAGAAGCATGAGAGCAGTAAAGTCAGGGAAGTTTGAGAAGCACAGAAAAGTTTATTTATTTAAGAAAAACAGAAAAGAAACGATAACCATACCTATGTAAAATTCCATACAGCTCCTGCATGCAGTCCTGGGAACCTGCACGGGGGTGGATCTTACAGTGCTCTCAGGGTTGGATCCCAAACTTGGGCTGGGGTTACATTCTCACTTCTTGTGTCCAGTGCTTTTGTAAATATATGTGTATTTATTCTTCATCTTTGGCTACTGGTTGGCCACTCCACTACACACAAAAGAACTAAAGGGTTTGTGCTGAGTTTCTTTGAGGCCAGTGGCTGCGCTTTGGCAGGTCTTTGAGTCAGTCCTTCCCTAGGTCCTGCCACCAAAAATTAAGCACATTCCCCACAAGAAGGGAAGAACCTGTCTCCTGTCCTCTAGTTGTAGGAAATGTCACCGTACTTTATTGTCCATATGGCAGTTATTTCCAATATATAATCCTTGGTGTGGCTACTGAATATTCCTCACACTGAGCATGTAAATATTTGTATTTCTTAGTCCAGTCCTGAGCAAATCCAGTGAGCAAAGAGCCAGAAAGAGCCCTGTGACATCTACCATTAAAGGCAGGAGGCAGTGTTTCTTTGCTTGACGCCCAGGGCATGCACTCTCGTGCCAGCTTTGCCTTGCTAAGGTCTACCAAGTCAGTGGTCCATACACCTTCCTGGTGTTCCTGTTTCCTCTTGGACCATTCATTCATGCCCAGATGTGCAGCAACTTAATGATGGGTTGATGAAGACCTATAAATATAAGTGTTCATCTCCTTTTTTTTTCCTCTCCTCTCCCCATACCAGGTAAATATCTTCAAATTTATCCCAAATTTTCAGGAAGCAGACAAAGGATAACCTTTGTCTTTCAAGAAAAACCATCCAAGCTTTTTTTGAGTGTGATTTGCACTTCAGGGATCTTTGAAACTTTTCTTTGCTTGTGTCTGTCCTTGAGCTGACAGGGTAATTTTATTTTTCTGACTGAAACTTGCAGAATCTCACTTTGGATGCAGTTTAGAGCTGATTGCCATAATCCTAGGTGTGCATCGTGCCTACAAACCATCACTGGCTTGAGCCTACCAACAGTTGCATGTACTTTAGGTTACAAGAGTCATCTCAAAGGGAGGAGAGATGCCCATATGCTCTGCATGGGTGCCCTTTGGGCTGCCACATGGGCATGAGCCTGCAACCTTTGTTCTTGCTTCTTAGCAGTCCCCCAGGCATGCACTTGAGTTCTGCGAGAATCTGACCCTGACTGAGGAAACTGGGGGCAATATCATTAGTTTAAGTCACTAATATTGAAAACTGCTAATTGATTTAATAGCCTGGGATCACAGTGGCTTTGCCCTGCACAGTTTTCCAGCAGACCACACATCAGCTTCAGGACTTAAGTGTCAGGTGCCTTGTGCTCTGTTTGGTGGCACCATGTGCGCAGCTGCTGGAGTCTTGTGAGCAACACTTGCCTTGCCCAACTTAGGTACAAAGCCAAAAGGAGCATAGTTGGGTGCCATGGCCTGGGTTGGCAGCCATGGATGCAGGTCAGAAGAGCTGTCAGACACATCTGCACACACCTTTGAATCACAGCTCCCTGGTGTTACAGGTTTATGGACACCAGCCACTGGAACAGGTTCCAACCCTGGTATCCAGAGGTTTTTTCCAACATAAAGGATTCTACAGTTCTGTGATTCTATCTGTTGGATTCAGTTAGGTCCATGTTAGCAACTTCAGTTTGATCAAGAGGTTTCCTCTTGGTCAGCTCTTGTGGCCTAAGGCTTCAGCTCCTTTAGCTCCCAGTGCTGAGCTGCTCATGCTAAATGAGACAATCTTGGGGAGAAGAATACATTTCATCCAATTTCTTCTGGGACACTGAGAGGGCAAGTGTGTGAAAACAGGAGCATTGTTTGTGTGTCACCTCTCTGCCCTTCACGCCTTTCAGGGGTTTGAAACAGGAAAGAGTTTTCCTAAAGAGTGAAATGAAGCAGTGTATTACTTCTCCCAGGTCTCGCTCCTTCCAGTCTCTGCACTTGACTGGTTTTGTCCCTCTTTCTTGTGCCCTTTGCTCCCCCTGTGCTCAGTGGCTGCTACCCAGGCCTGTGGAACTGGCACAAATGAAGTGGTCAAGACCCTTGTTTCTCTGTCCTTGGAGCTGCCTGGTCACAGCAGCCTTTTCCATCTGGAAGCTCCATATGGAGAGGGTGTCCCAACCTGTGTTCCTTGCAAAACCTCCAGGACCCCAGTCTGAAGTCAGTGCATTGAGGGCTCCAAGAAGCCTCAGGCTGGTGTGACTCCACTGCAGATGGGAGGGAAGAGTAGCAGGAGGTTGTTTTGAAATGTCCATTTGCTGCTGCATGCTCTGTGTATCCAGCCCTGCCCCAGGCTTAGGGATCAGATTCAAGCACTGCTGCTGCTCCCTCTGGAGTCAGTGAGAACTTGACTGTTGCCATCAGTGCCAGCAGAAGTGGTCGCTGAAGCAGCAGGTGCTGACAAGTGCCCCAAGCCCTGGGGCCGGAGGGGTCCCTGGGCTGTGGGGCTGGGAGGGAGCTGCCCCTTGTTCTCACTATGCCTCACACAAAGCTGGGCTGGTCACGAGTGGGGCAGCACAGCAAATAGGGAGCCTGCGAGTCTCTTCCATCCTTGTCTCTTGAGGTTTTTGACCTTTCAGCTTAAGGTATACAAAGGCAACTGCTTTTGGTCCCTCTGTGTATCCCCATGTTCAGCAATGCTGCTAAATCTGTCTGTAGCACAGCAAGGGGGAAAAGGCCTCAGCCCTTCAGTGTGAGGAGCTGCCAGGCTCTGCCCGAGCAGCTCAGACAGCGGGAAGGGAGCTGCTCCATACGGGAACGAGGAGCAAAGCACTGTAGCACCTCCTTCTTGGGCAGAGCCCAAATTCTGTGGGGGAATAACAAGAGTTATTCTCGCGCACTGGTGCGTCAGCACTGCAGGTGCTGTGCCTGTAGAAGAGGTTCGAGATCTGCAAAAGAATTCTGCAACTCTTGACTGGGTCAGGATGTCACCAGTGCTAAACTCTACTTTAGTCCAAAGCCACCAGTTTACACCTATGCTGGTGTCTGCTAGATTTTTTTTCTTCAGGGTATCCAGACAAAAGTAAACAGAGGAGGAGCCTACATTCTCATTGTTTGTCAGAAATGTATCTCATTTGCTGTACATTCCTTTTTTAGGACGTGTTATCTGTTAAAAAAAAAAAGAAAAAAGAAAAGAAAAAACAGAAAAAATACGAAAGAGAAAAACAAAAAACAAATGTGTAGTGAAAAATCTTCTGTAACTTTGGATTAAGAGGTAACTGATCTTTTTAAAAAGAGAACTAAGTTATTTACTTTGTAAATGTGCTGATGGCGTGGATCCATCTTACTGACCTCAGCATCCTTTTTTTAAAGATTTTGGGTTTTGTTTCCAATATTAAGTTATTTTAAATTGTGGTTGAAGCAATAGGAAATTGAAATATGGATTGTGCATGACTGTGTCTTGAGTGTAAAAATATTAGAAAAAATACGAAAGAGAAAAACAAAAAACAAATGTGTAGTGAAAAATCTTCTGTAACTTTGGATTAAGAGGTAACTGATCTTTTTAAAAAGAGAACTAAGTTATTTACTTTGTAAATGTGCTGATGGCGTGGATCCATCTTACTGACCTCAGCATCCTTTTTTTAAAGATTTTGGGTTTTGTTTCCAATATTAAGTTATTTTAAATTGTGGTTGAAGCAATAGGAAATTGAAATATGGATTGTGCATGACTGTGTCTTGAGTGTAAAAATATTGCAGTTTGAAACTTGGACCTAAAGTATTGCAAATAAAAGTTATAAATACCAATGGATTGTGTGACAGCAGCTTTTCCTATAGGATGTGCAGCATCACCAAGACTTCATCAGTGTGGCTGTGGGTGCTTGGAGCTTTGTCCTGTGTCCCTCTACGATGTCATGAAACAGGACCTCACTGCCACCNTCTCCTGTCTCCATTGTGCCATATTCCTAAAGACCCAGCAGCCCCTCCCGATGAATATGGCAAGTTTTGCGGATCCTTGTCAGCTCCACTTCCTGCCTACAAATCTTGAAACTCCTTCTAAATGCTGCTCACTTCAGCTATTGGACACCTGCTTACAGAGAGCTGGGGAAAAAAACCCAGGGCCTCCAGCTTAAAAGGTGAGTTACACCAAGTAAGAGGTATGTGGGAAATCTCTATCCATGCCTATCCTTTTAATAT
>VWZT01012017.1:927-36589 GCA_013397055.1 Pachycephala philippinensis
CGCGGCTCCGCCGGGCCCGGCGCTGCGCTGCCCCCGCCTCCGGGTTGCGGCTGAGGCCGCCCGCGGCCCCGACCTCCTGACCGCCGCGCCGGGGGAAGTCACGGCTTTTTCTGGGTCGAGGAACAATTGCCTTCATTGTGCAGATGGAGTTCGGCGTGTGTTATTATTTTGATATTTTTAGATTTTTTTTTAATACACGGCCTAATTTGTACATCTTTCGGATTAATTTTTTAGTTCAGTTCATGGGAGGAGTTTTTTTTTTCTCCTGGTGTGCTAAAGGCACACCCGCCATATGTCCCACACGAATGCTACCTTCCAGTGGGATTTAGTTATTTTAATTTATTTTGCAACTAGATTGCACTGGATCACAAGCTATTATTTACAATAGTAATAATACTTCAGATAACTCAGAATAATACTGTTCTAGATTCAGAAAATACCTTGGAATTCAGTGTCCAGATGCTGTACATAGTGTAAATGGTTTGGGTGGCTTTTTTGTTTTGTTTTTTGTAAGCAACATGTTTCTTTAATGGGTACTCAGCGTAAAATACATTTTTATTCTCTGATTCTCGCTGGTTTTAGCAACACATTTCTTAGCGGGACAGAGGGTGTATTTCATTTTGAGATACTAGTGGTGCCAGAAGAATGTAAAGTGCCCCGCGTGCATCCCAAAAGAAGCTGTCAGCTGCTGTGCTCAACCTTGACTCTGCCCCACTGAGGGTATCGAGCTGTGATTCACTCCCAAGTCATGTTACAGGTTGCTGCTGGTGCGTGAATGCTATCCACGACACTTAAGTGATGTAGCATCTTACCGAACCTCCCTGCGATATTTTGGATTCTGTTGCAATTGTTTGGGGTATAAATAGTCAGGTGTCGGTACACAGAGTAATTTGTGTGTGTTACATTGTAATCGAGCAAATGTAACTTAGTCTGGCAAATCCTTGTCGACTCTAGTGCAGCTTGGGTAGGAAGCCATGTTCTCAGGGTTTCTGGGCCTTAATTAATTCCTCATAAATTGTTACGTACCCTGCAATGCATCCGGGGTCGTTGTCGCTGCTGACTAGCACCCTGGTTTTATACTTCTGCCCACTGACTCCACTAGGCAGCCTCCACCTACATTAAGAGGTAGTTTCACCTGAGAAGACTGCACTGCCAAAAACCACGCCATGATGAAGTTCTCTGTACAAGAGCTTGCTGGAGATGTATGAGGCTGCTGCCAGAGTTTAATTCAGTTCCAAGGGAGTTGCTAGCTACTGATGCCTCAATGTTTGAAGGAAGAGAAGGATTGATATTATTAGATGCAATAATAGTGTGTTTTGGTGGCATCTGCTTAAAAGGGCAGAGTTAAGGTTGAGCTTTCAGTCACTGGAGTTGTTTACAACATAATTTAGTTTGGAAGGGTCCTTTGGAGGTCATCTGGCCTGGCCCCCTGCTCAAAGCAGGATGAACCTCAGGGTTCAGTCAGATGGATGGGCCCTTTGAGACTCCAGTATTTACATGTATTGTAAAGTGGAGGTTTTGTGTCTAAAGAAGTCAGGTTTGGGGAACTGGTTAGTCACAGATGCCAGCAGAACGTCTTCAATCACACTTTGTGAAACACAAAAGAAACACATCCTTCTTAATTTAAAATACAAATGGATGAGGAAAGGGCTTTAGGAGCTCCTGGATAGACAATGGCTTGTTCGTATCCAAACTAAATACTGTGGCAGTGTAGACTTGGCTTACAATGGCAGAATTAAGTCTATAACTTAAAATTTTGCCCAGTACATGCGTGTCCTATGATTACATTTGGATGTGGCTAACTTGGACAAGTCAATTCATTTTCACTGGAATGTTTTAAGGAATTTTGCTCATTCCTGTGTGTATGTGTGTTAGGGGTTTTTTTTCCCCTTTCAGGTACTTTAGCAGTTAGATATTTGTTTCTCATTTACTCAGCATAACAATCTTTAAAAATATATGTGTAAACACAACCCTGTCTTTCTCCTCCTTGTTGCCTCGCTTCCCATTCTACCTCAGGCTATTATTTTCTTTACTAAGGCTTCCTGAAAGTCTGCTACCTCTGAACTGCTCGATGTGACTCGGAAGAGCTCAGCCTGAAAAGTAAAAGTTTTGGGAAGTCTTCAGGCACTCGAGTAAATGTTTAAGATCTAGAGCACTACATTGCCTTAAGTGCAGCAATCGATACTCCTTGGGGTTTGATTCTGTCTCAGAGGCTTTTCAGCAATGCAATTTGCAAATGAATGCCACAATTCCATTTATTCAAAGCTTGCATTTATTACAGAGTCTCAGGCAGAATTAAATGCTACATTGAGAAGTTTGAACTGCTGCTAGCTTCTGAGGAATGTTTTCAGTGCAGGACAAACTGCAGTGGCAGTTTCTGTTGGATTTGTTTTGTTAATGGAGGAGATGCGGAATCGATACAATATTGTTTTCAATATCAAAAGCTGGATATCTGACTATGAGGGTGTAACTCTTCTGGCTTTCATGGTCGGGTACAGTGTTGGATGTTCTGGATACTGTGTTGAAGTGTTCAGCTGTCTCTATACAGTAAAAAAACACTTGAACTCTGTGAAGCTTTTTATTATATTGTGGTTTTGTTGCTCCATTATATCATCAGAGGACAAAAAAATGCTGTCAAACAAGTAAATTAACAGTGATTTAGAGCTTCCTTCATTTTTTATTTCTGCAGCTTGCTTTATCTGATACTTTCTGATAGCAAGAGAGGATGCATTGGATAGGTTTTCAAAAGACTTCCCAATGTCAGGAGCACCTTTACTGTCATTTAGTGTTTAAGAGTTGCCTCCAAGACAAAACACTTTTGCCAGGAGCAGGAATCTTTCTTTTTCAGATGAGTTTATTACTTTACTAACACTCATGGCATGTATAGGGAAAGCTTTTATTTATTCTTCTAACATGTTTCCTATTTTTGACCTCTCACCACTGTGGGGATCTTGATATAGCACATAGTCCACAAGAGGATCCACACAGGGAAAATTATTATTCTTAGTACGATTAGGTTAATAATTTCAATGCTCTCATTATGGTTGTCCTGGTGGTACTGTAAGGCACCTCTCAAATGAACAGCAGCCTTTTGGTGGATTGAGTAACAACGCCATTACTCTATCTGAAAACACTTTTCTCATTTTGTCCCTCTTGTGCTAGTGTAGTCCTCGCAGACTTTTCAAAAATACCGTCTCCCTTTATGGGGATCCTTTCTGACATGTAAAGTCTGTCTCTTTAAAATTTGTATGCTGATTTTTTTTTTTCTTATGTGAACTAAGTCACTTTTACAAGATGGTTCAGTGATAAATGTCTAAAGCACATCAATGGTAGACTATGTCTTAGTGTTGTCTGATGGTACAAAATATAGATAAATCACACTGGAGTATAGATTGGGCTACTGAAGAGTCAGTATTGTGCTCATTAAGCTAGTTAAGTCTTTAGGATCTTACAAGTGAGATTTTTAGAGGGGATAGGAGTGCCAAATATTTAGAACAAAACTGCAAACTTTATAGTTGGCCAAACAGGAAAACCGGCAGGGACAGCAGTGGGATGGGAAATGTAAGAGCATGCAGACAGAATGCATTTTTACTTTTAAAATGGATGAAGAATGAGTATGACTTAATCTTTGTAGCAGAGTAATTGTTGTCTTTTTCATATGTAAGAAGGCAGGAGTAGGAGGAATTAAGTTTAGAAAAAAAAAGAAGGAAGAAGAGGAGCCAGGAGGAGCTGGCTGTTCAAAGTGAAGTATTAGTAATTTCCTATAATTTAATCAGACCAGATCCCAGAGCAAGATAATGAGAGCATGACCTACAAAAGAGGACTTTTTGGAAGTTAAAAGGGTTTCTAACATGAAGCTTCACAAGGCATGTGATTTGTCATGAAGCACTGTATAGAGGGCTTTTTTTTTTCCCTTTCACATTGCAAAGAAATCATAATATGGACATGAGTTCAGATGGTTAGGGAGAGCTGATATGGATTGTGTCTGGAATCTTTTTACTATTGCAGTTTTTCAAGCGTGACTCTGGAATTCTTTAGGGGTATATCTTCTAAATAACGTTTTGTTTTGTTTCCTAGTATAGCACTTTTTGTTAGCCTAGTTTGCTATTCATGGTACATGATTTGTATCATTTGGGTTTATGCATACAAATCCTTCCAGGATGTTTGGAGGCTAAAGTATCATATGCCATTCAAAAATAATAATAATATTCAAAATACCTGGACTGCAAAATATCCAGCAGTATGTTTTAGAATCCAGTTTTTGTGGGGATGGGGGGAGTTTTCTTCCTCTCTCTTTCTGCCCCTCAGAGTAGAACTTTTTTTTGTTCTGCTTTAAATGTATTCTCTGAACAATGCATACTAAGTATTGATATGGGCATGAAGAATAATAAATTATATTGGGCTGAAGGGAAAAAAAACCCCTTCAAAAAGGTGAATAATAACCCTTTCTCCTGGGATTTTATTTTTCAAATGTAGGTAAATAATAAAACTCAGACTTGACCCCTACTTCATTTCAAGGGATACATGCTGCACGGTACAGACATCATAGATGCTGCACTTACACACTGCATTGTGGCTACTGTAGTGCAGGATTCAGCAACTGGTACCCCTAAGCTCACAGGAAAGCTTGTCTTTCAGGTTTTCTTTTTTGCAGACTTACAGTCACCTTTATGGTAGTGTTACGCTCCCAAAGACAGTTTCTC
Source organism: Pachycephala philippinensis (assembly GCA_013397055.1). NCBI lineage: Eukaryota > Metazoa > Chordata > Aves > Passeriformes > Pachycephala > Pachycephala philippinensis. Next base: position 5,631 of record VWZT01012017.1, read on the forward strand.
TTTTCCTCGCCTGGTATCCTTCTTGATCTAGATACCAAATATTTTGAATGTCCTGTCTAAACCTGACAGCTTAGGAGTTAGCTCTGTTCCTTAACATTTCTCCTGCCTTTCAAGGGATTTCCTTGTTTGTGATGTAATTATACTGAGTAGTGGAGTTCCAAGTTAAGCCTAACACTGAGACAAGCATGTTCCACTTTGCAGGTTAAGAATTCACACAGAGTCCGACTCTGGGTAATTTGGGATGACACAAAATTCATGTTTGGGTTTTTTTTTTTTTGAGAAATATTCAGTAAAGAGAGAAAAACTGGGCTGCATGAATAGTCCTTTCCCTCGTTATTTTCAGTACTTAGACAACAGGAGTGGAAGCAGAGGGGAAGGAGTGACTAGTGCTGATATCACAGCAGACCAAGGGAGAGAGAAGGTTGCATTCGATGATGATTTAGTTGCTGTTTAGAATAAATCCCATTAAAAATTAAAGGGTTACCAAGTGGTAATGGTCTTGTAATGAATGGTATAACCAGCAGTTTCAGCAGATGAAATTAGGTTCCAAACATCTGCAGTTTTATTTCTTTTATTTGGGGTGCTCTCACTAGGGTAGAAATAACATTTTTAAGCAACTCAAAGCCAAGCTACTGTCATCATCCGTTTGAATTCTGCATGGCCCTACTCTAAGGATTCCCTTCTTCAAGAAGAGTTTGCAGCTCTGCTGGCCCTCACCTGGGGTTTGTAGCTTGGACGTGGTTTTCCTCTGTTGCAGGGGCTTTCTATGCAGGTGCAGAGTTCTTTCCTTCGTGGTCTCAAGGTTTATCTGAAAGTTTCTGAAAAGGAAAAGATTTGGCACAAGCTTGCTTTAAAATTACAACTTCTCATTTTGAATTAATGTTCTGGACATGTCCTGAATCTTGGTGCCTGCTAGATTTTTGTAAGATGCTGTATCAGGGCAAGTAACTTTTTGAAAAATGGATTGAAAGAACTGCTGTTTTTACTAAGTATGTATTTAACTTAATGAATAATCCCCATGTGTGACTTTAATGAACGCAAATTCTTTGCAAGCTTCTAGACTTCACTTAGATTTGTGTAGTAGGACAAATAATTACTCATCTCAAAAATTGAAATACAGACAGATCTTCTCCAACTAGCTGAGCATTATCTGGAGTGAAAAGTAAGGAACAGAGAGAGTGGCAGACAAGTGTATTTAGATAGCAGCTGGTGGTGTAGCTGTGTTTGCGTGCTTTCCTGAAGCACAGCCAGAGTCTTTCTCTTTATAAACTACTGTGCCAAATCTAGACCTGGCAACTAATGACTGAGGACCCATTGCTTTATGTGTTTGGAGCAGAACTTCCTCTTATCTACCTCTGTGTTTCTGGCACTTTGAGCCCATGAGGAGCCCTTCTCAGGCACCAGAGTAAGCATAACAGCCTAGAGCTGCTCTAATTTCTGCTGCCCCCAGGCTCTCACCCTGCTCCTCCTTCTGGAAAGGAAAGGCTGACATAATCCTTTTGTCAATTCTGCATTGCCAAAGGGAGTTCTTTGCACAGCGAATAACTCTGAAGGGGGCTCTTCTGCCCACCTTGAGGTACTTGAACATTGCCCATAAGGCCTAAATAGGCTTCATCATAATTGTTTATATTGTCTTCCTGCACAGTGCTGTGCCACACTGAGATAACAAAGCAAGCTCTAAATAAGCTGCCTTGTGTACAGGAGGCCGTTATCACAGCAGTGTGCCCAGGTTAATTCAGCTCTACTACTTGTGGGTATACTGCAGCTGCCTCAGATATCACCACATAGCACTGCGTTATTTAGTATGGACACACTCCCAGGAGAATCAGGGTTGTTGTCTTCGAAGGCATTTACTGGCCTGCATAAAAGTTGTTGGTGAAGCCCACGGAGTTCTCAGCTGAGAAATGCACTTTGGAAAAATAAAATCAAATCCCACTACCACTGTCACACCTATGTGTTTGTTTGTTCAGCAGAAAAAGACAGGATTGGACATGAACATGAACGTGAAACTTCCTCTTCGCTTGTAGCTTTTCGTCTTTATCTGAATTTTAGGTGGATTTTTAGGCAGAATGTCAAAACAGGTTGTTGTCATTTCTGCTGTGCCTGCACCATAAGTAGCCATAGCACTAGTTTCTTGTACTTGGAGCTTGCACAGAATCCTAAATTTCTTTACAATAAGACAAGGTTTGAGGAATGTCCACTTGTAATTGAGTGCTTGCACATTAATTATGTGACCTCTGACTTCTTGAGGGTGAAAGCTGAGGTGTAGTGCCTAAAACCACGTCTGGGAGTGAGCAGTGCCTATTCCACATGGTCTGCTGCTGTGTGCTCTCCTACCACTATGAGTAGCTTCCTAATCCTCTCTTATTTGGCTTTGCTTGTTAACCCCAAGCAATCCTCTCAGGGACAGAGAAAGCAGCTGTCTTTGGTAGCAAACACAGCACGACAAAACAAACACTTCTTGAAGCTTCTCTTAGATATGTTACCATAATGTCATCCTTGCGGGAGGAATTAGAAACACAGGGAATATAATTCGCCATGTTTTAATCTGACTTTGGGAGAGAGGAAAAGATTACATTATAGGCAACTAGATTCCTGCGACATGTACAGGAGGGAATAATTTCAGTATCTGAAACCTAAACCTTTTGTTTCTGAACCAGTTGGAAAGCTAATGAGAACAATACACCTCAGGTGAGTAATGGGGCAGAGGAAAATGGTGAGGAGCCCATTATTTATCAGAAACAGAGCAGAAGAAGTTGCTTATAGCAAAAATAAACAAACTAGTCAAAACCAAAAGAGATCTTTGTTAAAGCTGATACTCTGGTTGTTGTCACCTGCTGTGGTTGAATATTGCCATCCACACAGTTTGTGAGCTCCTCCCTTTGCTTTGTGACTCCTTGATAGGGGTTGTGAGCACAGCAGGGATAATTACAGGCACTGTAGCACCTTGATCTGAGGCTTCCCATGTTCTGTTTATTGCCACCTGCATATTAAGATGACAGGGATTTCTAGTTGACTTTGTTGTTTCTTTTACTTTATTGATCCCTGGAACATCTTTAATAAATATGTTCTAAAGCAACAATTTCATGTATTTTAAAAGTCCTTTTCTAAGAGTCAGTGTTATGAGTGCTTAATGTGGGTTTTTCTCTTCCTGTATGTTAATAAAAAGAAAAGAAAGTTCACAGTATTTGCTGTTGCTACCTTTCTGACTTCAATATTTAGCATAATTTAAGATGACTTCAGTGAGTTCCCTTAGCATTATTTTTACAATTGGACTTAATGTTTATTATCAGGAATGGGCCATCTTTGCAACCTTATTCTGATCTCCCTTGTAGTGCTAGGGTGATGCAAATGTTATGGAAGTTGCCTTGGTCCTCAGATGGGGATTCTTATTGCACGGGGATGTTTTGAGGAGGGAAATAATCCTGTTATTTCATACATCTTCATATCACTGCAGCTTGGAATAGGCTGTGTATCAGAGATGGGAAGGGGTAGAGATGAAGCCACAGCTGGAATGCATTCTGATCTACTTGTTGCTAGTTAAGAGCCATTTCCAGCTGCTGCTGATAAGCTGGTCTCCAGGCTGAGGCTGGGTTAGAAAGCACAAGGGACAATCAGAGCTCTTGCTGTGTTTTTCCTTTGCCAAATACCCAGGTATCTCACAGGAGAGAACCTGGGCCTGTGCGTAAATCGGCCAGAAGTGTTGGGATTATTGAATATATAGCAGTAGCGATTCTTCCAAATCGAATGGGATGAACTGCCCTTGCCAGGATGCCACTGGGATTGTTGGGAAGTTGAGATGTCTTATTCGTGCTCAGAGAAGGAAATAATGAGCTAACCAAAAAAGTCAAACTAGGCATAGGTCAGGATGTACAACAGCACATCATCTCATCAAGGCAGGCAAACACAGCCAGTTCTTTGACCATTTTTCAAACTCCAATATGTCCTTTCTATGAAGAGCAGCCAGCCAGACACCTACAGCAATAAAGAGACAGATAGAGAGAATATGTTCTTCCCTCCCCAGAAGCTACCTTGTGCCTGGGAGATGAAAACCTCCCTTTGGCAAGCAAGAATCTTTCCCTTGCTATTTTACTGGTGCTGTAAGCTGTAACTGTGTTCCTTAAACAGTTTTTGTGTCCAAGAGTTCTAGATTGCAATGACAGAGCTATTGGGATATATGATGATTGTGGGGATGTTTGGAGGCTCAGCAGGATAGTATACAGACACTAGATCTCTCTCTTTTTGAGTGCTTGTTTGGTTGTTTTTTTTTTTTCCTTGTGGCTCAACAGGAAGTTTTCTTTAGAGAGTCTTCACACCTATTGGCAGAGCTTCACACACAGCTTTTTTCAGCTTTAATCCTTGGATAGTAATGCTATACCGATGCGATCTATTTTTCTTCTTTTTCTCTTTCTTCAAAACCACTTGTGGTGTAATCACTGCTTTTATCACTGGTAATTCTTCTCTTTTTTACCCTTTGCCAGTCAGTATTTATGGTAAGTTTTCTATGCCAGCTGAAGAAGATTGGTCAGGAAAAGGTAGGAAAGTAGAGAAAGAAGTAGCCATTTTTCATTCTGGCAATAGCAGTACTTCATCAGTGTCACACCCTGAATGCTATTGGTGGTTTCAGGGGTTAATAGAAAGAGAACTTATTTGGAACTGGTTCAAGAGAAGATACAACATGCCTTTAAGCATTGGAGAGAAGAGGAAAAGTAAAGGTTGCCATTTGTATCATCCCTGACATTTTTGGCCTGGCTTAGGAAATTGGAGACAGTAGTTGTGGAGAAGGCAGATCAGAAATACCATGTTCTTCTGTAGGACTTCAGATTGCTCTTTCAGCCAAATGTCTCCTGAATTTGTTTTCTGTGGTAGCAGTAAGACACCAGAAAGTGCTCTCAAAGATTGCCTTGTGCATGAGAGACAAGGAAATACTGTTTCCTCAACCTTTGTTCGTTATGTCCAGTGCATAGGAGTACAAGCCAGGGAGTTAACATGCTGTCCTAGGCACATATGACCAAACAAAAAAATAGTTTCAACCTAAAAGAGAGCCTGTATTCTAGTTAGGTTCTGTAGGAAAGATACACTTAGTAGTTTCTTGGGGAAGCTGAGGTAAGTCATTGAGGTTGTGCATCTGTAGAGCAGTTGTCCCTCGGAGGATCAGAGGTCAGTGGGGAAAAAGTTGGAAAACATGCTCCTTTAAATGACTAGATGCATTCTGGATGCTGCTGTGTGTTTTGCAGTGCTGCTGAAAACTTCTAACAGAGCTTTCCTCAAGTATTGGAGCTGTGCTAGGCTTACATCAGTCTGTCCCTGTACAAACCCTGCTCAGAGTTTGTCACCTCTCAATTCCAAAACTTGGCTATGCCTTTGAAGAGATACAGAAACTAGTTCTATTGCAGAGCCCGTTGTATTTAATAACTTGACGTGTGTAGAGGAAGAAGGATGAAACACATAATTATTCTTTTTGTTTCAGCATCTGTGCATTAGCTATTTTCTATTCTCCTGTTTGGGGAATCTCTTGTTATTACTAGTGAGAAAGGAGGTATGGAAAGGGAAATTTGTGCATGTGCATCTACCTTGCCATAGGTTTAATATTCCATTTTTAGCCCAAATCAGCTCACTGGCAAGGACAATGGCCTGTGGTTTTTTGACAGTCTTCTGCCACCTGTGAGAATTGGACTGTTCTTTAGATTCCCACCAGGGACATTGAAGCAGCCCTGCCTTGAAGATGAAATCAGTAACTGTAGTGCTTCAGTAGTATTTGCTTGTCTTTACCTTCCTCTGTATGTTAATGATTTCTCCCTATTTTGTAGATGTGAGGGGAGTACATGGCTTGGGGAGGAAGGTGGTTTAGACCTCATAGGAGGAGTTGAGAAGAGACTGGGAACCTCCTGCCCTGTGTTTATGCTCAGCCAGGCAAGGAGTAGTGATGGAGAGAGAGCAGCTGCTCTTGCTGTGGTGTTCAGGTGGGCGGAGGGAGCTTCGAGGGTCCTGTGCAGAGCCAGAGTTAATGTGGAAAGAGCAGCCTCAATAATGACAGCAAGGGAGCTTTATTTTCTGGAGCTATCACTTTGGTATTTAGAAACCTTTTTAAAATAAGCCTGTTGTAATCTTGTTTATAGTAATTAGGGATTTGCTAGTAATTTAAATAGTTGGTTTTGGCAATGTGCAGGTCATCTTCTAGGCATTGCTAATGTCAGGTTGAAAACATTTACACAAGAATAAAAGTCAAGGAAGCAGGTAATTGACTGATTTATCAACCTTAGCAGACAATCTTTTCTGATACATCATGGTGGCTATGGTAAATTTACTCTGGATTGCTTAAGGGCACGATCCTATATGGTGTGTACAACACATGAGAGCAACTCCTCGGAGTGAATGGGTGAAGGAGCAGGTAATCAGCCAGCGTGGTTTTGGTGCCTCAATTAGCCTTTTGGTCAATGGCTTGTCTCCTAGGAAAGTTGGGGATTGCTATGCACAGCACAGCTCAGAACAGGTGATTTACAGCTTTTTCATGGAGCTTTTAAATCAATTTTACTCTTTCAGGTAATGTGAGAACTTTTGTAAACTTATGGCCATTCCCAGGTCATAATGCTAAATTGCAGTTGTGATCAGGGAATTACTTCTTTTCATTGCAAATTATCTGTATGCAACAGAGTGGTATGTTTGAACACTTTTCTCACTTTTTTTTGCCAGCTGCACTGATGCTTGCAACTTCTCCTCTGCTTCCTTTCCACCTGTAAGGGCGACTAAAATCATGTTGCTGTGGTGACCTGTCAGTTTTAAATGACAAGCCACACTAAAATGAGTCACACCTATTGAGGGTTAATCAGTGGTGCAATAATATGTAGCACAAACGGATCACTTTGTTCTTGGCTACTGAATTCTTGCTCCTCATTTATTTTACTGTTGGGGTTGTGGTTGCTGAGGTTTGCAGTGCATTTCAGGCAATGAAGATGCATTTTGTCGCAGTAAAGAGTTGAGACAGCTATCACTACAGCCAGTTCTGGGGAGGTGGCAGTCAGGGGCAGGCCTTAATTAAGATGAATTGTTGGCTGATGAAGGCACTCAGTAAGAGCAGGCAATTTATAGATGTAGCTCAAAACCAGAGAACACAGGTATGCAAAATAGAGCAAACCACCGATTTTATTTGTTACCAGGTTAAATGAAGATTAGAAAGCAAAGCTTTCCTGTGGGGGGTTTTTGTTTTGGCACCTAGAGAATACAGAATGTGATCTAATAAACTGTAGTATTCATAATTACTTCAGTTTTGGTGTGGAGGCTTCTGTGACTGAGAACTGAACTACAGAAAGCACGTAGCCATTTGGAAATGAGTAACTGAGCCTCTGCTTTGCAGCTAGACTATGTTTAAGATAAGGTAGTTTTGTGTTTCTGCTTAGAATTTCCTAATAGAGACACTAGTTCTGTGTTCCACAAGCAACTTCTTAAAGAAGGTTTCATTAGTGACCTGCCAAAGGATATAAAATCTTATTCATGGAGTTAGATGTTATTGAAGGATGGCTTTAAAATATTATGGATTTCTATATTGAATATTTGGCATTTGTGTGATTCTCCCACAATAATTTGATCTAGGGTGAAAACAAAACTTCCTCCTTCAGGAACTTTTTTAGTTGTAGCCAGCTTTTCCAAATTGTTTGCTAGAATTGTTTGAGGTTTCATTTCCCGTATTATGAAATTTTAGAATATTTTCCCTCCTTTATGAGGTAGGCTGACATGATAGGCCTTGGTTTTGGACTAAGGATAAGAGAAGCCTTGAGAATAATCTTTAGCTCTTCTTATTTTGGAGGTGCCAGCATCCCTATTATCATTTGGTATTTGATATTTTCTCACTGCAGCAGCCTATTGCCTCAGACCTCTATCTAGAGCAAAGCAAATGAAGAAGCAAAGTAAGTTTTGGCTAACTAGAAACAATTTTAAGGAGTTTTTAAGCTTCTTTATAACTAACAAGAGGTAAAATTTTTAATTGCTGTGCTGAACTTTACATGTAAGTGGCAAATGTGCACTGATGTCAATGACACACAGCCCTTCCAGGTGCGGGGAATGTCTCTGGATAGACTTGCACATGAACCATTTGAGCCACCACAGATTGTTAATGCTGTTTCCCATTTCCAGCAGAGCTGTGGGAAGAACAGTGGAGCTCCTGCACATACAGTTTTTCCTCAACTTTCTATTAATCTATCAGAGTCACAAACTGATATCATAGCTGGTTTTAAAAGACACAGGGAAGCCTGAAATTCCTGATAAGGAACTTTAATCTGGCTCAGAAGTTGCTGCCTAAAAAATTGTTTGGTTTTATAGAAAATGGTTTATCATCTTCTCTCTTTACATCGGAAAGAAGAGGTGTATTCCTTTGATATGTTAATGTACCCACTCCAGGTTTTCGGTTGGCCATATTCCTTTAATGTATAAGTCAGTCTGGTCATTGTCTTGTGCTTTATGAAATGTGTGCCCAACCTCAACCATAGGTTATTGTAGGATGCTTGTAAGGGCCTGTGGAAGAAACTTTCAGTAAGTCTGGCTGTGGTATTTTGCTCAGTCTCTATAAAACTGTTGCGAGAACATTGGTAACATAAAATAGCTTTTGTAAGGAACATGATTCTCTATTGTTTTACTGACACTTCATGTGTTTTATGAACCTGTCTTGGGGCTACTAGGCAGCCTTTGCAGCATAAGCTGACCTCAGAAATATTTGCTTCTTCTGAAAACCTCCATCATAAAAATCATCTGTCCTTGTATACCTTGTCTCCAGTTATTCTGTGTGTTGTTCACAGAACCACAGAATGGGTTAGGTTGGAAGGGACCACAGTGGGTCATCTGGTCCAACCTCCCTGCTCCAGCAGGGTCATCCCAGAGCACATGGCAGAGGATTGTGTCCGGATGGTTCTTGAATATCTCCAGCAGGGGAGACTCCTCTCTGGACAGTCTTATTTCAGTGCTCAGTCACTGCACAGTAAAGAAGTTCTTCCTCGTGTTCAGATGGAACTTCCTGTGCATCAGTTTCTGCCGTTGGCTCTTGTTCTCTTGCTCTTGTTTTCTTGCTCGGCACCACTGAGCAAAGCCTGGATCCACCCTCTTGACACCACCCCCTTTAGATACTTTTATGCATTGATGGTCTCTTCTCAGTTTTCTGCTCAAGGCTGAATGGGTCCAACTTTCTCAGCCTGTTCTTGTAAGAAAGATGCTCCAGTCCCTTAAATGTCTTTGTAGCTCTCTGCTGGGCCGGACCCCACTTCTCTCTTGTACTGAGGAGCCCAGAACCAAACGCAGCACTCCATATGTGCCTCACCAGGCCCGAGTAGGGAAGCCAGGATCCCTGGCGATCAGGTTGGGTCAAATCAGCTGATGGAAGCTTTTTGCGTAGGCTGTTCTTTTGTGGCGTGCCTCCTGGGAGGTGGTCTTCAAAAACATTTCCCTCCTCTAAGGCTGTGTGTGTTCCGTTCTGTTTCACATGCATACCTCAAGTACTTCAGCTCACTGAGCCTGAAATACTGGCAAAATCCAGCTAGAATCAACTAATTCTAAATTATAGTAAAAAAATATTGTACATGTATTATTATACACGTGTACTATTTATATGTAACAGTGTTATTTATTACTTTATAAGACCTACTGCTCTGCCCTCCTCCTTTCATGGTTGCTTATTACTGTGCCTCACTGTTAAGATATTTCTGGGTCTTTAGAACTTTTCTTCTCTCAGGAAGATGTTGCCTACCAGTTCTAGAGAAGAGGGTTTTTAAAATTAGGATCAGAGTATATGGGGGCCAACCCAGCTACAGATGTCCCAGGTTAGGCTTCTAAAGCAGTCTGCATGATACTGACTGCTGTGGCCATCCTGACTGCACAGGCCAGCTCTTCCCTGAGAGATGTAGGATGCTGTTGAGGTTTGGGATGGGAAAGAGAATCCTCTCTTGGTTTTTCACTGCCAAGATGTGACGTACTTTGCACCCCACAAGACCAGAGGAGATAGGTGGCTCAGATTGTTGACTCCACCTGTTTTCTCATTCCTGTCTCCTTTGCATCAATTTTTTCCTGATTTCTTGACAGAGTGAGTAGTTTTCTGCCAGATTAGTGAGTTGAAATTGGCTCATGTAGCAGTCAAACAACAGAGCAAATCTAAGGGAGGGCGCAGGACCACCACTTCTGTTGGTCTTGAGCTTTTGTCACCTCACCGCACTACAAAGGGATGCCTGTTCCTTTGTTGCTTAAAATATCTGAGTCCCAGTGGAAGCAACCCTCCTCAAACACTAATCCCACAGCTACTAACTATAACCTCCTGCCTAGAACAGAAGAATAGCTAATCTTTCTTGGAGGCAAGATGTCAAACATCCATCATTCCAGTTCAAAAGAGAACTTGCTTTTGGGGGAGACCAGACTTGTCTTTGTAAGGTCCTGTCTTGTGGTCTGTCAACCAGCCCTGAGAACCTTCAACAAGTAGTGACAGCTCTCCTCAGGAGAAACCACGTATTTCTGTCCCCTTCCATGGATGTTTGCTAGTAAAAGATGGATGTTTTTGGCAGGTAATGAAACCCGCTTGGCACATTTATTCTGGGGCTTGCCGCTGAAGGTGGAAGGCCACTGCCTCTGCTTCCCATCTACCACAACTTTCCTCTCCTTTGAGGGACAGGAAATAAAGGCAGTTTTATGTTGTCTGTGACAAGCTTTTTCAGTAATCTCTCCTGCTTCCATTTTTCCTTGGGAGAGTCCATCACACCTGGATTCTGCCTTTGAGAGGAAATGGAGGTGTTGTACATCCATTTTGATATTCTGTGGCTGTCTAGCAGTTTGTAAACCTGAATATGTAATACTTGGGCACATTCTGTTGTTTGTGGGTATAGGCAAAGCATCTTGAAGAGTTCTAGTTACTGCAAAATAATTAGCATTCTCTAATCTTTTTTACCTTTGAGTCCTTTTTCTAAAAAGCAGTACAAGAGAAATTATTAGGTGAATATTCTGGGGTTTTCTTGTACGTGGATTTTTTCAAAGTCACTTTAAGTTAGGGATAAAAGCAGGGAATATATGCCCTGTCTTTAAAAGCCGTGCCTTCCTTTTCCCCTCTTCTCCTTCCCTCCAGTTAGGAAAATCATTATCTTGGAAGATGTGGAGATGAAATACAGAGTCCTACCTAGGGCTTCTTTCGCTGTCTAATTGTGTGAGTATTTTCACATAACCTAAACACAGGGGAGAAGGACAGAGCAAAAGAGCTGTGGCTTTTTGGCAGATCCTTCTTGCAGCTGTGCTGCTCTCTCTAGGTCAGCCTGCAGTAGAGAAATTTGGTTCAAGCACCAGCAACACTACTAAACCATTTTGTGAGGAGGTCAAGAGTTGAATAATCATCCCGTTGATAAGGAGCGAGCCAGAAATTCCATTCAAAGAGGACAGTGACTTCCTGTGCTGCTTACCTATTATAGGTCACAGAAATTGTGAAGGGAAAATGGGGGACCAAGGGCACTCTAGCACATGACTATTTATGTAACTGTGACTTTTAAGTCTTGTTTGCTGCTGGAGATATATTAAAAGGAGTTAAGGCAGGCCTTTGTGTTTTTATCAAAATCATGATTTTCTAGCAAGCATCCCTGTGGGAAAATCAACACAGCTGCTGCTCTGGATATACAGCCTCATCAGATGGGGCTATAAGTGCTTTTTAGAGGTGGAGACTGTGGGGTGTTGGTGCACAGTGTGCCCAGCTTCTTGGAGGTAGTCTTACAGCACACACATTTGCATGGTTTGGTGGGTGTGGGAACCCATAAAAGTTGTTCAGCCCAAAGACACTACATTAGCCCTTTTTTAAAAAAAAGTTTTGAAATGCTTAAAAATCAGCCTGAATACCAAAAGGGTAGTTTGTAGGCAGCTAGACTGAGCAATTTATGTAGGATACCACAGAATAGGCTTTCCAGATATGACTGTCATTTTTAGGTCTGTACCTTCTGGTTTCTATAGTACCTGATTGTGAAATCAGCAAGAGCTTATGTGCAGCTGACACCCAGAGAAAATGTGAATTAGAAAGAGATGTGATATTAGCAAGTGGTCTCTTGTAATTATGCTTTACCCTTGCTAAAGCGGTGCACTAAGTTTACCTAAAGGTATCTATGGTATTTGGTGCTTAGCTCCTTCATTCTTTTCTCCTTCATATTATCTGATCTGCAGAGAGGTAGGATGGACATGTGGAGAGCCTGTGCTGATCTTGAATTAACAGCCACCATGGGATGGGAAAACTTGTCTTATTTGGATATGATGGTGACAGTAACAATTGAGATGGAACCTGGGTTACAGCAGGAGAGGGTATCCTGAACTGGACTGCCAGGACAGTGAATTCTGGCCTGTGGCCTGATTCCCTAGTCCTCATTTGAGGGTTCTAAGAAAGCATTCGGGAAGGAATAGAACAAGAGAACCCATCCTGGAGGCTAGATATGAGCATAGCAGTTCACTGTCTGTCTCACCTCTCCTTGTCCATGACTGGTTAAAAGCCCTTACACTTGTCCTTGCCGTCTTGTTTGTCGATGGTTGCTTCTCTTCATTCATTCCACTTTTCTTGCTATCGCTGATAAAAGTCACCCAAGGCTAAGTCCTAGCTTGCTCAGGTATTGTCTCTGCCTTATTTTTGATGCATCTGCCTATTTACTTGGCCTTAAACTGATTGCTCAACCGAGCCAGTCGGTGTTTCCGCGGAACTCCTTTTGGACGGCTTCCTGCTTCATTTAAGTTTAATGCGTTCTTTTAAATTCTTTAGGTATCTTTGCAGAGCTCCTCAGTTCCCTAGTGTAAAGCTATCACTTAATCCCAGCTCTTTCAGTAGGCCTCGGTACAGTGTTCGGTGTAAAATAATCCAAAGGATGGTTTATGGTAGGTGCTAGAGATGAAATGATAGAGTTGTTGGGGCAGCAAATTAAGAAGATGATCTGGGTGTCAAATGGGCAACAAATGCAATTGTAACTTTATTTAGATTGACACAAACTTGAATAATCGTATCTGAAATCCTTACACAGATCAGGATAATTGATATCGGGATAATAAAGATGAGGTTTGGCTCTCTTATATCTTTAAATCCTGGTTCTGTAGGTTCCTAGTTTTTCCTTGAAATATAAGTGCTGAAAAAAGGGCAATTTTGATTAATTATCTCATCAGCAAATTTCCTGTCTGCATTTCTTTGAAATTATTTGACTTCTACCTACTTTTGTATTTGCTTTAATTTTCATTCTGTAATCCCATCATTACAATTTCCATATGTTTCATATCACTGTAGCATATGGATTTCTGTATTGAAGTTCTGTGATTTACTCATTACTACTGTGAATGATTAAAGTGGAATTTTGTCCTGCTTAGCATGAAAAATCAGTCTCTGGGGTGAGTTCCTTAGCTGTAGCCTCTTCTCAGATAATTTCCAGTGTTTCAAATTATGTGGGGATGTTCTTTTATTAAGATGGTGTTCTTTCCATCATGTTCTCACTGCCCGTGTCTGTTGTTCAGTAACACAACTTTGAGACTCTTCCCTTTCCTGTAGATCTAACTCACTGCATTGATATTTCTCCCCTCCAAGTCCTACAAAGTAGAGCTGTGGATCATCTCACACTTGCCACTTTCAGGAATGGCATGTGTACATTGCACTGGGTACAGTGAAAGTTTCCAGCATTTGAACCAAGTGGCTCAGTGTATAAATCAACAAACATGTTTGTCTTTTTCAGTTTTCAGATATAAGTAGTTTGAGCAAGTTAATATTTACATTTCTATTGGCACCAGGGTCAGATTCTAATCAGCACTCTAAATAAAAGGGCAGATGGTCACAAAGTGAAATAACACACTTTGGGATCAATAAGATTTGTCTGTCAAACTGATCTCTTGAAGAGGAAAATGAACTCTGTATTTGAAAACAAGCAGATGAGTTGGCGAGCAAGGGAAACTGGCACTTCTTCAAACAGTGCTTTCTGCACACATTTGTGGCTTTGCCAGAGATGGATACATGGGCTACATCAGTGGCAGCAGTCACCCAGCAGTACTTTGGTACCTTTTGTCATTGCTGACAGGAGTGGAAAATATTTTCTTGAGGCTCCTGGGTGCTGTGTGATGTGATCGTCCTGAAACATGCAGGATGTCTGTAATTTCCACTAGCCTCTGCCAGTGGCAAAAGGTTTGGGAAGCAGTTTCAGAATTGCTCTGGAAGTCAGGAAGAAGCAGTATTGACAGGTCTTGACTCTTGAATTGCGATGAGAAGAGCTCCATAACTGTGTTGGGAAAAAAGGGAAAAACATGTCGTGCAGATTTCTGCCACAGATGTGAAATACAGCTGAAATTTCTTGACAGACACATGGAGGTTGGCTCCTGTTTCAGACAAACCTGGTCTGGGTGACCCGTGAATCCCCTGGGTTCTGAGGGAAGGTTTTATATAATTTGAAATCATAAAGAAGTTGTTGGATTGGGTTGATTTCTCCTGGAGTTCTCAAGCTTGTTCAAACTCTCAGGCTCACAAGTCAATGTGAATTAAAATTCTGCCCTGAAGGCCTTGAAAGGCAACTTCGCTTAGAAATGAAATTGCCAGGCTTCACTGTTCTGCTTCTAAACCAATTCGCTGGTGTTTAAAGGGAGGCTTGACTGAGCTCGTGATAAGACACTGATGCTGGCTTTTTCAGCATTAACCTTACAGCCTTCAAATACAGTGGGCTTGGTGCTGCAGCAACTGGGAATTACTGAGAAGAGGAAAATTAGAACAGTGTCAGCAGTTAGAGGTCTGATTTCTGGCTACAGAAAGAAACTGCACTGGTGGAAAAAGATGTATCCTGCTGGCTTTTGGGACAGTGAGGCTGCAGAGGAAATTTGCCCTTTATTATAGAGACTTCATGGAGCTTTGAGAGGGCTTGAGTGGTCACAGGTAGATTAGCAACAGGAGAGGGAGCTCTCAGTGCGTTACCTAAAGAGGAGGGAAATCCGGGGTTGGGAGCAAGCCTTTAAATGAAAAGTCCTGCTCTCCTGCTGCTCCCTGTCAATAACATGGTGGTGGCTGCCCTTTTGTATAGGCAAGACCAATGTGGAACGTGCATGTCTGGAAAAAGAAAGAAGTTGAGGTACATGGCAAGGAACAGAGAAGTTTGGGGGTTTAGTAAGCTGTAGATTTCTCTAAAGCAAAAATCCACTCCCTCTTGGATCCATTTACACTTAAATATGCCTCAGACAGTAATGTTTGAATGGCTTTCTGGGTGAAGGGGAAGGCAGTTCTCCCTCCCTATGAATGGATGGGAGGTACAGAGACAGAGAGAGTGGAGTTTGCAGGGGAGAGGAGAAGTTGTTTAAACAGACAAGTGTAAGTGGTAGGAAGCAGGCTAGCTCTGGCTCGAGAGCTGTGTAGTGGTGTCAGCTCCAGGCTGTGTCCCACAGGATGTGCCCTGCACTTGGTGTATCACTTCAGAAAAAGTGCCAGTAAGATGCCTTTTTGGCTTCCAGTCCAGAACTTGTTTGCATCTGGGATGAGTGAATGGATCTCTCATCTGGGTGCACCCAGCTGTACAGACACGCTCAAGTTACTTTTTTAATGTTCATGGGGTGAAAAGGGAATACATTCAGTTCTCCTTTAACCTGCCTAAGTGCTGGTTCAACTGATTAGCATCTATTTCCTCTATTAGAATGTGCATGGTACTGGCCTTTATGCACATGTTATTGCTGAGCCTGTGATGTTAACTTGGACAATACCAAAATAATTCTAGCTAAGAGCTTGGGTGTTTGTTTGGCTTTTGTTTATTTTGAAAAGGGAATATGCTAGCCCTCTTCTGCTTGAATTACCAACCTAAGGTAACGAAGTGGGTTTATTGCAGGCTTATAAAATATTGGTGCCTTTTTTTCCAAAGGTTTTTGAGTGAAAGAAACTTTCTGTGAGAGGCTGTTCCTCACATTCTGTATAACATAAAAGAAAAAAAAACCTTTGCTTTCAGAGTGTACGTTTGTATCTCTATACTCACGATGCATTTGTCTAGGGTTTTCCTCAAATTCTTTGGATCAAAGCAGTAGTAGAAATCTAAGTTTTTATTCATTAACTTCTCTCCAAGTTTTGTAATTTGCTGGAATTAAATTGGGAATCTGGGAATAATACATGATCATAGACACAATGCATATCCTGCAGGCTTATTTCCAGAATGTCAGTGGAGGGTTATATTAAATACTTTTGTCTTGCTGTGGTGTGATTACAAAGATGCTTGTGCAGCTTGGGACATTGAGTCTAAAAGCAAGAAATGTGAGCGGTATCTGGCAAGAGAAGATAATATGAGTTTAATTCTAGCATTGCTGTTGTTCCTTTCTGTGTTCTGATTGGGCAGGAAGATCTGCAAAAAAAAAAAAAAAAACCAAAACTTGGTCACATCTGTATGACTTTAAATCCCTGTCAGGAAGAAGAGCAATCCAGGGTCACAGTGCTTTAAACACTGGCAGTTAGGTCTCAGGAGAGACTCAGGTGTGTTGCAGTTACCAGAGAGGAGAAAATGTAACTTAACTGCAGTGAAACCAACACACTTCTTAGTTTAGCTGAAGAGAAAAAAAAAGTGCCATTTAGGATGATCTTTAAGCCTTTATTAAACAGTGACAAATAAATAAGTACAACTAGTGTCTATATAAGACAACACTCTCTGTATGATACTCCTTTCCCAAGTGGTTGGAGAGATGAGAGCTTTAGCCTGCATTCATGTATTAGTCATTGCAGCTATTCAGGAAGGAGTTGTGAAGTATCAGTACAAATTTTATTTTATTTTATTTTAGATAGGGGTCACTGCAGGATTGGTCTGAGATTTGCGTAGCTACACACCTGATCTGCCTTTGAAGGCACACCTGTGCTGGCTGTACAAATACACAAGTATCCAGTCATTTCTGGTCTGTTAAATCCCTGCCTTATACCAGAGAGTTCATAAAATTTTTCAGGGTGTACAGACTATGCCAATAAAGAATTGTTTGCAGTATATGAATATATATTATGTTTATATGTATTGTTGCAGTTTTATCTGCTTTAGTTATGCAGACTGAAAGATGACAGGTTTGTCATCATTTTGTCTTCTAAGAAAGATTTATTCATTTTGAAAAGCTCTTTTTTCTGGTCACTGAATGCAGGCTGATTGCAAGCCCATGCACTTTAGGGGGGTGTGTTAGGGGACTGTTCAGGAGGGTCATGCAGAGGTCAGTCATGCTGCATGCTAAGAAACGGCTTTACGCAGATTTGGGAATAATGCTGTTGTTCATGGTTCCACACAGATGGTACCAGACAGGAAGAAGTGGAAGGTGAGCTCAGTGAAGAAGAACGCTGGTTTGGGAATTCTTCAGAAACTCCTTCAGAAGCATCATATGGAGAAGTCCAGGAGAACTTTAAGTTGTCTCTCGAGGACAGAATCCAAGAGCAGTCCACCTCCCCTGATACCTCTTTGGGAAGCGCAACGCCGAGCAGCAACACAGCGGAGCTGGGATCCATTGAAAATGAGGCACTAAGAGACACGCTACAGAGCAAGGAGCACCTTTCTCCAGATGTGTCCTCTCTGGGTGAAGAGGAACCTCCTGGTCCAAACAAGCCACTGAGCAGTAACCTGAGGCGGCTCCTGGAGGCTGGCTCCCTCAAGCTGGATGCTGCTGTTACAGTCAATGGCAGAGTTGAGTCCCCTGTAAATCTTGGCTCAAACATCTCCTTCTCTCCACCTGCTCACCATGCCCAGCAGCTAAGTGTGCTTGCCAGAAAGCTTGCTGAGAAACAGGAACAGAGTGACCAATACAATGCAGGCAGTCACTTTATTTGGAATCAAGGTAAGTGGTTGCCAAACTCAACCACCACCTGTGGTTTGTCCCCTGATTCAGCTATCCTGAAGCTGAAAGCCGCAGCCAATGCCGTTCTGCAGGACAAATCTTTTTCCAGGACTGAGGACACGATAAGATTCGAATCCTTTTCCTCGCCTTTTAGCTCTCAGTCTGCCAGCTCCACGTTAGCAGCTTTATCTAAGAAAGTGAGTGAAAGAAGCATGACTCCTGGGCAGGAGCACCCGCCTCCAGCCAGCTCTTTCCTTTCCCTGGCTTCCATGACCTCCTCAGCTGCCCTTCTCAAGGAGGTTGCTGCAAGGGCTGCAGGCACCCTCCTGGCTGAGAAGAAGAAATCACTGGTTCCTGAGGATCCCCTGCAGCTTTCGGAGATGAAACAGGAGAAAGCAACTCCACCACAGTCTTTGGAATTACTGTTACTACCAGTCCCTAAGGGAAGAGCATCCAAACCCACTAGTACAGGTATGGATGCAATTTGAACCACTAAATAGAATGTATTTGTTTTGCTGTAGGCTTATATAACATCTCTTCAGTGGGTCTGGATTTGGTTTGATTCTCTGTCTTATGAAAATAAGAAATAGATACTTTGGGTGAACAATAGAAAAGCTTTTTGAAGTACCACTTTGAGACCAAGCTGTCACAAATGTTTCCCTATTTTAAAGGTATGAGTGTACAGTTCAGTACAGTTTTTTTTCCTTTTATTCCATACAATACTATTTTCCTCTCTTACCAAGTTTAGAATGTGTCCACAAAAATATTTAATGGAGAAGATCAAAGAATCCCTGTTAGGGAGCTCACAGTATCAGTAAGCGTGTACAAAACTAGTGCTTTTGAAATATTGGACAAGGGAGAATTCTCCCTCCTGCTGTCTCTGTCACAAATGGACTTTTGTATAATCGCTTACTACCCTGTCCTAATTTACCAGAGTATATTATTATGTTGCCACTTTTCATTAAAATTTTTTTACAATCCTTTGTTGTTAACAAAAAAAAAAATCCAACTAAACTGCATTTCTCTAATTTGCTCAGCAAGAACCATTTTACACGTCTGACTTTTCTCCATCAGTCCCAGCTGTTGACAATCAAGGAATCAGGGTTACAGGGAAGAAGAAGAAACTGTCTGGGTAACAAAAGCTTTAAAGAACTGTCAAGCCATGCAGGAGAATTTAAATGATCCATCTTCAAAATAAGGAAAAATAATTTCTTTCATCTCTTTCTATAAAAAGTTCACATAATGGATTCATATTTCTGGTGGAACATATGGCTTCTGGTGTCGTCAGTGTTCTGCTGCAAAGGGAAAGGAAGCATGGCAGGTATCTTCATGAGATGCACAAAATGCTTTAGTATATTCCAGCTTTATCAGGCTGAGTTTTATCAGGAATACTGGCTGCACGGGTGTAGCAAGCCAGTGTACAGGTATGAAGCCTGACATGGATGTCACGTAACTGCACTGCTGTTTTTCTGGCCTTACCTCTTTGTTTAGGGATGTCCTGAGGCGTGGTCTGTCCCCGTGCAGCTCTTGGTCAAAACTCATAGGGTAGAAGCTATTGGATGGACAGCAATGCTCATCCCTCCCTTGGAAGAGGAGGGAGAGGGATGCAATGAGTTGAGGCCAGTACCAGTTTTTGCTCTGTGTTATACGTGTGCTCTATAAATGCTTAACTGCTGTGTTTTGCCAAGGCAATTAAAGTGGTAAAGTAGTCTTGGCATGGGCCTGGCCTAAAGTTTTCATTAATTTAGATGAAGTCCTTCTTGGACTGACATAAGCTAAACCAAGAAAAGGTCCTTTCATATGGGAATAAGAGTACCCACACTGGCTACACCAGTGTGAATGTAGGCATTAATTTAATGTAGCTCTCCCCATGAGGACTGGCCTTCATAAAAGAAAGGCAGAAATGCATAGAAAGGAAGTAGGGTTAAAATTTAGTTGAAGTTCTTGGTTTATTTCCTGCTGGGGAAAAAGCTGTTCGTACCACTGGGGAAAAGTACGTGGTTGTAGTAAAACCCAGGTTCTGTGTTTGAGCAAGAAACGGGGGGATTTGTCTGTGCAGCTTGTACTAGAGGAGTGCTCCATAGCAGTGTGGCAGTACTGGCACTTCATAAACTAGCTCTGATGCAGCAAATTCCTAGCAAGTATTCTCTCTGCTGAAGGCCCAAGCACCCTGTGCTGCTAAAAGGTAACAGTGGGGGCTGACTGCCTCAGGACCTTGGTAACTACGGAACAACTCTTCATTTGTTATTCTACATGGGACCAGTATCCCAAGAGGAAGGGTGTTTCCTTCCACTTCATGCACACTGGGCCAACACCAGTTGGCATCCAAGCAAACTTTGAAGTGTAGTGCCCATAACATTTTCTGATATGCTATGAAGTTTTTCCTCTCTAAATAGTGAACTGACTGAAATTAAAAAGCAAACTGTTGTTTAGCATATCTGTGTGTTGATTATGGAAAGCCAGACTCCTTCATGCCTTCAGCCATAGAGAAATACATCTTGTGAAAGGAGGTCACATGTAGTGACATTTGATTGAAGACTTCACTTCTGTAGAAGTTGAGTAAAGCAGCTGAATGTGTGTATTTGCCATAAAAATAAAAGTCACACATACCTAATTCCTTTTGTGCATAGAACCTTATGGCACTAAAAGAAAAAAAAAAAAACCCATTATAATGCTTTATCTTTTTGTGTCTGTCTGGTTGTTCCTTGAGACTTTTTTTATCTTGTTCCCAGAGAGAAGCGTCTTTTCCCAGTAGGTATAGCTCGAGAGGTCTTTTTTCCCCCTCTCATACTTTGAACTTTTAATGCACTGATGAATTTGCTTTGCTGTTAAGAATCTGATTCACTTCCCCACCAGCAACATGTAGCTCTGGTTATGAGATCAATACTCAGTGAGATTAATTAGATGTAAGTAAGGAGCAGCGAAGATGGAGGCTATTTAAAGAGCAGTAAGTTAATAACAAGAGTATGCCTGCTGCTCTTTTGTCCACCACGTTGAGCTATTTGCTCAGAATTATTTCAGGCAAGAAGCTGGAGCCATGGCTTAGCAGAGTGTAGTTGCCTCTGGAATGGCATGTCAGGTTTGGTCAACCTAATCATTACTTGCATTTTTTTTATAGTAAAGTGGTACAGAGAAGACCAACTTTTCTATCAATCTGTTAATATTGCCAATTTTATGAACTGTTCACATATTTGGGGTGGAGTTTAAAAGGAAGCCTGGAATATCTGTAAAGTTCTGATAGTTTTGAAAGAGTGTAAGTGACAGACCTTTCTTTTACTGACTGAATACTTACTTGGTGTAACTTAATGCCTGTGATGCTTGCAATTTTGTTCCCAAAACTTCTTTGGGAAGCACTGGCTGATTCTCTCCTCACTGGAGTAACATTGTGATAGAAAATAGAAATCAATATAAATGAAGGAAAGCTGAAACCCATGATTTTCTTTTTATTCTGAGTTTCATGCTGTATAGTATAGAGCTAGTGTGGCTCAGCTTTGGAGCACACTGGCATAATTCCTGAGTAACACTAATTGTCGCTGTTATTGGTGAAGTCACATGCATTCATCCCACTTGTTTGCATATATTGTAATGTGCTAAATCACCATTGATTCTTCTTGGGGTCAAAACCAGGTAATAACTTGTTACACATTTCTTTTATACATTAAGGAGGTCAAAACCAGGTAATAACTTGCTACACATTTCTCTTCTGGATGATAACCAGAGGCTGAAGAAAAGATGTGATAGAAGGAAAAGAAGTGACAGGTTAAAAAGCTACCCATGTATTTTTTGCTGTGATTTGACTTTTTCCTGTGTTTTGTTTTTTTCCTGCCTTTTGTGAAGAAAAAAGTAAAGATGTTTAAAAAGAAACGTAAGCAGTTATGACATTGGTTTTGGCTTCCTCTTTAGAGATGCAGAGATTTGATATTTTAGGTGTGATAGAATATTTTACAA
The DNA here is from genome assembly GCA_013397055.1 of Pachycephala philippinensis. NCBI lineage: Eukaryota > Metazoa > Chordata > Aves > Passeriformes > Pachycephala > Pachycephala philippinensis. Next base: position 27,354 of record VWZT01012017.1, read on the forward strand.
GGAGAATTTCTGAACTTGCGATAGTACATGCTTTGACATTGTGTCCCTTTCTGTACTTACATAATGACTGCCTGATCGGTTGAATTACAGTGGTTTTGTTTCCTACTTAATAGCAAGAATTGTATTTTAGGACGTGACAGATCTTTCTGGAGGTTTTTATCACTTAGTTCGTTATCAAGGGAATTTGATGTTTGCTATATCCTTATCAGTGATAGTAATGAGATTAAATAGTCTGAGAGAATTTTTGAATAGCAAGATGCATATTGCTGAGCTCTGGATATTTGAAAACAGTCTTTTACAGTGAGGAAAAGGACACCCAGTTCCACTGTAATAGTAGGCCTTTCTTTATAATAATGAGAGGAAATTGTTGTGAGAGGTTGGATGGATGGATGGTTACTTGTGCAAAGTCAGCAGCAAGGAATTTCTCTTTCTTTCAACCCTGTGATGGTTCTGCACTTGGAAGTCTAACCATATTTTCCTGATCAGTGCTGCCAAATCCTTTTTTTAGGTGAATTGGGCAGTAAAACAGAGTGCAGACGTTTAGGAGGGCAGTAGATTTAAAGCCCTGGCAATTAGAGGAGCAGAAGGAAACTTGTGACCTGAAGACCTTTGATGGCCGATGCTGCAGCATATCTGCTTGAGCCATAACTAAACAATTTCAGCAGCAGGACTTCTGAAGTCTTCCACTTCTTGTGTTAAATATATCTGGTATGCAATACCAGCATGCTTTTCAGTTAAGTTGTGGATTCTTCTGTGCTTTATATCCTGCTTCCCTGCTGGCTAACCATCAGATGTGGAAATGGATCATTTTTTTAACAATTAAGCATATTTTCCATACTCTGTTACAACCAGCCTTTGATAGGAAATGAAGCTGAAAAGTGATGATTATGAGAGGCATTCATCTCAGTGCAGTTAAATTATAAGGAACATTAGGACCAGGTGAGAGAGAGTAGCATCCTCTACTGATTAGTGAAAGGAAGTTTGGGGCATTAACCTTTATAAATTATGGTGACCTTTCTCAGAGGGATAATAACTAGATTCAGGGGAAAGGGTATGCACGGGGGAGGAACTGAAACTTCTGGTACCTGTTGCTGTTTAACTGATGTGTCTCTTTACAGATGAAACTCTAGCATTGAAAAATGATATCGTGAGTATGTTTACAAGGGGAAAGTATTTGGCAAGTGGCTGTAAAGGATCCTCTCTTTTTCTTCCCCCTTCTGCTAAGCCTCAGAAGAAGAAGGGGGAAAACCTTTCCAGTGTCCCATCTGTGGTTTGGTTATCAAGAGGAAGAGTTACTGGAAACGGCACATGGTGATTCACACAGGTTTGAAGAGCCATCAGTGCCCACTCTGTCCTTTCCGCTGTGCACGCAAGGACAATCTCAAATCACACATGAAGGTAAGGGAAATCTTTACTGACAGTCGAAACGCTCAAAGAGTCAGTCAAAAACTGATAGGATAACAAAGCTATTTCATTTTCCTTTGCAAGAACAAAATTTCCCCAGTTGTACTACGAATGATGCCTGTACTTAAGTAAAGAGACCATAAAAAGAGAAAGAAATTACTTTTATTCCATTGTCTGCCTTTCCATTTTATGCAGTGTGGAAACTGCCTTGGGTTATGTCAATTTGGTGCAGCACAAGCTGTCTGTGGCTGGTTCAGTTCCAGACCTGGAACCACCAGAAGCAGGGATGTTGGTTGGGATGTGACACCACGCAATCCTATCAGTGCTGCTCTCCAGCATGCCAGCTGATACCCCTGCATGCTGGTGTCTCACATCAGGTGGCCAAACCAACTTGGCCAGCTCTAGCAGGGATCTCTCCATTGCTTTCTACAGACAGGCCTCCAGTTTTAACTTTTTTCTTACTGTAGCTTTTCACTGCGGGTACTTCTGCAGTGAATCATCCAAACCAAAATGAACGAGAGATTATACCGTAATGTTTTGTTTTCAAGTGTCTCCATTAAGTTTAAAGTGTGTTTTTAACTCAGCCTAAATTTTGGGCTCCAGCTGAAGATGACCTTCTGAAGGAAGCAACATCTGTGTTGATACAGGAAAATATAAAAGTGTGAAGAAACTCAGTGTCTGCTTAGCTGAAGTATTATGTGGTTGCAACACAAAGTGCCATGTCTTGCAAGCTGTAGAATATTCTTGATGAAGTAAAAATGATACCTGTCCTCTTAGCCCTTTGATGAAGAAGCTGAAGTGAAAAAAATTCCCTTGTTAATGCAGTTGAGTTTTGTGATAACAGTGAAATGTTTTATTATAGTTCCCATTTTGTCTGTTTTAGATGAATGTGTGTAACAGTGTATCAGATGGGTATGAAGGGGACAGAAATTCCTGTTCAGGTTTCATAAATGCTATTGTAGAATCTGAACTTACTGGACAAGAGTATGGCCTTTCTTCCAGCCTTGCTTGTTCCCTTCTGTGTAAATAATTCAGATTCCTCTGGTCACAGCATCAGATCTTGTTATGGTTTAAGTTGGTGCTACATCTGAAATCATCCCCCTAAAGTCTGAAGGCTCATTCCTTAACACTTCTACTGTAGATCAATGCACTCTCCCCAGGCATCCCCAATCAGTGTATCATGCTAATCCTTATCAAGTAAGCTCAGTGTTTATCTCTCTCTTTTAGGACTTGGTGTTCCACGTAGACTAGAGGGCACAGATGGCCATCCTAAGCAAAGGATGAATAGATAAAATGGGAACACAGCATGGAAAGAAAGTGTGAGGCTTATTTTTTTTGTTTTCAGCTGTTGGCAACCTGCACAGAAGCATGCATCACCTAGAAGCTTGTTAGTCCCTGACAAAGACCTGTTGTTGTCCCCTGCTTTGTAAAGGACATCCCTATTGTTCCGTGCAGAGATAATTGTTCCCTGCATTTTTTTGCCTTACTGGCAAAAATTGATATTTGAAGGTTGAGGGTCTATCCCTTCATTTTTGGCATGGTGATTTCTGCAGGTGGGCACAGGTAGGATGTTGGAGAAAATCAGGGACTTTTTCAACTGTCTCTGTGTGTTCTCAAAGTGATGGCTGTCTGAGGCCCTTGTGCTCTTTTCTGCTCCCCTCCCAGCATTAATGCTTTCGTTAACTGAGCCTGCATCTGCTTAAAACATACCTCCTTGTACAGTCATGTAGCATGTAGTGTTAATTATTTGGTAATATGGTGATTATGACCAGGTAATGCTTAGTTAGAAATCACTGAGGTCAGAGTCAGGGCTGCTTGACTCAATGTGAGAGATTACAGCCACCTTCAGCCTTACTGTGGAGGCCAGATCTGAAGTGTCCTCAATCATTGCAGTCCAGTCATGCAGGTCATGGTGGTCTTGGGTATCTTTACTGGTAAAACCCTCGCTATTTGAGGTGAAAGCAATTGTCTTTCAAAACCAGGTGGTTTGCAATTGTTTTTTGGTCTTACGGATAGATGTAAAGAATCATAAGCACAACAGTCTGAAAGATGTTTTATTTTAGTTTCAATCAGTTTCATAGACTTTCCTCAATTGGCTAGACCATTAATAAAAATATTTTCTATCACATCAAAATTGAAACAGGTGAATGAGGAAGGGACATGTTAGTCTTGTGTCCAAAAGTGTTAGACATAATTTGAATTCCTTTTTGTGGAAGTATAAATTGATAACAAGATTAAAAATAAAAAAAATACCAGATTTCTCTTCTCATTATAAAACAGTGCTGCCTTTAAATCTATATGTATATGATATTACTGTAACTGGCACGTATGTAAGCAAACAGCATTCAAAATGGACTGAATACACACCAGACATGGTACAGCACAGCTGGGAGCTATTTGGGATGCAGTGTTCTGGTTATGCCAGTTGGGTGTTCGAGTTTTCTTCTTGTCTTAGTATCCTTTGGGAGCTAGCTGGCCTTATCTCCTTCCTGGCAGGCAGCCCATGAAGGTAGATCTTCTTCTACATCTCCACCCCTTTCTCCCCATGTGTCAGCTGTGGCTACAGGTGAAGACTCATTTTTCAAAACCAAAAAGGCCACTCAGAACTAAGGTACTGGACTGGTGTTTGTCATTCATTACAAGCCAACTTTTATTCCAGGTTGCAGTAACAAACCAAGCTTTTTTCCTTTATGCTGCTCTTTGGTTTTTGCTCTATTGAGAAGGATAACAGGAAAAATGTGTTGAGGTGTTTTGTCCACCTGCAGTCCTCAAAATCTGATTGTTTTCTTTGCTTCCTCTTAGGCAACATAGCCATGAGCTTGAACCGCGTTTTTTTTTCCTAGGTTCTTGCAGGCATTCTCCATTGAAACTGGTTATTTGGAGATTTAATTTCCATGAGGGGTTTGTGGGTGTCCATATGGGCCTTCCTTACTGTGTCTTTAGGCTAATGGCCAGTAGCTATACAATATATATAATGTGTAATTTTCCGATAATTATAACCTAAGTGACTGACCCAGAATACAACATTGCCAACATTTTGGGGTCTCGTCCCCTGCTGCGGAGAAAATCTTAATAGAGAGCTGGAATGATTCCAGCCCTGACCCATATTCAGATCTGCATGTGCTACCCACCACATGGATGAAGCTTTCTTCCACTAAGGGCACTTTGCCAGGGCCAACTCGCAACTGGAGGCGAGGAAGTGAAAGGCACAAGAAGGGAAACAGAAGGAAAGTTTCCACACAGACACACAAGAAACAGGGGGGGCTGAGTAGCCTGCCTTTTAAGGCACAGGGTGTTAACTACAGTTGTTATATTGTGTTTAGATTCCACAGTGATAGACACCTTAGAAAACTCCTAAAATAGACGCAGTAGAGAAGTTTATTAGTCTTTTTTGGAGGCAAATTGTACTGCACGTATAACCACAAGTCTGGGCTTTTATTCCCAGGAATCTGGGGGGAGTATCTCAGCAGCTGGTTCTGGTATCATAGCATGGTTTCCAGGGATGCTGAGAGTACTGAACTGAAAAGGAAGCTGGACAAAATGAACTGAGAGTGGTGTCTTGTACAAGCAGGCAGCAAGTATTATGCTTGAGTCCTTCTCTCTGTTTATCAAAATATGTATTCAGTTGGAATATGTTTTCTTCTTGAGGGGCTCTCTAATGTACTCCTTCTGCAGAAAGCAATGGAAAGTTGTGGTTCAATTCAGCAAGATGTAGTCAGACTTCTCTGTTTTTCCTGTTAGAGATTACATTTTCCTCAGAGCAATACCACAAGCATCAGTCAGACTTTGGCCAATTGGTGCCTTTGGATCGTGCACATATCTTCCTCAGCAATTGGTGGACAGATAGGCTGTGAGATCATACAGATACGTTCCAAGAAAGCAACAGGATATTAGCCTGAGCACTTGGAAGGGCGAGTGAGGAAGAGGAGCATATGGCCAAAACCAATATCTATAAATGTTCCTTGTGCTGCTGTGTAGACACAAGGCAGAAATGGGTGAGCTAGCTGTTGTAGCAGTGGAAAAGAAGTTTGGCATTGTGAACACGTGCTGAAACATGATGGTATGATAGAAAATGAGGGAAGGGAAGATGAAGCTTAACAGGAAAGTTCGATGCAGTGATAGGCAGGTCATGTGATGCTCAACCACATGATTTTCCTGCTTATGAAGAGGAACCATCTCAGTGAGATCAAGATTAATGTTCCTGTCTAATACAAAGAGGGTTATAATCAGCCTCACAATTAGGGAGCCTATTAATTACATGATACTGGGAACCAGGAAAGGTCCTGAGGAATGTGGCCGGGTGCTCAGTGCCCATTGGTGGTTTGCTTTTCCCTCTTTCTTCTTCAGCTAGTGGCAGACAACTGAATAAGCTTTCCTGATCCATTTTGGTGAAGTATGAGACTGGTTCTTTTTAAAGCATCTTCACCTTCTTGGGAGAGGGAGGCTGACTGTGTTTTATGGGAGGGGGGGTTGTTTATCTTTAAGTTAAACTTTAGGAGCCTGGGAGGCACCTGTGGTTCCATGACCTCCCCAACAGGTGAGGGGAGATAATGCAAACTTGCACAGCTTTTCAACACGTGAGATCTGTGCCCAGAGTCTCAGACAGGTACCACAAGTGACTTGAAATATCTCGCTTTTTTACATACGAGGCAAGGATAAGACAGGATATGCATTGCTACCTTAAATCTTTTCAAAAAATATTTTTTTTTAACACCTAGTCCAGTCCAGCCCTGCAGAGAGGCCTTTTCCCCCACTTTGTTTTCAAGCAAAGCAGGGGAATAGTTTAAAACAGAAGATGCTATATAAATAACATGTCTCCTGAGGGGAAGGATCATATCAAAACTAGCAGCACTCAACTTTTGAAAACTCAGTATTTTAAAAATGAGGGAATTTAGTGGAAAAGAGCATGACATGAAAAGAGGGCACATGATAGATGTAAAATGGAAAGCGTACTCAATTTTTAAAATAATAGCAAAAAGCCCTTGTTAAATCCCACAAAAGGAACATGAATGCCTATGTCTCATAACCAGAAAGGAGAGTCTGTGCAAAGCATTACCCAGATTTAGGGAAGGGAAAAGATCAACTTTAGCAGTGCTACAAAATTGCAGGATGTGGCTGTGCCACCCTTTTCCTCACCCGTACTCCTGTTTTACCCTCTTCGGTGGGATCACATGTATTTGTAACTGTGGCACATGCGTGTGGCTGGTAAATTGTCAGGGATGTTGCTTTTAAGTATGAAAAGATGACTTAAGAAGTGGCTTATGATACCGGAAAAGTTACTACGTCCACAAAAGAAAAAAAAAATTGCAACAGAAAAAGCAGCACATTGATACAAATGATGTGATAGGATAGGAACATGTGGTTTCTGTAAAAGGAAATCATGTGTTCCTCTACTAAGATGTTTTGAGCATGTCAGGAAAATCACGGGCTTAAGAATCAGTTGAAATTTATTTGGTCTATAAAAAAAGCCTTTGGCAAAGCTTCTCCCAGAGAAGCTGCCAAATAAATTAAGCAGTGTGATGTGCTATGGCAAATTAGAAATTCACCAAGAGACGGTAAGACAAAGGGTAGGAAGGAATTAGCAATTTTAAGCATGACAAAAGGCTAACAGAGGGGTGTTCCATTACTAAAAGTGGAATTGTGCATATTTTAGCAAATGTGATCTACCCAGAGTGATGACTGTGGGTAGGAGAATTATAGATGGTACAACCTTATGTGCATGAATTGAGATTAAAAAAGGCAAAGCTTGAAAGGGAACAAAAGGAGGCTGGCTGGCTGATAAACAAGGGGGCAAATGAAGTTATTGTTGACAAATAGAAGGTACTGTACCTTGGAAACCAGAGTCTAATAATGCACCTGGCTGTCGGATATAATGAACTGTAACTGCTCAGGAAAAATATCTGGATATTGTTGTAGACAGTTCAATGAAAACCTTTTCTTGGCATGCACAGCAGTGGTTAAAAAGCACACGAGATATTTGAGTGTCTGGAGAATAAAACAGGAATAACACTGAAAATGTAACAATGTTACTATTAGCATATGGTATGCTGCCACTTCTGGTCACTGCATCAAAAAAGACGTATGAGAAATAGAAGGGATTTTAAAAGCTGGCAGTGGAAATTATTAGTGGGATGGCAAGAAAGGACTCCCTTTGAAGACAGAAGCTGAAAAGAATGGGACTGCCAGGAGGGTAAGATAGGTGTGATCAGAATAATGCTTGATAGAGAAGATAAACTGAATGACTTCTTTTTTTCTTTCTTGTAATGTGAGAATGAGGAGGCAGCAAGAGAAACTGAGAGAAACAAAAATTAAAAATTTTGACCAACAGGTAACTTGTACCCAAGTCCTCAAACAAGGCCTAAAGTTTGTAAGGACACTGTAATTCTGTTGAAAATTACTGCATGTGTCATAGCAAGCACACACTGAAAACACTGCAGAACCACAAAATATCATTTGAGACTGGGCAGGCTGTAGGGTTAAAATAAAGGTGATACAAGTACTTTGCCCGGTCAAGGAGGACATCCGTGGTTAAAGGAAATAAACTCCGAAGCCAGAAGCCCTTAAGTGGTTCTGGCATAAGTCAAACAGTAGTTTTATGGGATTTTGAAAGAAGCATTGTGTATGAGCAGGTTGGGCACTGTGGTTTGTCGCAGTGTGATTCAGAGACATCCAAATCTGGCAGCAGCTGGGCTCAGACTGGCACTTTGGGGAAAACCTGCCAGCTGCACTCTTGTCTCCTCCGGCCTGTGGTTCTTGCAGGAAGAGCCTGTTTGAGTCTAAAGAAGACATCTGATGGCTTGGGTAGCATTAGCACAGTGTAAAAGCCGTTCTCTGCCTCATGGAGGGAGCAGGCAGCTTTTTGGACTGTAACATTGCTTGGCCTAAACATCCCCTGTGGCTTTCTGTGTAGCTCTACGGGGTTTCTTGTTCTTTATTCTGCAGCAAGTAGTTGCTGCCTTGACTTTTCCCCCCGAATGGCAATTCTTGGCCCTTTTAGCTGTTGTTGAATGGGAAAATAAGGGATAGTTTTTTCTTTAGAGGGATTTTAGCTTAGCTTTAGTGTTCGGATTTTTAAATTATGATTATTTATTTTTGAAAATAAAATAAAAGTTAAAGTCTTCTGGTGGGAATAGACTCTGGACATTTGGGGCTAAATATTTGGCTTAATTTTTTTTTTCATTTTTTCTTTTTCTAGATCTAAAATTTTTCCTTTCGATACTCAAAATATTTGGGTTTGAACTCTGTCATTCTTTGGCTGTGAGTTATAAGCGTTCTTTATTTTATGAGAAGTCCATTGGTGATGGAGTTACTGTCTTTGGGCAGGAGAAAAGAATCCAAATCAAATGAATCAGTGGCTCCTATTTTCATCCATTCTCAAAAGATATTGCAGGGGTGGCATGCCATACTCCCAGGGAGAGAAGGTGGGCTCCCACACAGGCTTTGTCACCCGCCTGCAGCAGTGACAGCCTTCTGAAGGCATCGTATTGATGGCTGTGATAGGGGCCTCTGGAAGACGTGGTTAAATACACAGGCAGGGAAATGTTGATTGAAGGGGATCCTGGAGAAAAACCCTGGCACACAGAATCTGTGGGTGTAAGAGATAAAGTTGCCATGGTGAGGGTGCTTGCTGCCCTGAGTACATCTCGGTGTTCTCTGTGGAGTGCTTACACACTGCTGTGCTCACAGACCATCCTGCTTCCACTAGTGTAGACAGGCAATCTGGTTGGCATTGTCACTGTAACCCGCTAATGTTTAGAATTTATTGTGCTGCTATTCTTCTGCAAGGTTGCTCTAAATCTGTGTTAGGTTAGCATTAGCTACTTCCTTTTTTT
>VWZT01012017.1:36603-76682 GCA_013397055.1 Pachycephala philippinensis
CAGGTGCAATTATAAGATTCCAGAATTGCTTTGTCTGTAAATGTCATGCTTATACAGTATTGAGAATGTCATTCTGGCCAAGAGAAATTCTCTCTTGCTATATGTCTAGCACCTCCAGCGCCCCCGAAGAACCACTGAAAGAAAAGTTACACAGCACTGGTGAAATGTGTCTTCACTGGATGCAAAAAGTACAAAAAGAAGGACATCTCCCAGCTTCACATTTTAACAGACCTGAGTCAAGGGCTTGTGTAGAGCTGGAAATCCTGGATCTGAGCTTGTGATTGAGTTCCTCTTACTATATAGGAAATGAATCAGGCCAAGTCTACAAGCATGGGAAAGTCCAGCCTGAATTCTGACAGAGCCTTGTTTGGGAAATGCTGCTGTTAGCCTGGAGCTCTGCAGTGTCTGCACCAGGACCCTCGGGATCTAGATCTCAGCTCTGCAGGAGACTGGAAAGTGCTGAAAGTCTTCGCTAAAGCTGGGTTTTCCAAGCTCCCTAGTGTAGATCTGCAGCCCTCAGGGCTTTTGAACTCCCAGGCTGTAGCAGCAAGCCTTGGATCCCTGGCACAGCTGGCTCCCTCTGAGCCAAGCCCAGGGAGCAGGAAGAGTGCCACTCAGTAGGGTAAGGGAACCGCACCTTGTTTGCCAAGAGTTCATCAAACCTCTCCATGTTTCAGGTGAAATATTTTGCATTCAACAAATTGCCGTTTTCCAACAAAAATCTGTCTCACTGAAATGTTTCCAACCAACTTGAGTCACAAGTGAAAGCGAATGTGTGGAGCTCAGCTGGTGCCAGTGTGCCCTGTTCACATGTTCATCCATTAGTAAGGAACAAATGTATGTATTTGCCAGCCTTTTTGCAGGGAGTAGCCTGGAGTGCTGCTGTCAGGATTTAAAATTTATTTGTGAAGCCATAGCGAAAAGATTTTTCAACATCCCTGCTGCTGTTATGCTGGGCTCGGTTGTTCCTTCCCTTTGATGAGTACTGCATGAAGCAAGAAATTGTTTAATTATATGTATATAGCTTATCTAGTTTAATAAGTCTGTTCATATAATACGTGAGCCATTACATGCGGATGGATGGAGTTCCCTTTAAAAGGTAATCAGGATCGAGCCTGAGGATACCAGGCATTGTATTCATACTGGAGCATGCAGGCTCTATGACAAAGAGCCTGCAGTCAAAATATGAGGACAGTAAGATTAACTGTGATCCTTAATTGACTGATAAACTAGGATAAATGACAGACACCATCTCTCATGTTTCTATTTTATCATAGAAGAGCTGTTTATTTTCTGGTAGAATTAATTTGCAGCAAACTGTTTCAATAGCTCCTTGGTATTGCCAGGTGCTGTGTTTTTACTCTAATGACACATAAATCAGTGATGGACATTGCTGTGCTGGTTGGGGGTTTTTTTTCCCAGGTTGCTCTGAACAATTTTTATTAGTTAGGTTGCACAAAGTGATGTTTGTTTTTTAATCAAGAAAGCTATTAGTTATAGCTTGGAAGTCTTTATGCACTGACAGGTCATCAGGATCTGGTTGTAAGGACTGTTTGATCCAAAGCAGACTTCATCATTTCCAAGCTGCAGAAACAGATGTTCCTGATTTTTTTGTTTTCACTTGCGTCTGATGTTTATGTTCTTTGACTTGTGTGAAAGAATCCTACTGTTCTTGGTATCTGACCACTTTCCAACTGCTCAGAATGAAGAGTTCACTCAATAGTTAATATTTTCTTTTTTTTTTTTTTTTTAATGGTCGGAGAAATGCAGAGTTGAGATTTCTACAATGTTATTAATCTTGGCTTGGCTTAATACATGCTTTTATCTTTCACCTCTTGAACCAGGTTCATCAGCACCAAGACAGGGGTGAGACCTTCCAATGCCAGCTATGCCCTTTTACCTCCTCCCGCCACTTCAGCCTGAAACTCCACATGCGTTGCCATCAGCATTTCCTCAGGACAGAGTCTAAAGTGAAGGAGGAAATGCCAGAAACTGAGGTGAAGGGGTCACCGCAGCTAAACAGTGACTCCTGCCCGGGACCACAGAGGGAAGGAGTGGGGCCTGACCTCACGGGATCAGCATCTGTATCCAAAACACCCGACATGGCTGGGCAGCCTGGTGGGGGGGTTCCACCTTTGCTGGTGAAAGAAGAGCCCAAAGACGACACTGGCGCCTCAGCTGCACCTTTTGCTCTTAGCACTGTTGACAGAGCCCCCAACAACACAAAGCTGAAAGACTCCTCTGACTTTGTGGCCAATACAGCATCAGCACTATTCAGCCAAGACATCTCTGTCAAGATGGCATCAGATTTTCTTATGAAGCTGTCAGGTAATTGAGCAGCAGCATCGACTGCTCCTTTATGGGCTAAGAGACAATTTGTCTTGGGTTTGCTAAGTCATGGAATTACAAGGAGAAAAACGTTGTAGCTTCTTAACTTGTAATTTCTTGTTTCTTTTGATAGCAGAGGTGTATGATGGAGGGCAGAGGGGAAACAGTGAGAGGAGAGAGGGGTTTTGCTGTTTAATTGCTGGGATTAGGAGCGAGAATTATTTATCCAGGCTTTCACATTCATTAGCATTTACTTTGGCAAATCTCTTGTGGTGTGTTTTCCAGGCATGCTGAATACCTGTAGTTGTAGTTTGAAATCACAGACGGTCATCCAAGTGCCCAGCATGATCAAAAATTCAGTTCTTAAATTCTCTGCCTTTACCCACCTGTTAAAAAGGACCAATAAAGTATTGGTCACCTTCTTTTCAGAGCAGTAGTTGAAGTCTATGTAGTAAATACATGTGAAGTGTGAATGTTACTGCCTTTGGGTTTTGTTGTTAACACTTTCAAGAGTAGTCCTAGAGATTTGTGTGTACAGCTTTTCTTTTTAATTACTATTTTAATTGAAATCCATATCTAATGCCAAGCATGTGTTTAGTGTTTTCTCACTGTCAGATTATTGCTGTAGGAATGGTATTCATATGTGAGACTGAAGTGTAGGATGTGTTTAGGGTGGATCTATTATATTTTATGTGCTCTTTTATTGATTTGACTGAATACTTCAGAACAGTTGATATGCTGGGCGGGTGTTCTGTGCCAAATGTTTACAAAACTGGCCTTGAATTTTTGAAGAGAAAGAAGTTAGGAAAAATGTCACTCAAGAAACTTCTGTTTCACAGGGAGATCTCAGTTCCTTTGGGAAGTTTTAGGCTTTGGAGATAGAAGATAACCTATTTTCCATTTAAAGGAGAAAGCTGACTAATTATTTTCTGTTTTAAAGGTTATATTTGAGGAAATTTTGTTGTCTGATAAACTAAGGGATTGCCTCTGTCTTAATGCCCAGCCTTGGTGAGAGCACAGCCATTTGTTTAGGAAAATCTTTCTCTCCTCATCTTCCCAAATCTTTATACCTCTGGGATCACAGTCCAGTGAGGAATGCAATAGAATGGGTTAATACAAGAAATCAAGACTGAGGCTTCATGGAGCCAGCCAGAAAAAGAGAAGACAGCTGAGGGCAAGCAGGAGGTGAATTGGGCTGGCACAAATGGTTTGCTGTGTTGGTTGGAAGAAGCCACAGGACTTCTCCTTGAAAAAAAATTAAATAATCTGTCAATATAAATTATTGCTCTGACTGACAAAAAGCGGGCAGGATGAGTCTGGTTTGATTTGCTTGTACATTTCTTTACTTGAGTTTCAAATTTGGACTTGATATGAAATCCATCTTACACTGTCACACAGCTGTCCCACACATGTTGTTGTTCCAATGTCGATCTTAAATTCGGGTTGCTGTGCACAAAGAGGCTCTGCATGTCAGCAGGGCTGGCTTGGGGACGGTGGTGCTCATGATGGCTGCATGTAGCAGCAATGAGAGTAGAGTGCAGGAGAGGGGGGAAAGCCTGGAAGCTGAGACAACATGCAACAATTTGGTGTCTAGCTTTTCGTGTAGCAGTTGATGGGAAGCTGTTCACAGTTTGGCAGACGGTCGTGTTTTCGGTGTCTGATCTATTGGCATCAGAGAAAGGATACAAATGTACATTATTCATGCAAAAGGCCTATGCAGTTATTTTATGGTGACTTACTAAAGGTCTTGAAACCTGACTTGTATGCACTGTTACCTAGCAACATGTTATAAAGTCGCTGGGGGAGCGAGATGTATCTGTAATTTTGTATGTGTGCATACTTGGATTAAAATGTACTGCCAGTCACCAAATTTGCTACACAAGAAGAGCAACGTCAGAAGGAAGGGAATTTCTTTTCTTCTGAGATTTATATTGTGTTACATACATTTAGTTCATGCTTTCCTCAATACAGAGTGCATAAATTTAGAGTAGAAGTAATTCCCTTTTAGCAAGTTGGCTGAGTATTAGCTGCACTTTTGATGGCTTGCTCTGCTGAACGAAGTTCCTTTGAGTGATGTCTTTATTACAACAGTCTTGTTAGGCCCATCAGAGCTTCAATTATTTGCCCTACCTTTCCAATGATATAAATCTTTTGACATCTCTAATTGTGTATGCCAATTGTAACAGCCAACACAGATTTTTCGAGACCAAATTATGTCAAAACAATCTAATTTTCTTCTCTGACAGGCCTTGTGGCTAAGAAAGAAGCAGTAGATAGATATATAGACTTTTAGAATTTGGCATTTAATCTTATTTGAATATTGATGTTCTAAATGAACATTTATTTTTGCTTGCCAATGTTTATTGCTCTTCTTCTTGCTTGGTGTCAGTTTGTATACCTCCAGTTTCATGGGAAACCTGCTGAAGTTTGTGCATCATATCCATGTCTCTCCAGTTCAGAGATAAGGGTGTCACACGTGACAGTGTGAAATGCTTGGCACAAGCCCAGGTAGGCAAGTCTGCTCTGCCCCTGTCCAGCAGTGCTGTAGCCCCACCATGGAAAGCCACCAAATTTGCCAGGCATGATTTACCCCTGGTGAAGCCACGTTGGCTGTCACCAATCACCTCTTTGTTTTCCATGTGCCTTAGCACAGTTTTCAGGAGAGTGGAGATTGTAGTAAATAATCGTAAAATCATCATAATTAGGACAAAAAGTAACAGGATTGTATTGCTGTAAGGTTTAAGTTAGCATTAGGAAAATCATGCCCAAGCTGAGGTATTTATACCTCTAGGATAGTTTGGCTGGAGAGATTGTGGCATCTCTGCCACTGGGGAAATGTAAAAGCAGCTGCCTGTCAGATGTGGCTGGTCACATATCAGGCAGTAAGGTGGACTAAATCTGTGTGTCTCAATCAGTGACCGTAGGATGTTGTAAGGAGTGGCAGGACATCTCATCTGAACAAAGAAGCAGCAAGCTGTAGTGATGCAAAATGGGGAAAAATTTACACGTGTTCCAAGTTAGATCTGATTTGGAGCAGGCCAGAGATGAATTATGGTGACACTGCTCAAAACAGCCACTCAGTTTGTTTTCAGAAAGGCTCATGGGAGCTTTAGATTTACAGAGAGTGAGAAATACTGGTGTGGGTGACCTTTTCAAGACCACTTCATGCCCAATTCTGTGCCATTGCTTGCCAGAAAGATCTTTAGTTATGTGTTTTATGAAATCAGGCTTAACACAAATCACCAAATGTAAATCTAAAAATTAGAACAAATCTTGAATTTTTTTCCCAGATTCCATTCTCTAGGTCCCAGTTTAAGGTAGGGGAGGCTTTTAAATTCACAAGAAATTTAAAAGGGTTCTCTGAAATTTTATTCAGATTCATTTGTAAAGACAATTAGCAGATGACTCCTAACACATTAACAGAGAACATTTAAACATGGGCATGTCTTTACCTTCAAATCTTCCCCCCTCTAATTTCAGTAAGCCTGCTTGTACACTTCAAGTTTTCCCAGTGTTTTGCTGTATCAGTGCTTTGCCACAATGTTTTCCCCCCCCAGTCCATTAATTCCATGGGAAATTTGGTAACAGCATTCTCATCTTAATTTGAAAAGTATTTGGTTTTCTTGTTTCAAAGGTTTCAGTGGCAGACATTATACAACACATCTCTTTAAATACTGATGTCCTTCCACCCACTTTTCAGGCTTTGGGTTTTTTTGGTTTTTTTTTGTAATAAAAAATGTCTTTCACAATGATCCAAACTACAATGGCCAGTGTACCCTAGTGATGGTATTACTGTGCCTACGTTATGTGCTGCAGTAACTTTTAACATTTGAAAATAAATGAATCCCAACAAAATGAATGGGATTCTTGCACTATTGCTCTCCAAGGGATTCTGTGTGGAAACAGTAATTGGTACACATCCTTCATTGCTGGCCTCTCTCCCCACCTCTCTGTGTTTAAACAAGTGCATTGCTCCAGCAAGCAGGTCTCTTCATCTTGTGGAGTGGTATCAAGTGTGCCCTGCTTCTGCTGTTCTTTTTATGTTCCCCAAGTTACTTGCATGAAATAACTTTTAAAAAGACAAGAGGAAGGAGCAAAAATGCTGAGGGTTTGGAGCTGGCCATGTTAAACCAATTAGAAACTCTTTTCTCCCAGTTTAAGTCATATCTGCTGTCACTGTCGTGCGAGGAGTCGAGTCTTTATTTTGGGAAATAAAGCCACCATGGGACTTTGGTGACTGTCCAAAATACTTGGGCTTTGCATTCATGTTTTATTAGCTGATTGCATTAATGGAATAATGAAAGAATAAATTATCAGACAGCTACATACAGCATATTAGTAGATAAGCTAAGTAATCACTTAGATTATTTGTTCTGTTTGGCTCTTGTAAATGACTGCATTTCTTAAAGGTAACACAAGTAATTGGAAATGTTTTATCATTTGCCATTGACAGTACTGAACTGGCTGGCTTGAACTCTTCAAACAGATACTTTTAATAAAATAAAAGCATGTCCAATTAAATTGCCATAATTTATGTGTTTGAGTAGCAAGTTCCAAAGAAAAGACCATGCTGTCTATATTTAGGATTCGTAGTTTATGTCAGAATGTAAAATTTCAATTAGAATATGTAAGTGCACAGGACAGGCAATTATTGAGCCATGTCCTTAATTTGAAAATACTGTGAATCCCATAATGCTGCTGTCAGTGTAAATACCCCTGATGTAGGGTATCAAGTTCTCTCTTTGAAGTCTCTCTGGATTTGCATTTTTCTACTTTCCATATAGACCTTTTGTTTGAAATAAAATTGTGAAGGGGCAATAGCACATCTACTTAAAACCTGGGCAAGTAAAATCTTGTTCTAATCTTTGCTACTGATGTATCATCACCCTGTTAATCTCTTTTCAGCAATTTCTAGTCTTGCATCCACAATTTCCCAGCATCCTTAAAATCACACCCATCATGTATTATAGCTTGAAGAAATATGTAGAATTTAGCAAGATAAAGCACTGTAGTCTCTATTCTAATTCAGCAATTTAAAATGCAGAATAACAAACTCCTTTTTTTGTGTACTCAGTCCAATACAACTTAAAAGAAGCCCACAATATGATTCTGGACCAGGACTGTGCTTACAATTTAGGTTTAATGTCTGCACAAACTCTCACATTTGGAGCATAGGACTGGACTAGGCTGATGGCTCTTTTGCTTCCCTGAATACCATCACTCTGGGCAGCAGTCCGAGCTCATGAGCCTTTCTCTCGCATCCATCCAAAATAGGATTTGAAAACACTGTTAGTTCAATCATCTCTGATTGTTTGTTTTGTTTTTTGTTTTCTTAAACAAATACAAAGGTCAGTCTGGTGGTGTTTCTCTCCCCTGTTTTTGCTCCTTTGTAGAGAGAAGACATTCCCATACTGCAAGGAATTCTTTCTTATCAGCAACAAATTCCTCCTTGCTCCTTTCACTCCTCCCTGTCTTTTCTTCAACTTCCTTGCAATCTTACCTGTTCTGCTGCTGTTTTGGTTTTTACCTGGAAAGGAGGAGATGGTCTTGGCAGATGCTACAGCCTTGTTTAGCTTATGGGACTTTGGCTGCATAGCAGTTATCTTGGGGTGTTGGGAGAGATGTGTGGTTCTACACCTGCCTTAGCAATTTGCCTGATTCTTCCATTCCACTTGGATTAGAACATGGTGAAATTTTGAGGGCACAGTAGCAGGACTGGTCATTCTCCTTTGCTGTGTCTCATTTTGCTTGACTCCAGCTCCCTAAACAGGGAGCAGCTTTAAAGATGATCAGCATAGTTAGCTTTCTCCTTTTCCCTCGGCCATGACTGGCCTCTAATCTCTGTAGCTATAGTCTGGCATCACTGATAAAATAATCTGAAGGTGTAGTGATGTACTGTGGCATTTTCATCACAGTTCCCTTCAACCCCGACTCTGTGGGTGCTTTTTCTCATGGCCTTTATTTTTTGTGGTGGAATTTTTGTTGTGAATTCTGTTTTCTTCCTCATGTTCTTCTCTCAGACAGATGGAGCGGTGACCAACTTCTTGCTGATTGTGACTTGTAATATTGAGCTTGGCTTGGAAGTAATCAGCCTATTTTTCCTCTTTCAGTTATAAACATTTTGAGCATTTAGAAATCCTCTTAAGTGGACTGATGGAGTTAGCAGCTTCTACCAGAGTGTTTCAGATTAGTGGCAGATGCCCAAAGTTTTTCTTGTGGCATTTGGCAGTTTCAGGAAAGTGTTATAACTTTCATCATCTACTTTTGCCAAATGGCTCAAACGATTCCAGTTGCCAGGAAGATAAAAATCAGCAGTCTGGAATACTCTTTGATCTGTGTTTTTTCTGGATATGGAATGGAACAAATGGCGCATTATCCACCGTGCTTGAGAGATTCCTGCCTGTTGGTTTCATTTGCTACGTGGGTTTGTTTTGTTTCCTCACTGTGTATTTCAAAATTAAATTGCTGGGGGTTTTTTTATTCAGTCTGCAGACAACGCATCCTTCATTCTGTTCTCACTGCTGTTCAGAATGAATGTAAATTAAATACAAATTAGGGGTGTGTGTGTGTATCTATTTTTATATGTAGAGAGAAGATACTCTTCCTCCTGGGGAGTAATAATTTTGTCATTCAAATATACTTTAATCATCTTCAACATATTCTTTTTAATTCTTGTCTAGTTCAAATTTTTTTAAGGAATCCTCCGTCATGGGATTTTTAAAAACTCATCATAGTAAACTTTTAATTCCCTTACTTGCAATGTTTTTTCTTACATCTGTTTATTGTTTTCCCTAAAATGACTAGTGGATGCATCATACTTGCTATTTCCCATGTGTTACTAATTTTGTCCATAGTTGTGGATCCAAGACGGGACAGAGGCAAGAGCGGTGGGGACTTTCGTTGTTTAGGGGGTCTTTTTTTATGTTGTGGGGTTTTTTCCCCTCTAGCTAGAATGTAGCATGATCTAATAGATGAGACAACCTCCCCATTTTTATTTGATCTTGTATTTTAGGCTTCATTTACATTAGAATCGGCTTTAGTATATTTCGAGAAAGAGTAAAAACCCTATTAATTGTAGCAACTGGCTTGAAACTGACCCAGTAGTAGTATGATCTTGTTTTTATTTCCTGGGGGAAGAAAAATGAGGCAAATAACTCTTCTATTTTTGTGATTTATCTACAATTTAAATGTTTGATTTTTAGAAAACATCATCAGTTCAAGGAATGCATTGCCAGTTAATTAAAGAAATAAGACTCTACTTCTTTCCTACTTTATTAATTCCCTCTTCTGTCCAAAACAAAGCAGCTAGAGTAGGCAGAATCAGTGATAGAGGCAAGAACAACAGTCTGGGATTCTTCTCCTTCATGTAATACTGCCAAAGGCACACCTTCAGGGCTTCCACTGGGTTGGGGGACCCTGGCTGTTTTATTTTTCTCAAAGGTGAGGTATTGTAAAGACACAGATTATACATATCTCATGAAGAGCTCATTTAGATGATGTCTGATGCTGTGCTGGTTGGCCTGTTACCAACATGGTTTTGTTTATCACTGTTACCCTGGATGATGGCTCAGAAGGGTGAGGAGGCAGTGGCTCCCAGCAGCACCTCCTGTCACTGTGGGAGAGCTCATGTGGGGTAGGGAAAGGGAAAGGTGGACAGAGGAAAGGAGGGGAACTTGATTCATTCTGGATCTGTCACTTCATAGGAGCAGTTAGGTTGGAAAAGACCTCTGAGATTGAGTCCAATCCATGAGCAAACACCCACTTGTCAAGCAGACCACAGCACTGAGTGCCACGTTCAGTCTTTCTTTAAACACCTCCAGGGACAGTGACTCCACCACCTCCCTGGGTAGCCCATTCCAATATCTAATCACTCTTTCTGGAAGAAATTCTTCTTGATGTCCAACCTAAACTTCCCTCGGAGCAGCTTGGGACTGTTTCCTCTTGTCCTATTGCTGGCTGCCTGGGACAAGAGACCAACCCCCACATGGCTGCAGCCTCCTTTCAGGGAGTTGTAGAGAGTGATAGTGACGCCTGAGCCTCCTTTTCTTCAGGCTAAACACCCCCAGCTCCCTCAGGCACTTCTCATAAAACCTGTGCTCCAGACCCTTCCACAGCTCTGTTGCCCTTCTCTGGACTCACTCCAGCACCTCAATGTTCTTCCTGAATTGAGGGGCCAAGAACTGGACTATCACTAAACTCTTTAAACTCTGACATGATCTATCTTGAATTTTTTGGTCCTCTGAACTAATAGAACTTGTCTTCATCTTAGTAGGGTTTGAGGATGCCCTGGGATGAAGAGCATAGAGGCACCACCTTACACCTGCCCTTGGATTGGGTCAAATTGGCTGCTGACTTTTGGCTTGGTGATAGAGGGTTTAAAAAAAATGCTAATTTCTTCCAAAAGCACTCATTTTGATCCTTTTTCTTGTGGTAAGATAATCCAGTAAACATATGCCACTGCATACTATAGGACCTAACTCTTGAAATAAGTTTCTTGTTTAAGTCTGTGATATTATATAAATTCTGTTACAGAGATTCTATTTATTTATGGATGTTTTTGCCATGGTGTATGGTTGCAAACTTACACTGATCTACGTGAGTTAAATATCACCTCTATTTTAAATGGTGAAAGCATGTAGGTTCACCCAGCCTGTATGGCTTCCTCTACCTGGCTCATTTTCTGCTCTGGTTCATGGCAGAGACAAGGCTGGGTCCACAGGTTAATTGTTGTTCTCAGTGGGTCGTCTTTACCTCTCCACTCGGACTCATGCTTCCTTTATTTTCTGGGACAAATTTGAATTACTACCTTTTTGAAATTAATAAATTCAAAAGACCTTTTCTTTCCTCAATGTTCTCTGAAAGTTCAGGCAGACTGCTCCCTCTCAGTTACACTCAGATCCTGGTGGAGGTATTTTTCATATCAGCATAGCAGCTGGAGTGGCATGTTTTAAAAGCAAAGGACAGCAGAAGGTAATTCAGCAGAGAAGGTTTGGATTTTTTTGTGTGTGACCATTCATCACCCCAGGTCAAACCCCAGAACAGACTGAGGCCAGGATAAAGAAGATAGATGGAATTTTTTTGTTAGTACCTAGGTAAAGTTTAAATTGGCTTGAGAGCTTTAACCTGTATTTTTATGGGTTAAAACATGTTTTAATGTTTCATATTTCTGCTTTGGTTTTCTTAAAAAAAAATATATATATATATATATAAAAGCAATTCCTAATGCTGGTAGAGGTGTCTATAGATCGTGTTAAAAATTACATATATAAGGTAATATAATTTCTGAAATGAATAGAACTGATGTGTATGTGCACGTTGCTTATGTGTGCACTCTTTATACCACTTGCCTTAATGCTATTCTTTGGTGATGGCTTGCCAGCCAACAAAGAGGGAAATCAAAAAACTCTGAAATATAAATTGAAAAGATGTGTTGTGTTACAGGGTAATACCTTAGCTTTAAAAATTATCAGCACACCCCCAAAGACAAACACAAAAATTGAACTGTGTGAAAATGAACAAAAGCTCGAAGTAGCAAATTTAAGTGTCTAGTTCTGATAAAGATGGCAATTGTACCTCTTATTTTAGAGTTTGGCTCTCTGGGAGATGGCGAGCACTTCATGGTGGGATGCAGGACTTCGGGTTCTCTAGGAGTTTTGGGGGAATTGCTGAGAAGGAAATTGTCTGAGGAAAAAAGCCAGAAAAGTGAGGAGACTTGAGAGTAGGTAAGAAGCGGTGGAGGAGAAAGTAGACCAAGGGTTTAAGCAGTAAATATCACCAGATTTTGTTGGGGATGTTGATCTGTCTTTTGTATTTGTGAAGAGAGAAGTTTAGAGAGGTGGGAAAGATGTAAACTTGCCAAAGTTAAAGGCACTCAAGGAGTCATCTGCTGTGTGTTACTGGGAATTTAAAGTGACATTTTGGTCAAGAAAAAGTCTCAAGGAGGCAGGGAAGGAAGTATGTCTTCATGGTTAAACAAAAAAAAAAAAAATTATAAGAAGATTTACTTGAAAAATAGTGCAGTTTCTTTAGCCTTCTGCTTGCCGTGCATCTGCCCATGAATTTATGTTGGCTGGGCTTGGAAGTATTGTTTAAGAGCTGTTCTGGTTTTATCCTTTTAACCAAACACAGTGCAAAGGATCTACCACTGTCAAAGGGTATCAGAAAGACCCTTCAAGAATGGCATTGCTCAGTGTGTAGATTTTAAGCAGCCCCCCAAAGTCTCTTTACCCTCATCTGAGGCTGTACAGCTGCTTAGATGGAGTATTTGAAAGGAATATTTTAAACTCACTCTTTCCTTCTGTGGATATAGAACTTGGAACAGTGCAGAGCTGTCTTCTGAAAATCCCTCAGTTCTCTTTCTTAACGTACCAACTTTTAGGACCTAAGAATTTGCTACCTTTTCCCTCTTACTCCCCTCTTAGGTTTTCTACCTTCCTACTCTTCATCTCATGCCTCTCTTCCATGCTCTAAAATCTTCACATGTCATACCCACAGGCTTTGCCAAATTTGCCCTTATGTGAAAAGATGTTTTAAATTTCCACCAAGCCTATAGAAAACCTACAAACCAATGACCAGGGAAGGGCTTTTAGGAGGAGTAAGGGGGGAAAGTAAGAGAAGAGGGTGTTCTCTTGAGCTTTGGTACACGCAGCTGTTGTGTTTTAAAACTGCCCCTTTGTAGAAAAGGTGCAGAAGTTTGTTTGCCCCTTGAAACATCTTTGAGCACAGTTTGATGTGTCAGCTTCCAGTACCTGCTCTAGCATTTCTCAGGTTATGGTTTCTTCCTGTTACTAGCTGCTCCAGGATTATATATTACACCAAGTCTCACTTCTTTCCTTCTCTTGACAGCTGCAAATCAAAAAGAGCCCTTGACTCCTAATTTTAAAGTGAAAGAGGAGCCTAAGGATGAAGAAGCTGCAAGTTCAGCCGTGGCTCAGTCCAGCTACGTGTTCAGCCAAGAATCTGAAGCCTCAGCTCCAAACGTCCCCGAAGAGAAACTCAAGCCACAAGAAGCACAGGCAAATGTAATGAGGCAGGACATGTCAGTCAAGGCAGCATCTGAGCTCCTGATGAAGCTCTCAGGTAGATATTTAATAATATTACATTTCTTAATTTTTTTTTTGTGTATGCTAGCAGGGTTACCTTGCAGAAGGTAGGTTCAGCTTTAGTAGGAAGCCAAGGAACAATTGGAAAGGCCTGTCTGCACAGTGTCATGTACATGAAACATCTCAGTTTGGCCTGTAGCCACAGTATCTAATTATCTCTGCTCTGATTTTCAAATTGATGACTACGGAATAAGTCAAAAGAAATGATGCCTTAAAGCTTTTAGGTGCTGTAATTTTTAAAATGTACAAAACCACATTAATACCAGTTTATTCACGTGTCACTTCATTAACATCATAAGAGCATGTTTGTACTTTACTGTACCTGACATAGCTTTATAAAACATGACTTTTAAAGCCTTTTATTTTTTTCTGACAATATATTGTACTCAAAATTACAAGATACACTGGTAAAAAAAATCATCTAAACTCAGCCAGCTTTCTGCATTTAGCAAGACCACTTGAACTTGCCTACATTGCCTCAGTGATAGATTCTTCTGCCAGACAAGTAGACAGTGTACACACATCGGTAGCGTTAAAGCTGGAGGCAGTAAAATAAAAATGTATGTTCTGCTAATTATGATTTGTCTACCTGTCAGAATTGAGGTTTAAGAGAAAGTAAAAGGGTTAAATTCTTCCCACTGGGATCAGGTGAAGTGAATGATGAAAAGGCTTTGAACTTCTAACAGACCAATTTAAGGACCAAGACATGGAAGTCAGTCTGGCTGGGTTTTGTACTTCTGTACCTGAACTGGATCTAACAGATTTTAAGTCTTCTCCAGAAGTGGACAAGACTTTTTTTTTTTAAATTATGCCAAAGTCATGCAAGAAGTGCTGGTGGGAATGCTTACACGTTAAGTAACTTCTGAGATCCCTGTCAAACCTACCTGAAATCATTTGTCAATTGGACACTGTCAGCCTTGAATTTGAGCTCAAATTTGTACCTGAGAGACTTAAGTTGACTAGGATTTCCCCCATAAAACGTGTGATCAATTCACTTCTATTCACGCCTCCACGTTTTAATTTGCAGGAGAATTTGAAGCATTGATTTGCAAGCCTTCCATGTTAGTGGCATAAAAACTGCTTTCCAAGTACAAAAGCGGATCAGAGCAGCAGTTTCCAGATTTTTCCCAGGCTCCCAAATACTAAACATTTGGTTATTGGTGTAGTTCACTGTTGCTGCTGGTAACTGGTTTGAGTGGGGTGTTTTGGTAACAAAACTTTGCAGCCTAATGAATGCTAAGTTGTGACTATTTTTTCTCGGTGCGTATGAATTTATGTAACTATTTTTATAAGGAAAGAGCTCTGTAATTTAACGTTTTGTCAAGTACTTCAGAGACACAAGTGTTCCGGATTGTCAATCTGCAGTTCAGCACTAGCAGGCTGTTTAAATAGTTTTATCACTGACTATTATGTTAGAATATTTGTGCCTTAAATACCTGTTTATATGAGAGAAATCCTGCATGTATAAAATCTTGGTCAAGCCTTCAGCTTTTGTTGGGACCTCCCAGGCTTTAAAGGCTGGAGTAAGAAATACACCAGTGTAACATTTCTCTTACAAGCTCTTAGGGACTGAGCAGTTTTTGCTGACAGTGGTCTTTTTGGCTAATCCGTAGATTAGGAGGTGAACAGTGATTGGCATTCGTGGAGTTGGGGTTCCTGCCGTCTGTATTCCTGCATCAGCCAGGGCGTGGGGTTACACCCAGTCTGTCACAGACAGTTTTCAACTTGCACTTCCCTGAATTACCATCTAAGGCAGAAACTATAGAGGAAAACACTGAGATACAGTTTAATGTAGGACAGCTGTAGGAGCCAAATCTAAGAGGAATGGCCTCTTCAGTGGGTTTTTGGTTTTTTTAATCTTTACTTTATCTGGTAGAATACTCCCAACTTACTTCCCAACCTACTGTAAGCAATTCTGCAGCCTGGTTTTGGTGACTTAGAACTTACTTAAACAATTAAGCCACTTCTTCATAGAATCATAGAAGGGACCTTAAAGATGACAGAATCATTTAGGCTGGAAAAGACCAGCAAGATCATTGACTCCAACCATTGCCTGATCACCACCTTGCCCTGGGCCACAGCACTGTGTGCCACATCCAGTCATTTCTTGAACACCTCTAGGGATGGTGACTTCACCACCTCCCTGGGAAGCCCATTCCAATGCTTGGCAATGCTTTCTGTGAAGAAATTCTTCCTGATGTCCAGCCTGAACCTCCTCTGGTGCAGCTTGAGGCCATTTCCTCTTGTCCTGTTGCTGGTTGCTTGGGAGAAGAGACTTCCCTGGCTACAACCTCCTTTCAGGGAGTTGTAGAGAACAACCAGCTGGTTCCAGCCCCTCTGCCATGGCCAGGGACATCTTCCACTAGAGCACATTGCTCAGAGCCTCATTCAATATAGCCTTGAACACTTCTAGGAATGGGGTATCCACATTTCTTCCTGAGCTACTTCTTCAGATTAAAGGGAAAACAAGAACAAACTTCCTCCTTTTTCATGGTACTGGAAAGAAAAAAAAATAATGGAATGAGTATGTCTTGATGTTTTACTCCCTGTGGGAACTCCTCAGTCAAGTGCCCTTGTTAGATTTGATATGTTTTATAATTGGGTTTAAGTCAAGTCCTTCCAGACTCTATATATTCTTGGTAAGGACTGAATGGATTGTGTTCTTGCTTTGTTATTTTCACATTCTTCTGTGTAATACTAATCACCAAAACCTGCACCACATACAAATTCAGCAAGGGATTTCCATCATAACAGTATTGTTCTTCCTGCACTCCTGACATACATGCTGCTGTTATCCTGAGCAAGAGTATTGCTGATTGTTTCAGCCACGTGGGTGGGAGCCTCTTGGGATTTGGGCATAGACCTTGCTATCTCCTTCCATGTGAAGGATAAACTGGTTTGTATTTTTCACTGGGAAATCTCTTTTCCCAAACAGAAGTGCTAATGTTGCCAGCTCTTAGCTGTACAGAGTAGTGGAAAGCCTTTCCAGCTCTGGAGCCTGGTTTGGTCTGGTGCACACTGTAAGGTAGATTTACTCCAAATCACCAGCCCCTTGTCAGGCCCCACTTGTCAGCCACTCAGAAACCACTCTAGAGCTAGGAAAAGTTAGAAGAATAAACATCTTTTACTGTGGTAGAACATTAACAGAACATTTGTTAGTTGCCATTGTAGAAGCAGATGGACAGAAACAAGAGAAAATCACACAGAGCTATTTTAGTTCTACAAGACAAGGCTCTCTCTTTCAAGCTGATGGGTTGTTGGGACACTTGCTTCTAGCAACAAGACCAGTGTTTGAGATCTGGCCTGTGCCCCACACATTGCTTTGGTGGAATTGGACCTTTTACACCAGTTCTTTCTCTCCATGTTCCCCTGGGATTCAGGTCTTCTACTCCACAGTTCATAGACTTCATGCCTACTCACACCTCTTCCAAAGGATTACCCAAGCTAAGAGGGCTCACGTCTCTTGGGCACGCCTAGGCAGAACCCACTTCCACCCAAACAGTGAGGACAAAACTTCCTAACAATCAAACTGCTATTTCAGAATAAGTCAAATGCCCATTTGAAAGAAATGGTGTTTGGGAGTTAACAGGTAAAGTTTGAGCAGACTTTCAACCTCCATTTTACAGAAGAAAATAAAATTCCCACCATTATATGTATGAGTGCAGAAAGGTGAGGTGGGAATTCTGTCCATTGCTAAGTCTTGGCTGAGACTAGATCCAGTGGTGAGCAAACAGATTTGGGGCAAATTGCTCTCATCTCTGTATGGAAGGGTGCCATCCCTGCAAGATTTTAAATTCCCATTAAATATTGCATAAAATCAGTTAGAAGAAATGAAAGTAGTGTATTTCAAATACACCTGTTTTTTACATTCTTACCAGTTTTCTTTCATGGAAAAGCTAATTTATTTCTCAAAATGTTTAATTAAGTAGTGCCCTCAATGATTCCTGGTCAGTTTTATACACTCAGTCTTGTAAATGGAAAGGTAGGTTTCAGAGGAGACTGAAATTGAAAATAAATATTTGCATTTACATGCCAATGTTAGAGCTGAAAAACTCATTTTCTGCTGAAATAGTTGTGCTGCTGATATGTTTGGGACATGTATTAGCTTTTAGAAGCATACAGTGTTTTGGCTTCTTGTCCAAAAATGAATGCATAGGTGGAGGAGTATAAAATCTATCCCAGCTACTAGCACTTTTTAAGTAATGTTTTACCCAGGGGCATTAGTATGTCTTTGTTTTTCCTAGAAATGTTGTCTGAATCACGTTTACCTTTATTTCAGATGTATCCTATTTTTGAAATGTGTTCATTTTGCATGTCAGCAGTAACTCAGGTTGTTTTCTGCCTCTCTTTTTCAGTGGGTCAATTCCCCATGTACTGCACACCTCCTTGTTATCCCAAGCAAATGTGTGCTGTTTGGTTCCTTTGGATTTTTTATTCTTCAGTCCTCGGGTCACACTGTGTTTTCTTGTAATACACCAGTACCAACAAAGTATCTTAATTTTGGGTTATCAGCACATGCAATTAGTGCATACTTACTTCATGACCTCAGCACACGAAGTGAGGTGTTGCACTGCTCCAAAAGCATTCCTGATCAACTCCATTTATTGTCACCTAATTATATGATAGTTCCTCTTTTGGAACAACTGGTTATTACAGGGGAGGGGTGTGATGGGTCTTTTGCCATTTTTTTGATGAAGCCTTTATCTACTTAAAAATGTTTATGGTAATTTCGTGTTTCATGCCTTGTATTTAATTTTTTAGACACTGTATCATACATTCATTTGATTGAAATCACAGGGATTAGAACAACTATTTGAAAAGAGTAAAATGAGGAGAAGAGACTGATAGTACAATTCTAGCATAAGGTAAAAGCCAGAACTAACTTTGCTGTGTATTTCTTTCCCACAACAATGTGGACTGCTCTGGGAGGTGCCTGTGGGGAGTTAAGCTGCTCTTTGGAGATCCTTGTTGCTGATACCTCATGAGAGTCCCTGCACCTGGACTGATTGTAGGAGAGCTTGTCAAGGCTTTCATCCCTGCTTAGAAAGCCTTGATAATGGGCAGAGGAGGCAAAATACAGGGAAGTCTTTTGTTCCTTGGGGCTTCTGTAGGAGCCCAGAACATAAGTGGCCAAGTGTATGATCTGCAATAAGATTTTCTCTTTGTGGGAACTAGAGAAATGGCAAGTCACATAGCCAGATCATCCCCTGCTACTAGCCAAGTGAGTTTTGTTGGGGCTTTTTCTGGTTTTGCGTTTTTTATTTTAACCAGCTTCTTCAAGTAGGGTCTTGCAGGTAAGCACCACCATCCCACCATTTAAGTGGAAGGAGCAGCAGATGTCTATCACAATTCTAATTAGTCTATTGCTTTAATTTGCTCCATTTTTTTTCCTTGGCTCGCGTTTCTGTGAAGCAGCTTGTAGTTGCAAAATTCTGTAACATGGGAGTTCAGAGGTTCTACTTTAACAAATATGAACCATTTCATGATTTTTTTTTTTTTAATGCAGCATCCTGTTACATTGATTCATTGACATTGTCTTATATAAAACAGCAGTTTGAAAAAAGTACTAGCAAAATAAAGCATCAAGCACAGTGCCCTAGGGAACGTCAGATGTTCCTTGTTGTGTCTCTGTAGCAGAACCTTCAGGGCTCGCCAACTGTTCCCTACCTCTGAGGTTTTATTTAAGCTGTTTTAGGGCATGTTTATTTCTAGCAAATCAGAACAATTAGCATAACAAAATGCCTGATTCTCCCGTGCTGAAAGCTTTTGAAGTTGGTACAAGTTGACCCACTAGTTACCCCTGTCTGCTTCATTGTGGAGACTGGTACATGAGTCCAATTTATGAGACATATGGGAAAGGCTTTCTTTTCTAAGTCAATTCATAAAGTTGATTTGTAAAGCTGATGGGCATTTCAGCAAATATGAGCAATTTAGAATTTTAGGTGCAGGGTGAAATTTTAAATAAAATGGTGGGAAGAAACATGAATGATTTAACAAGCATTCATTTGATTTTGGCGATGCAAGGTTATTGGACAGCTGTTGTATCAGCAAAAGCAATAATTACTGCATGACTTGTGCTTCTTATGAAATCTATCCATTTACCTTTGACTTTTATCTCAAATAAGGGGAAAAGAAGAGTGTGCTGCATTAGGAAGGGCATGTTCCTCCAGAGTATGTGAGTGCTTCCTGGAATCACAGAATGGTCTGGGATGGAAGGGACCTTTAAAGGTCATCCAGTCCAACCCCTCAGCAATGAGCAGGGACATCATCAACACAATCAGGTTGCTCAGAGCCCCTGACCTTGAACGTTTCCAGGAACGGGCCATTTATCACCTCTCTGGGCAACCTGTTCCCGTGTTTCACCACTCATATTGTAAAAAAGTCTTCCGTTATATATAGTCTGAATGTACCCTCTTTTTATTTAAAACCACTGCCTCTGGTCCTATCACAACAGGCTGAACAGTCTGTCCTCACCTCTCTTACAAGCCTGCTTTAAGTACTGAAAGGCTGCTGTAAGGTCTCCCTGGAGCATTCCCTTCTCCAGGCTGAACAACCCCAGCTCTCTCAGCCTGTCTCCACAGGGGAAGTGTTCCAACCTTCTGATCGGGTCCATCAGGTCGTGGCTTCCCTGTGCTGAGAGGCGTGGAGTGAACCGAGCCTGTTCAGTCTGGCACAGGGAAACTAAAGGCTGATCTAATTGCAGCCTGCACCTGCTTGAAGGAATCGTGGAAAAGCTGTGGAGTTAACCTCTTCTCCCTGGTGGTAGATGGTAAAGGAAGAGGTAACAGCTGCCAGCTGCAGCTTGGGAGGTTCAGAGTGGACAGTAGGAAAAATTTCTAGTGCTGCATTAGAACAAGTATTATTTTCCTTTTGAAAATTTCTGCAGGACGAGCCTGCAGCTGGGCTAGTTCCAAAGGTTCACAAAATAATTTCGTTTGGTGGGGGACCTCGAGGGTCATCTATTCCAGACCTCTGCTCAGAGCAGATCCGACACGGCAGGCTGACTCGGGTGTTACGAACTTTTGAGTGTGTTCAGGGTTGGAGAACCCAACCTCTCTCAGCAACGTGTGTCAGTATTTCCCCATCCTGATGGGAATTCTTTTTCCTGTATGTATAAACAGAATTCCCCATGTTCCAACTTGTCTGTTGACTCATCACTGTGTATTTTTGAGAGAAGTCTTGACTTTAGCTTCTCTACACCTTCCTTTTATTCCTTAGAGAGCTGTCAACAGCAATAAAGTGTCCCCTTAGTGTTGTTTTCTTGAGGCTGAACAAACCCAGTTCTCACAGCTGTTCTCTTGCAGCAGCCCTCTGACAACCTTGGTTGCCTTCCACTGAACATGCTCTGGGGTGTCAGTGTCTGTCCTGTACTGGGGAGCCCCAGATAGGGCACAATACCCTAAATGCAGCCTCCTAAGTGCAGAACAGAGGGTAAGAATCTCCTCCCTCTGCCTGATGGCTGCAGATCTGATAAAGTGGCCCAAAACGCGGTTGGCCTTGGATGCCAGAAGGGCACTTTGCTGTCTTGTGCTCAGTTGGGGCTGGATTGTGGTAGTCCCAACTTTCAGTGAGATTGAATAAACTCTTTCTAAGACTTGCCAGCCTCTGTCCTAGGCTGGAGAGAGGGGTTGCCTAAGGCAACAGAAGTGCTCTTACTGCTACACCTTATTGAGGTGACACTGTCAGACCTTCAGGGGTAAATGTACCCCGAGCTTTTAGGTAGCACAAGTATTGTTTTAGGTTTCTGCTGTTCTAGGTTTGGAGGGTTTTTTTAGCAAGTGTCACTACTTTGTGATTCCTTGCACTTGTGAATGCCAGAGAACCCGAAAACTGTGGAAGAAATTGCTTCCTCCTGGAACAAGCCTGTTCAGTACTCTATTTTTCATATCTGATGTGGAAAATTGTCTCACTCAATGTGAATGGGATGACATTCATTAAGGCTTTCATAGATTAGAAGATTAAAAGTTACACCACTCTGTAAAGAAACAGCATCTCTGTAGCTTGATAAAGTACATCCATGCATAAAATAATTTTCTTTATTTTCTCTTATTTTGTTAAGGTGTTTCTGTGTCACAAAGTTAATGGCAGAAAAAGACATATTAGGTGATTTAGTTCATCTTTTGCCAGATGTGTCTCAGCACTGCTGTGCTGTTTTTCTGAGCCTCACTCAAGTTAGTTTTGAATGAATAGCAGGCCATGTTTTGGAGATCATGGTCTGGATACTTCTGAGCTACTTGAGTCTTTTTAGCCCATGGATTTTTGCTGTACTATTAAAAAAATCTGACCTGAAGAAAAAAACCTGACTCTCATATTAACTTCATATTCTGATACATTGCAGATTATTTAACCAGCTCATCTACTAGGTCTGCTATAAAAGTCAAAGATAAAACGATTTCCATTATTTGAAGCAGGAGACCTTTTTGTGTACCTGTACTTGACTTGAAAAACTTTAGCTGCACTATAACCATGTGAGATACCTATGTAAAGAAATAAGGGCTATCACCTTGCTCCACAATGAACTGCACAGAAGGGAAAATAATCTTCAAGAAGCTGGAGTTTGACTGCCTATATGGTGAGACAGGTATGGGTATAACCTTAATTACACTATTTTGCCAGCACAAGATCTAGCACAGCAGGGTTTTATGCCTGTGATTGCTGCTCGTGGGACAGACTGACTGTGTTTCCCTTTCATTAGCTCTTGTAAAATTATCAGAAACCCTCCTTCAGTCTTCTCTTTGTGTGTTTGCTTTGGGGATTTAGAGTATGACAGAATTCACATTTGGCAGGGACATTCTGTCAGATCAAAAGGGTGCAGCTGGGAAGATAAAGGTCAAAGGAAATGATCAAATATGTAGATTTAGTTAGGGCAATTGGAGTGCTCGCTGATGGTGAGGGAGAGAAGGTCACTGGTATTGCTTGACTCTTGCCTTAGTTGGGGTCCTATCAGTTTGTCTGATACAAAAGCATTTGCAGGACAGGGAATTAAACTGTGTGGAGCAGGAACAGAAATAGAAAGAATATTTTAAAAGCAGAGAGAGCAGCAAAGGTCAGCTTGACCCTGCACCTAAATTTGGCAGCTGGGTGCAGAGCTCAGTCTGTCAGACATCTGAAGAACTCATTTGTTTGCGGAGTTACCTGAGCTTTTGATTGACAGTGTTACCTGATGCGTTCTTTTGCTGCTCTGTGTTCACTTTCAATGCACAGCATGCTATTTTTACACTTTTAAACACAGATGCAAGGTTCTGTGGTTTTATAATAAGAGAGTAATGGAAGCTTTAAACAAAAAAAAAAAAAAAGAGAGAAAAGAAAAAATCTTAAGAGGACAAAAAAAGGCATTATGATATTTCTAACTGATCTTCAGCTGAGAATTCACTATAAAAATTTCTGAAGTCTGAGATGTATCTGTGGATAGTAGATGGTAAAGATTTTTATCAATGTTTATATATGTCTTTTAAAGGTCAAGAAATGTCATAAGAAAAGATTGAAAGCACTTCATGTAAATTGCTCCTGGAACATATCCAAGTGGCTTTTATCTCCTGACTTCAATTTCTTTTTTAAGAGCTGTAGGAAGTAAAGCCACTTTTTCTCTACTCCAGGAATGTAGAGAGAGGGAAAAAGCAAGGTAATGAAAAAGGACTTGGTGACACATATCAGTTTAATTTTAGGTAGAATGCTTATGCCTTCATGATAAAGGGATTCTGTTCATCTTTTGTGGGAGACAACAACATGACACCAAGCAGCTGAGGAGGCTGAAAACGTTTTTGGGGATAACCAAACCATGTATTGGTGCCTCTGAGATCCACTGTAATATTGGGTAATTGAAAACAAAAGGCCTGAAACTTTTACACTTGGAATAAAATCCGTGAAGCCGACACACTCACACGTGAGTTAGAGACGACAGGGAAAACAGAGAGAGCAGCAACACATTTTGTTGCACCAATTCCTTACCTGGGTGTCCCTTCTGGTATTTAACTCCGTTCACGCATTTATTTATGTTCTTGGTTCTCCAGGTATATTGCCTTTTTTAGGCTGCCTGTTTCTGGAGTTTCTGGTCGGCATCCAGCCAGCAGAAGCAACACTTCATTGGGCAGTTCTGCCATGATACCAGTGCCCTTTCAGGAGTGCTCTGAATGAAAATCATTACGAAAAAGAAATTATCATCTTTCTCTAAAATGAGAATAAATTCTGCAAGTCTTCAACTTCTCTTTTCACAGCAGAAAGTCTGAATCAAAAGGACTGTATAGGTATTTGGGGTGTGGTAAACAAATTGCCTTGGAGCCTTGATTTTGGGATTTCAGGGCTTTTATTCGGAAGAAAAAATGATCGCTTACCTTGCAGCCAAACCAAAGCATTCAGCAACACCCAAGCAATCCCAAGTGTAGAAAGTGAACTAGAAATTGGCTTCTAGGCTGTGGATTTGTTTGCTAGACCTGGGACACTGGAGAGGAAGGCAAGAAGGGGAGGATACGGACTTTAAAAAACTGGTCATTAAGGTTAATGAACCTTGTAATGTATGAGTTCATATCTGTCAGCCTTGAGAAAAACATAAGCCCCAGAATACTCCTCTCATCCTGAAAGTTTGTGCGGGTGTAACAAACAGGTTCTTCACATGGTTATCTGGAATTTTCCATAAAAGAGAAAGAGAGTGGAAGGGGAGGAGATTAAGTTTCCTCCTGTGCCCCCTATCCCCGTACCCATACTTCTGCCTGCTGGTGCTGGTACTCCTGCTGATACAGAGTAACTTGGAGTTTGTAAGAGGCCTTCAGTGCCCGCCTTAGGAGAGCTGGTGTGTAGATGCAACTTCATTTAATAAATAGAAACAAAGCTTCGCTAACTGGTGTGTCATCACACATTCAGTATTCATAGAAAGTGATGTAACTCTCATATTTGCAAATATGCAACTGTTTTCTGCTCTCTAGTTTGAAAAATTAGTTTCAAGAGCTTGCTTCTATTTATGCCAGCCAGAAGAATACTGAGGCTGTCAGCTGCTTGCTTCCCTTCCCATTTGCAGGGATGCAGTACACAAATTATAACTTGGTAATTGTGATTTCTGCTTTGAGCACTCTGAAAAATTGCAGCCTAATTAAATAATTATGATGCTTGTTTATTCTTTTTTTTTTTAAATACATATTTGCAGCTGAGAGTTTCAAGGAAAGCCAGACGGTAAAGATAAAGGAAGAACCGATGGAAGTTGACATCCACAACTCGCAGGCTTCGGTGTCACCCAGCCAACCCAGCCAAAATGTTGGCTACAGCACTTTATTGGGGCGAGACATCAGCGAGCGCATCCAGAAGGCACCCGAAGGCCGTGTGCTCCCAGAGAGAAATCTGTTCAGCCAGGATATATCAGTGAAGATGGCATCTGAGCTGCTCTTCCAGCTATCAGGTAAATCCAGTGCAACTGCTCAACAGCTGAAGTAAAAGAACAAAATGAGGTTTTTTTTGTTGTTTTTTTTTTTTTTATAACCCCAAAGTCCTATGAAACTGTGAGATCACCAGGGCTGAAAAATAATAGGAGTTAGAACCTTCCTACCCTCACACTTGAAACACAGAGGCCTTGCCAAATGTCCCCCATAGTTTGCATATGCTTTAAAGCACTGTGGCAGCCAGGTCAGGTTCACAGTATTTCAAGTGAGTTGGAAAAGCCAGAGTTCAACTCCTGTATTTTTGAAAGCTAATTAAATAATTTGTGACAACTGGTTTGATCCCTGTAGAGGGGAATCTGCAGATGGCAGTTCCTGGCCTAAGCAGCCAGTGGCTGCAGGATGCAGCACTCCTGGGGCTGCACTGCCCACTTCCCTTGGAAAGGAGGTGAACCTCATCTGTCACACAAAGGCACTGGGACCAGCACTGTTCAATGAACACTTGCATTGCACACTCTGCATGGAGCACTAACACTGATGTGTGGAGCTGAAAAAACTTGTTTGGTGTTAGTTTAAATAAAGTCATGCCCATTCTCTAATCATGCTGGAACCATTCACCCTAAATTACCCTGGCTTATGCTGTTACCTGAAAGCATTAAAATGGTTCTGCTGAATAAACTCTGATAGAGAACGTATGACTTATGCTAATCACAAAAACCCTCGTGTGTTCCTCTGCAGAAAAGGTGAGCAAAGAGCACAACCACAATAAAGATAACACCATCAGAACTACAGCCAGGTAAGTACAGCCCGTGGTTACCTGCAAAGATGCACTGTAAATAGCATTGCTTCCTTTTGCCTTGTGAACTCAAACCTGTCTGTGTCCTGCAAATGTGACCTGATAGTACAAATGTAGGGTATTTCCATGAGGAATGGATCCCATATCTGGAAAGCTACAACTACAGATCTGATTGCTTAGGGTTCGTAGGATAAAAGCCCTTTGGGCCAAAATGACTGTTCTCCTCTGATCAAGTATTCACACATCATTTTAAGAATTATTTATTCTATTTTTTTTTCAACAAAAACTGAAACTTAAAAGAAACTGGATGGTACATGCAGTGTTTGAGGGAAGAGCAGGCTGACAATGGGATTTTAAGACATGGACCAATGTAAGAAGAGGTGATTTTGATTGTCTTCTGTCAACCTAGATTTCTTTAGAAAAAATTCAGTCGAGTATTTCTTCATCTCCATACATTCTAGAGATGAATTTTTAAAAGACAGACTGTAAGACAGTACTAACAAAACGTTTGTTAAAGATTACAGTTACGTTATGACAACAATTTAAATTAACCAGGAATTAAAAATATGATCCTATTGTAGCCTGTGCTGTTAAAGAAATGTGCACTTTACAGTTCTGTGGTGGGGAACAAGCCCACAAGGTGTTTACGTCTCCATGAGCAGCAAGGTGAGGTGTCCCTATGGGAAGATTTAAAGCTCTTATGCAGTTAAGTGGTAGCTGGAATTGGTAAAGAAATAGGAGCCCTTGGTAGGGTAGGAGGAGTAGGCAGGAGCTGGCAAGGATACGTTTATTTCCTACCTGAAAGTTCCCTAATTATTGTGGATGGGTTGGAGACTGAGCACACTGAAGTGATGGAGTTCATTCAAAAATAGAGTAAGAGCTTCTTGCCTCTGCAGCCCCTTTACAGAAGTTCTCAGTGCTAACTTATAACAACTTTGCCCAGACAGAATGGAAAAGCATTTCAGTTGCAAAGAAAACATCTCTAAAATATACTGTACTTAAATTTCTAGGCCTGTCCTATTCATTCATGGTAGCTGCAATAAATAACTTGTTTTTAATAAACTGACCAGCTCAGTAAATCTACATTAGGGACTTTTTGATGTTACAAGTTGAAAGATAATTCAATTGAGCTTTTAGCTTTTGGTTACAGTGAATGCTTCCCATGTTTGCTAGTGTGGGAATTTGTCGGATATGCAGCCTGCATGCCTTTGTGTGCTACTTGAAAAGCATAAGCCTGAGATACAAACAGATAAATGCATATATTGTCCAACTACTAATTAACCATCCAGGGTGCACTGCAGGGAAGGGCTGACAAATAGCTGAAAATAGGTTTCAGTGTCTCATGATGTTACCAGCAGGACTGGTGTGAGAATCCAGAGCTACTTTTGGATCTATCAAAGATAATTCCAATTGGAAAGGCTGAGGACAGTTCAAAGATAACTTGCCCTTCTTCTGGCTGCCAACTTTTAAGAGGGTAGCACAGTTGGCTGTTGTCAAACTTGTGCTGAGCTTTACTGAGATGTCCTTAGAATGGCTGCTACCCATCAGGGCATGAAATGCTGAGTGCCTGGTTCAGTTTTTCTGGGTGCTTTTCTTATCTTGCCTATTTATCAACAGAAGAAGACATGAATGAGGACAGCTTCTTAAGAGGGGAAGTGAGTCAGTCTACTAAATCCTGCGAGTTCAAACAGATTGACTTGAAAGACCTTGCCAAAAAAAAAAAAAAACCAACCCACCCCAAACCAAATAAACAGCTGGAAGTCTTTACTGGTAAGGGTATGACGCCTTCTCAAAAATAGAATGTGATGGAGCAGCCAGTGGAGGATAGAGGCACTTGGACTGCATTAAGAAAACATGTGGTGTTGCAGTTTGGCTCACCAACCCACATCTGGAGTAATGACGGAAAGGCATTTGAATCACAATTGCTGTGTGAAATGTGCTGACAGCTGCAGAGAGCCAAGGTGAGGTCAGTGTTGTCCACCTGTGAGTAGCTGGGGAGCGCAGAGATTTAGCTGTGTCACTGGTGAGGCTGAAATCAGCAAACCCAAGCAAGACGGGGTACACACGCACTTTTTGCTGTCTTATTCCTTAATAACATTTCTAACTATCACCTATCTGTTGCTGTTCCTCCTGTGAGTATTCCTGGACTTTGCCAGCATATACTTCCATATGACTTTGCTTAAGCAGCTGGAACTGGCAAGGATTCCTCACAGTTCAATGGCTGAGTGAGATGGTAGAGCCTGCCATCTGTGATAAGAAGACAGAAAGTGGAGAAGCGAGTGATCTGGAAGTGAGTACGCCAGCGTAAGATGCCAAGATAAGTTTCTTTCATCTAGAGAACTGTGTAGCCGTGAAACTGGAAAAGTGCAGCCAGAGGAAAAATAAAAGATATCCTAAAGCTTAATCTTCATCAGAAAGGACTTTGCACAGTGACTGAGGACAATGTGTGTAATTTCTTGCTATGAAGCAGGAGCTCCTCCCTCCATACTTTGCACTGGGAACCGGAGGATGTATCTGCTGAAATAGAAATAATAATAGGGCCGCCACTGAAGAGACTCAGCTGCCATTCTAGAGGAAGGCAGAAAAGAGGTATCCAAGGATGGTTCTGTAATTCACCAGAGGCCATGAAGGAGAGGGAAATCCTTGGGATCTGACACGATGCGGCCCTCAACAGCACCCTGCTCATGATCTATGGCTTAACTTGAAATAGATAAGCCCTGCACCATCCATTTTGCTTAGAACCAGCAATGAGCAGTGTCCCAGTGACTGAATCTGAGGCAGAAGCAGGAAGGCCAACATGGAAACCTGAGCGGATTACAAGATTTTGAAGAGTTACAATAGTAATAAAACATTTTTTATTGATGTTTTTCTTTCAAATCATTATTAAACCAGTGAGAGGAATGTTGCAATAAATCATGCTGTATTTTTATACAGTGTCAGTCTGTTTCGTATTATGTCACCCCTGAGTGGGAGTGTGAGTCTTGGAAGAAGTTAAGTTTCACACATATGGGTTGGAGCTGTTTTGGTTTATCCTGGTCACTTGTTTTCTGGAGTATCCTGCATTGTTCACATATTGGCATTCACCAAACTGTTCAGGTTTGGGGCAAGTTCACACCTTCCCCTTCAGCACAACCTAATGTTGACTGCTTATGGATGTGTTTAGACTTTTGTAGAAATACCAAAAATATCCCATTAACTGTCACATATGGAACAGCACAAAATGAATAATGTCCAAAAAACTTAATAGGAAAGTAAAACAATGTGGTTGCCAAAAGTGTTTCACAATCAAGTTAACTAATTATCAACAAGTTTCCCTGAGGCAGAAGAGATCTGACTAAGAATACAAGTGGCTTGGTGGAGACACCTTGTTCACTCTCTGCAGAAAAACTGCACGAGGGAAAACTTGGGCAAGTGATGTCTTTTGGACAGAAATTTTGGGTATCTGGACGGATGACGTCAGCTTGGTGCAGCTGGCACATACTTTGAGTCCGGACTGCCCACTGTGCAACGCCTTGTAAAACCTCATAGTAGGTCCTTTATCCCGAAAAGATTCTTGGGTTTTATTACTGGGTAAGAGTAGGCTGCAGAAATGCTCTGCCCTCCTGTCCTGCACCTTTAAAACACCTACTATCCACCAGCCTGTTACGGATTCTCAGTCTGGGAGAGATCAGATTTAAAGTAATTCTCACTTTGCTTAGAAGAAATTGATAGTTTGCATGCAGATGGAATACATTCCCTTAGAAAACAGATTTCCAAGAAAGACTGTAGTTTCCCATTTTGAATTTTTTATGAACCTTTTGCTGATGTCTGTCTGTACTGCAGACAAGGAATGCTTGTTTCTGTTATGATCTTTAATTGAGCAGAAAACAAATATTTTGACAGAGATACCATTTCACTATTAAAATTAACTTTTTTCTGCCTGTTAATTAGAACTAAAGCAAAATACTATTTTTGGAATCATGTAGATGATAATTTTTGTGCTTAATACTCTTTGGGATGCACCTGTTCAATTTATGAATTGTTTCCTGCTTTAAAAATCAAACTCATGGAGTTAATTTTGTTCATGGAAGGCCATGTCAGAGTAGAACTATTCAGCATCTTAACCTAATACTTGAAAAGTTCTGTTTTAAAGATAGCTACTGTATGCTTCAGATTATTAAATAATAATATTTTTTACCTTTCCTGATTGCCCTCTCCAGATATGACCATAGAATACAGATTTTTGAAGTGTTAATTTTAATGATCCATATTGTATTGTCATATAGCAAATGTAAGATGTTGAAATGTAGTTTAAAGCCTTTTCTGAGGTCTTCAGTTTTCACTCTGAAATGCCATTTTACCAAAGCATACTGCCTCATGGTCTGCCTATTTTTCAGCACGAATTCTGTAAGTGAAACAGGTTTTTTGACAAGATGGTATTTCTTACAATATTAAGATGTTAGGGTCAAAATTCATATTTACTGCTTCTTCTGTCAACTGCTGTTTTCTTTAAAAAAAGGCATCTTGTTTTTTCCTATAGCCCTTTCTTTTCTGAAGACACATTTAGACAATCACCATTCACTTCCATCTCAAAAGATCTCCTGCCCAATGAAACTACTCTTCATGGAAGGACATCTGCACCAGGTCAGATACCTTTTTCTTTCATTACTTCCAGTTAATAGATACTTGTAAAATTTTCTTGCTATCAACTCCACCACCCGACCAATGCTCTTAAAATATTGTTTGCTTTGTCAAAAGGCAGGTATTTCTCCATTATAATAAGTGCTTATTATTTAGAAGAAAAAGAGGAAAGTTAAATACTGCTGAAGCATTTGTGGTAATAGTCTTTAGGCTGCTATTTCTATGAATTGTGCAATAGTCTATAGCAGATTAAATTTAGCAATATCAAGAGAGATGGTTTGGGGTTTTTTTTTTTGTGTGTGTGTGTGTGTGTGTGGAGTACACTGTACTGATGCTGAATTACTGTCTGCTATTCTGTTCCTGGCCATTTCCATCTCCTGGAGTACAGATGAAATGTTTGCAGGACATGTACCAGGGCAGCCGAGCTTGGCAATACAATTTTCCTGCCTCTAACAGTAATTTAGAACATTTCTGGAAGGATGTGGTATTCTTCAAATGTACTGAAAGGCCTCAGTATCTGCAGGTGCCTTCCCACTGAGTTTCTGAAGTAGTTGACAGGCATTTTATGTCCAGATATAGCTTGGGTTATATTCTGCATTAAAATGGAAAATACAGGCATGTAATAACACTATTCAAGGTCGCACTGAACACATGCAAAAACTTGATATGTGCCTTCACTGTCCTGCTGCAAAATAACTCGTTTGCTAGTTCACTGCTATCTGTTCTTAAATTAATAGCTCTGGGGTTCTAAAGGTCAGTAATTACACAGTCAGCTGTAGGGGGGGTTATTCACCTTTTCTTAGCAATCAATAAACTTTTGGGCACGTTACTGCTAATTTTCAGCTATAGACTGTCATTTAATTTACAACTTAACAGACCCTTCATTTTTTTTAATGCTTGAATAGTCATTTGACAGCTTGTGAAGTGGCAGATGAGGGTAAGAGCTAGATGCTGTCTAAGGGTAAATATGCATAGCAAGAAGAAAAAAAATTGTAGCATAAGGACAAGGGTCTCCAGGCTGGGCACAGACACACTTGTGCAAGGAAGCAGCGGATTCTGTACCTCTGGGTGAGGAGAACCAGATCGGGTGCGGTGCTTTTAAGTATTAAAATGTAAACCAGGTTAGCACTTTCAATCCTGGCTTTTGACCTTGGCATAACATGGAATTTTCATATGCCCAGATGAAAGATGAGAATTCACAGACTCCTCAGGCAGGGCTCGATACCTCAGAGGACACGGCCTCTAGCAGCAAGACTCTTACATCACACCAAGATAAATGTATAAGAATTTTAATTCTCTCTAAGACTTCACTTTAAGTGAGGCCATTAGAAGTGTGGGTGGGTTTTGGTGACATGTTTGATCTTCTGCTTAAAAGACGTAAAGGATCTAGTGGGTTAGATAATCCTGGACTGTTAGAATGGCTTCTGAGGGAACTGGGTTTTCATATGTTTATGCTGCTCCATTATCTATTTTCTGGCACCTTGATAGGTCTGTGTATTATAATACATATTGCTCTGTGGTTATAAGACTCTGATATATAATAGTAGCATGTATACTACTAAAATTTTTAAATGCCCGTTTCTGCTACATTTTTATTTTTGGAACAACTCTTATAATTCCAATATATTGGTTTCTTTCTCAGCTTCATAGCAAATTCTTGGGCCTGAAGTGCAACTTCACAGTAGCACCAAGAATGTGATTTAAATTTGTAATCAATTACAAATATTATATTAATGTAAAAGAACAGCAGAATACCCACAGGTAAATTTCTTACTAGTTTAGCCTTACAAGAAGAAATAGCTTATGTAGTGCTATGGATAGCTCTGAAAACATTCTATCCCTTCAAAGAGCAGCATTAAGGAACAGAAACAAACCATTGTGAAAGGCCTACAGAAAGTGTTACAGAAAATGCTGTGGAAGTGCATATATGGTCTCCCACGTAAAAATGCTTTCACTTGAGATTTGGTTTGGGTTACTTCATCCCTGAAACAGGACAGTAAGAAATAGAAAAGAGCAGCATGAGAAAATGATAGGAAATTGCCAGTCCAGTGACCCTGGTGGAACCCCACGTACACAGTTGCCTCTTTTCAAGTGAGCACCAAAACGGGCGGCTGCATCCTCAGGCTCCTGCCAGCTTTCTGTCTGCAGACTTTTTGGCACCCTAGCTGCAGAGGAATTGGGAAAAGTGACAGGAACATAGGACAGTAAGATATTTCATGTGTCAAATTCAATTCTTTTCTATACTAGGTAACGTTATGCAATCTTACTCATTACCAAGCTCCATCTTAAACGCCATCATCCTTATTATTTGTATAAGGATGCTGTTTCAGAAGCTCACCCCTTCTGAAGAATTGGGACCACTGTCTTTCCAGCCTGAATTTGTTCACAGCAAGTTCTACTTTTGTTATTTCACCAGTGCTGTCCTTCAACTTTGATAATTCTCCTCCCTTGTGATGTTCACCATCTGATGTGCCATCTTACATTCCTCTAATCCTGCCTTCATTTTGGAAAAGTGAGCCAGGCAGTGCCTTTTAGGCTCTTTTAGTACAGTAGAGTTTCCATTTCTCAGCCTTTTTCTGCCTCTGTTTAGGGACATTAATTTCTGCAATTATGAGTAGTCAGAACTATATGTGCTCTTTTATAGGAGGCTTTGCCAGTGACTTTTTCAGCAGCCTGCAATCTTCTGAGTGCATATTGGAAATGCCTCTCCTGATTAATCACAGCCTTTGTAACTAGAACATG
Source organism: Pachycephala philippinensis (assembly GCA_013397055.1). Taxonomy (NCBI): domain Eukaryota; kingdom Metazoa; phylum Chordata; class Aves; order Passeriformes; genus Pachycephala; species Pachycephala philippinensis. The sequence goes on from VWZT01012017.1 coordinate 69,555, forward strand.
CTGGTGTCTCTCTTGCTAGTCAAATAGTAACTTGTTTTTCTTTTCCTTTATAATTTCAGCTGATGATTCCAGCATGCAACAGAAATTCTTGTTCCTACACTCTTAGGCATATGACCTTGTAATTTGAATTGTTTCACTTGTTATTCTAGCTCTCGAGATTATTTCTTTAGTACTCTGAAATTTCTGCATATTGATATTGCTTTCCTTAATGCAGTTCTGGTTTGTTTGGGGGGGTTTTGTGTGTGTGTGTTGAAGCTATTAAAGAGGATTTTTAAGTACAATGGGTCCAAAGTTCAGTCCTTGAGACTTAAGCTTAGTGGCCCCCTCAGTGCAAACCACTTCACTTCATAGCCAGTTTATGAGAAAATTGCAAAATTGGGTATTTAAGTGGAAGAGCACTCTTTGTAGGGCATTGAGTAGATAAGATCCCCAAGGAGTATGAAATAATTAGGAAAGAATATTAAAAGACATTTGAAATCAATGCACTGATCGGGGCATTTAGTGGAGGGGAAAAAAACGCTGAATAAATAATGATATTGTGATGGATTTGGTCTGAAAAAAGGGTGGAGTGTTCCTGATCAGCAGCAGTATCACAGGCAGGAGAGTTGATTCTTACATGGAAGCTTTTCATTCCAGTATCCAAGGAAGTAACAATGAAATCTCCAACAGCTGTCAGAAAGGGACTCATCAGACCCACAGAAGTCATGGTATCTCCCTGATAATCTGTGGTGAATTCCTAATACTCTGAGAAGGGAAGACAGGAGTTTCCTAGAGTGTATAGTTCAAATTTACTGGTTATTTTTGGGGAATTGCTTCTCTTAGTTTTTAAGGTATTTTCTATGTTAATAACCATATTATTATATTGCACCTTTCCATATTAGTCTTACTGTCCAAATAACTTCATTTTTACGCAAAAATGGAAATACAAGAGTTTTGAAGTCCACATCAATCAAACCCACTTTGCTCAAAAATTGCCGTGGTATCAAAGCAATATCTAATACAAAGTCATATCCAAAAAAATTCAATAATTTCAACTGCCCCTATGAGAATGTGGCCTCTTTTAATCTAGCAAAAGGTAGCGAGAAGAAATTAAATTTTTTATTTCAAACAGTCACTTTAAAAGAGGACATTTTCATCTTCTGTTTTATAAGATTCTTCCTTTGACAGAATAGTTTAGTTTTATGTCAGACTATATAGTTCAGTTCAGATCACTTGATAAATTAAAAACTTGATCTTATGCTGCTGTTCCTGACCCTTAGTCAGTCTTTAATGTGCTTTAATAGTTTTCCACCATCTCATTGACTCCTTCTGTAAATCAAACCTGCCTTCATGGAAGCCAGATGAGTGATATTCATTATTCCTTTTCTGGATGGTTCATTAATATTGGTGAAAACCCCAGCCATGGCTTTTTAGGAGCATTTTTTCTCCATGTATATCTGTGTGTAGTATAATAGTATTTCATTATTTTCTCTCCTGTTCGCCGAGGATGTGGTATTCTCCTTCTTTTGCATTGACAGCGACAAATATTGAAACAATCCCATCTGTAGAGGATTAAATTTTTTTTTTTAAATCCATCTTTTTGCAAGAATTTAGTGCTACTTGCAACACTGTGATGTTGGTGGTGGTAAATGAATTTCACATGGCCAAGATAAACTTTTCAGACTGGAGGAGGTAGACCTTAGGGAGTTGTAGTCCAGGAATAGCCCTGTTTTTTTAAATTTTGCCACAGCTGGATTTACTGGTTGTTGGTTTGTTTCAGTGAAATAAAGCCAGTAAAGCTTCTGTGCTCCAGTACCTTTTTGAAATGCATCAGAGCCTCTTCTGCCATGTGTGTCCACACTCTGCACTGACCTGTAAGATGACAGACAGGCCAAGCTTCCTCTTCAGGATTGTCCAGAATCAGTAGCATGGTGCTTAGTTCAACAGAAATTTGGAAACACAGTGCAAAAATTTTACATTTTGGCAGTGTCAGTTGTTCTTTTATTGATGATGTAATTAGTGGGATCATCCCGTATTTATGCTTATTGATCTAAGGTAATACGTGCAACAGATTCCAGTATGTTTGGAACTCCAGGACTATTCTGCAGACATATGGGTTTCTCCTGTTGCTGTCCATACTCACCCTGTCCTTTTCTCTAGAGCAGTAATTCCACTGTAACTTCAATGCACTAAAAGGTGAAAACCTGCCTGCTCCCAGGGCCTCGTCTTTGCACATTCTGATATACAGCAGTACCAACACCTGTGTGGCCACGTCAGGGGAAGTAGTGAATTTATCTCCTTTTTTTCCCTAATAGTTTGTGGGAATGCTGGGATGTGAGCAGGGTGAAGGGGGGCTGTATCCTTCAACCATGTGAAATTTCAGCATTTGTGTGAGACTGGCGTGCCCATGAACACACCTAATCTTGTTTACTTTCTTCTTTTACTGTAGCTGGAAAATACCTCCTGAGGATTTAGAATTTTAGCTTGAATGTGATAAATAATCATGCTGGCCGTGTTGAGCAGATACCACATTCTTTAGTGTGAGTTTGCACGTGTTTTCCTTCCTAGTTCCTTTTTTAAGGGTGCTTTAAGGTCAGTATAGCTCTTGATGTTGTAATTTTCTGTGACTCCAAGCATCTAGAAAGACAGCAAGAGCTCTTTTGGTCCAACCTGCAGACCTGCTCATTCATATCCACTACTTTCTGGCAGTGTTTGTGCTCTGTTCTGGCTTCCTGCGCTCTGCAGCAAACTAAACTTCTGCAACCTTCTACAGCACGCAGTTCTGAATTTTGGGTCATCACTCGGTTAGTTAAGAAAGTTATAACTTTATTAAGTTGAATATGAGATTAGAATGAATCCAGCTGTGGATTCCATTTCTTCAAGAGCTGCCAGTGAGAGTTTCCCTTCTTGGTCTCTTTTATACTGCCAGACTTTCTCCTTTTAACTTCTCCTGCATTGTCCCTGAGACCACTGTAAGCACACTGCAGAAATGAGAGAACACCTTGAGGGTTCGATTTCGGTGTAGGGGACCATTGCCACTTGTGTCACCCTGGAAAATGTCCTTAGGGGACTGTGAAACACACACACCCCGAGGATTTCCACTTAAGTGATCAGCAGTGAAATGCTGGCATTTAAATTGCCCTTGTGTATCTTCCCAGCTATGTACCCGTAGAGTTAATTAGAATGATTCACACCTTCTTACAGTTGTTTGCTTACATCTGCCAAAAAGCCTCTAAGTCCACATTGTGGGCAATCCTATTTACTGTAGGGAGGCTTTCTTCAAATGTTCAAATGTTCTAATTCGTAAATGAAAGCCAGGGCTTAAGAGCATGATTACAAGCAATTGATTTTGAATTCATTCAGGACAGCAGATCATATAATGACCTGTGGATCATTATTTTTGAGGGAATCACAGAATGGTTGAGGTATGAAGTCTAGTTCCACACCCTCCCCCAGAGCAGAGTCATCTTGTTGCTCAAGGCTATGTCCAATCAGCTTCTGAATATCTCCAGGAGTGGAGACTCTGGGCAATCTCTGAGCAACCTGTGCCACTGTTTGACCTTGCTCACCGCAAGAAAAATTGTTTCCTTATGCTTAAATGGATTTTCTTGTGTTTTGATTTGTGCCCTTACCTCCTCTCCACTGGCATCACTAAGAAGCGCCTGACTTCATCTTATTTCCCGCTATCAGGTATTTATCCAGGTTGGAAAGATCCCACCAAGTCACCTTTTTGCCAGGCTAAATAGTCCTAGATCTCTCAGGCTCTCCTTGTATGACAGATGCTCCATTCCCTTGATCACACTTCCTGGACTTCAGACTTTTTTGAAAGTCTGAAAGAATATTTCAAGATCCTGGCAGCTGTTTCCATCCCTGTGACAGAACAGCAATTTTTATTGCCAGTGTAATTGCAGAGGGGGAGTGCACATGCATGTGAATTGACTTATGTAGTGCTTTTTCCCCCCTTGCTTTATCCTATTATTAGTGCTTATGATCATTTTATCTGCTTTCAGTTTTGCTCTGAGTTATGAGCTCTGCCCATCCAAGACATTAGATACCCCTTCAGTTTCCTGATGATGAGAGTCCCTGACCCCTATTGGCTTCCTGTCAGGGTAGAAAAGTGAGAGTGGCACTTAATTCACTACCAAGGCATGTTCCATCAGGCACTTGGTTCTGCTGTTCATTTCTGTCTTAGGATTCCTGTGAAATGTGCTTGGGGAAAGTGGTGCTGGAAGCAGATGCCACACAGTCACTGCTGCCTGCAGGGCACAATTGTGGGTACTCCCTAAGCTGTGCAAAGTCTGCTTCTCTCGGTCCTCAAAAGCACCCTTTTAATTTTATTTATCTTCTGGTACTTGTCTGGGAGTAAGATTCAGCCAGATACTCTTCTTTGTGTGTGTGTGCGCACATGGGTGTGCATGTGCATGGTTGTGTAAAAATCAACCCAGGTGCATGAATAAGTACACTGGAGAGGTGTCCCTCTGACAAACCCAACCTGTGTGACAGCTTCATAGATGGTAGGAAAGTTTTTCTTGTGACAGAGTGGCAGATGGATTTTAGTAACTGATTTTAGTTCCTGAGCTCCAACATGCTAATTCTTCCCACAAAAGGAATGTCTTGTGGGTACAAGTGACTGGTGTGAGCTCTCTGGAAGGCCAGGGACTGACAGCCACCGAGGTGGCTCTCTGCAGTCTGATAGCAGGAGACAGATAGCTGGCAACTTGTGGAAAGTCATTCTAGGAAGGTGAGATAGTTGGACTGCTGTAGAAGTGGGCTGTGCTTGGCATAGTTATGCAAAGCAAGACAGATTTTGCAGAATTTGTTCAACATAACTCAGTGCTAAACTGCCTGATAGTGGCTCTGGCACGTTTTTCATCTATCGCACCCTGTCTTCAGATTCCCATGACCGTCTGCCTGCGTGCAGCCTTCTCTCCCTGTGCACCCAGCTGCCTTGACAACCACTTTGCGCCACAGCCATCGAGCAGAGGCTGCCACATTTTTGGTTCATTCCATGGGATCGTAACCAAGGCGGCTTCAACTGATTGCAGTGTTTTCTGGGTCTGCTCCCAAGCAGGTTTGCATCTCCTGCACGTGTGGTGCAGATCCGTGGTGCAGCAGTAGAGGCTGTGTCCTGAGCAGCCACAGAGTTTTCATAAGTAGCAGAGTCCCTTTCAGAGCTGGAAATATCATTATTATGCAGAACAAACCATTTCAAACCAGCACATGGCCTCTTGCTCAAGCATGCGTGGTGTGCTCTCTGGCTAAGGCAGGACAAGTGAAACATGCAGCACGCGCATCACTGTACATGTCTTAGCTTTTCTTAACCCTCAGTATTTATTGGGCAGGGAATGTGACCATATCTTTCTGAGCATCCCATGAAACTCCTGGTGAATTGGCCATCTCTCAATACAGGCTAAATAGCAGGACTTTGCACAAATGGCTGTGGGCACATAGAGTTCGCCTCTTTTCCCTGTGTAATCACTGCACTGATTATTTTGCCAATTGTTTACAGGACCTTCAAGATGAAAGGTGTTAATTAAAACAAGCAGAAAGAGTTCAGGTCCATGTCTAATGGCTGTCTTGGTCGCATTTGACATCTATCTGAAAACCTGTGTTTCTTGTTTTACTATGGGCTGCCTTTATACAGGGTAAATTTTATTTTCCTCTCATACAGTGCAGTGCTCTCATACAGGCAAAAATACTCATTTTTAAAATTTTATTTGTGTTTTATGTTTGCTCCTTCTAGAGCACAATCAACTTATGGTAAAGGACAGAAAAGCAAAGCAATTTCACTCAGAACAAATACCTTCTGGTTTCATTTAGAATAAACCCAAACTAGATCACAATCATTAAACCCAGCAAACAAAAAGCTGTTAAGAAACATCATCAGATTCAAATCCAGATCAAAAATGGCCAAATTTAACAGTTTTATCACACTTGGAAAACTAAAACTTAGCATTTTGATTTTTTTACTCTTTCAAGCAGGGCAGGTTTTGACATCTCATATTATTTTGGCAACTCTTATTATTTAACTTATTACGATAAGTTTGCTGAGTAATAGTTACTCAATAGCAAGTGATTTTTGAAAAAGTAAAATCGTTGTTGCCATAAATATTCTTAGCTAGGTAACACAAGCGGAAGTCAAATTTGAGCAGGGTTTTTTGAGCAGCTACAATCATTGGAAGCACTCAGTGAGAAATGTGGGACTTTGCGTACCATGTATCCTTCTGGGAAGCGACTTTGGGACGACACAGGGCTACCCACCAAGTTCCTGGGAGCTGTGTTTTGATGCAGGTGATAGAAGACAGCTTGGGGGAGAATGACCACAAAGTTGTAGAATGTTGGTTTTGGGAAAGGAAGAAGGGAAAACAGCAAAATAACCCCTGTTGGCTTCAGGAAGGGTAAGTGGAACCAACTTGGAGATGTGTATGGAAAGAAGCCTAACAACAGGTAATGATCTCTGGGCTTGAGTGAAGCTTCTGATGTGTCCTTCCACAATATGCCCATGGTGAGCAGGGAAACCCAGGGCAGGTAGAGCTCTAATTAAGTGAAGTGTAGCTGTCTGTCGTGGTTTGAAGCTGGCTAAGCACCAGGCATCCACCAAGAAAAAAAAACCATCTACTTATTTTCCTCTGCTATAGCTGAGCAGAGGAGGGGGAATAGAATTCATGAGTTTGAGAAAAGGATTATTGAAAAAAACCCACAAAACGCTTTAAGGCAAAAGAGGTTCAAAACTTAAACAGTATAAAGAAGACTTGCTATTAACAGAATTAAAAGTAAAAAGGGTAATGAGAACCAAAGCAAATCTTGAGAACACCTTTCTTTCCCAGTCTCTCCCTCTTTCCACTGACTGCGCAAGGAAACAAAACATGGGGTTTTAGTCAGTCTTTCACTTCTTAAAAATCTTTCTTCAGTATGCTTAAGGAAAAGAGTTTCTTTTTCCTGCTGCACCGTGGGATCCTTCCCATGGGAGATAGTTCTCTGTGAACTTTTCTAGTGTGGTTTTAACTTCCACAAGCAGCAGTCCCACCTGAATCTGCTGCAATGTGAATCCCTCCCACAGGCCAAGCAGTCTTCCCACAACTGCCTAGTGTGGGTCATTTTAGTTCATGGGGTTTAGTCTTTTAAGGATGAGCTGTTCTAGTTTGGAAG
>VWZT01012017.1:76856-104050 GCA_013397055.1 Pachycephala philippinensis
CCTCTGAAGGCCTTTCAAATAAATATCCACCTTTATTCCCTTACTCCTGTCTAGTCTCTGTTTCTAGGTTGGCCTCTTTAGGTATCACCTCCCTAGATTACAGCTTTTCAGCATCCACGCTCTCCAGCGTGACTACTCTTCTTCACGGGCTGTGGGTGGATCTCTGCATCCCCCCATGCACCTCATGAATTACCGGGAAACAGTTCATTGTATTATAGTCCTCACCACGGCTCGCAGGAGAATCTCAGCTCCGGCGCTTGAAGCACCTCTTCCCTCTTTTTTTTTCACTGACCTCGGTGCCGCCATGTTGGTTCTCCTCATGTGTCCTCACTTTTCCTTTTCTTCTGACTTGAAAGAAAGTTGGTGTCTTTAAGTTGCAGTTGAGAGGTTGATCTTGTCCGGGCTCCACATTGGGCAATTGCTGGCTATGTCTCTCGCTGCTGGGCACGTGGTCCCTGCCAGCACTGCACGACCAGCCCCAGCCTCACGAGGGCTCCGGACGCGCGGTCCCAGCCTTGGGAGGGCTCTGGCTGGGCCCTGGCCACGCAGTCCCGGTCTTGGGAAGGTTCTGGCCGTGTGGTCCCGGCCTCAGGAAGGCCCCGGCTGTGTGGCCCCTGGCAGCCCCCGCCGGGATGGACCCCAACAGCTGCCTCACCACTCCTCAGGACAAGAAAGAGAGCTTCCCACAGTTCTTCCTTTCTTAAATACGTCATCACAGAGGTGTTACCAACTTGTCTAATTGGGCCAGTCACCTGCCCATCATCAGAGCCTTCAGTGATTGGCTCTGTGCTGGACATAGAAGTTTTGAGCAGCTTTTGTCCCACCCAGTAAAACGAGACTGTGTTAAACCAACACACTGTCAAACCCCAGGGACCACGTGTAGTTCTGCAAGAGGCTGTGCTTGCTCTGATAGTCATCAGTCCATTTATTAATGTTGTAGATTATGGAGGAGAAAGGCTGTTTATTAAATGTCTGGGGCACAGCTTGCAAGGAGGTGCCATAAGCACCTGGGAGGACAGAGCTAGACTTGAGTCTTACCTTGAGGAATTGAAGTAACTGTGAAAAATAGCAGCCAATGCAGTGACATCAAAGTTCTGTGCCTGGGGGAATGGTGAGTGCCACAAAGAACGGGGAGGGATGAATGTCCAGGCAGTGCAGCTTGAGGCAGGGATCTGGATTAGTGTTGGTCAGACACCGTGTGTAGAGCCGGCATTGCAGAAAGGACAGACATCTGGCTGAGGTGCTGGGAATGTTGTCTGTAAGGCACATGTGGTAATTCTGCTCTGCACATGGAGCTCTGGGCTCTGTAATCCAAGAACAATGTGGAGGAGACAGAGGTGGTCAGAGGTTTAGAACACATGAGCTGTGCATGAAGGTTGAAGAATTTTACCAATTTATTTTGTCTGGACAAGAAAAGAAGGGAGATATGATAATGGCATTCAGATACGTAAAATGACAGCTTTGAGAGGAAAATAATAAACCTTGCCCATGTTCATGTGAGTAGAATAAGGAATAACAGGTTTATATTACAGGGGAGGAGTTTGAAGCTAAACTTCAAGTTTGAAGTAAAACTTTCTAGCAGTGGGGTGTTTTTGCACTGGCACAACTGTCAGAGGAGCCTCTGGAGCCCCTGTCACAGATGGATTAAAAAAAAAAATAAGAAAAGCACCTGTTGGGACTGATGGGTAAGTTTGGTGAGTGGCTGATGTGCCTCTGGGTGAGGGAAAGACAAGCTGGCCTCCTGGGGTGCCTTCCAGCTCTAATTCTGGGGTATAAATTCTGTAACAAAGCCATAGTGGTGATTGAACAACCTCCGGAAAGAGATTTGATAGATGAGGCATTTGGCTTACAGATACTCAGCATGCTGTGGTTTAGAATCTGCATCTCATTCAAACCTATCTCTAGTTTCATATCCTCTTTTGTCTTTCCTAATATCAGAATCTCCTGTAAACGTAAGCATCAGCACTGAGTCAGATTGTTTCCTGAAGATGAAACTTTTCCAAATATGAGCTCAACATGAAATAGAAAGACAGGTTTTAAAATTAGTTTTCTAGCTCTGCAAAAGGAATTGGAACACATCATTCCTGACATTTCTTTTTAGAGTTACCTTGGGACTCTCCAGTCCTCACCAAACCTTGTACAGTTTTGTCTTCTATAACATTTGTCTGCCTAAGAGTAAATTAAATGCAAAATTCATCAGCTGTTTGGACAGATGGATAGACGGACATAAAGACTATTGTTTAAAAATAATCTAAGCAAAGCCGAGGACAAGTTTGGAGTTTTTTCTTCTACAGCATGATTTCAATCCGAGTACAAATTTGCCTTAATTTGTTGCTGGGTGTTTTAGTTGAGTTTGGGGCAGTTGTGGTGCTCACTGCAATCCAAACAGAAGGCAGATGGGAGAATTATGCACAAGGAGGGGATGGTTTACAGGCAGATGCATGTGCTAGTGATAGGAGAGCAAGGAGAGATGTGAATATCTTAAAAAGAGCGAGTTAAAGGCCTCAAGGAAATGGCAGATTCAGCACTTATGACTTGTGAAATCTGCAATAAAAGCAGCAAGAACATTTTCTTTTACAGCAGCAATCACAAGCACCTTGGGAAAGGTGGCTCTGGCCAAATGTTTGTAGTTACTTGTTCATCCAGTGTTGGTTATTTTGTGTTAGTTCAGTCAGCTCAGGAACGCAGCCTGCAGTTGGGGCTTTATTTTGCATTCCCCCATTGGGGTTTCTGGACCCCAGCTTCTTCCAAGTACAGAAGATTTTGCTTCACCCAAAAGAGGCAGAAAGCTGAAAAGAAAAATATAATCTAAAGGGCAATTTATCTTTATTTGTATCTGAATGCTGGATGGGGACTACTAGTGTTAGCCTCTGCAAAGCGCCCTAGGTGTGTTTATTCCCTTCTCTTTAGGAAAGAAAAGCTCCTACTTCATGTGGACTTGCAAGCAGAAATTGTCCCATTGACAAAAACAAAAGAAGAAAGGGAAATTTGTATGCCCCAAAATGGTCCTAATGTGCACAAATGTTTGAGTGATTTTTTAAGAGGGTTTCTTCAAAGTGTGTCTGCAGAATTGTAGGAAAGAAATTAAAAGGTAGAAACCTATTGGCATTATAGAAATGACTTAATTTTGGTTTAAAAATAGCAATAGGAGCAAATTATACTTTCATAAGTTCATATGAACTCAGTGTTGTAGCACTCAAAATAAGTGCTACAAGCAATGTAAATGCTTGAGATAGATGTGAGGGCCACCTGCTTGAGAGTGAGTTAGAAGAAACTTATGTACGTTTATTATGGCACATCTTACTGTTGTCATGAGGATATTTCCAGGAGGAAATGAAATGAAATGAAATATATTATGCAAAGATAAGAGAGAGCACAATACCAGGTTTTTCTCTGACAACAGATGCAGGCTTTAACCTGAGCTGTTATTTCTAAACAAGAAAAAAATAAGTTATAATGGTGATAGAGCCCTTTGCTACTGAAAGGCTCAATTGTTCTCGGCCAACAATGATTTGGTAAAGCTTTTAAAAACACTTTTTGGGATTTGTTGGTGATTCCTTTGCCTTTCTTGAAATGTCTCGGCACCCTCAGTGAAAAAAACCCAAGCCATTTCCCCTCTGGGCCATATTGCATTACTTCATCTGCAGCCATGAAACCCAGCTGATCCTCCCTGTGGTAACTGGGAATAATGGAGGAGCTCCTGGAGCCCATGCAGTGGGATAAAGGGACTCTTCCACAACTGCTACTTCTTGGCCAGCAAATTCACAGCTTGGGGAGGGCCTGATTTTGCATCTGTTGTGAGTTTTACATTGTTCTATTCTTTCTTGTTGTGTAAGGGCTGCAGTTACCACAAGACAGTCCTGTTTATGCTTTATGCTACAGCAGTACAGTAGGAAATACAAGCTGGGGGAAATAGAGGCTGTTGTCCAGCACTATCCTCAAATTGAGGTCATAATGTACATGTTGTAAAAATAGTTTTCAAGAAATGACTGGAACATTATTGCAGCTTTAGAGTTGCTTAAAAATCTGTGACTTCAGCCACCTTGCACAGAATTTACTGGATTTTTTCTCTTCTTGGTTGTTTCTTAAGTTTTGAGCTTAATGCAGAGCATAAAAACAAATCCCAGAGCTTTATAATGCAGATGAAAGTTATCACAAGGTATCTCATGGTTTGCTCAGAAGTCTTCTGTTGTAACAGTGAAGTGAAAATGGGTGTGAGTTTTGATGCAAAGGTGGAAGGTGGGAGTGGCTTTGTGTTTTAAAGTCAGTGTTGTCCCAGCCTTGTCTTTGCCCTGATTTTCTCACCCTACTTCTGATTGTCCATTTTTGAGCAATGGGCTCAGTCTTAGCAGTGAAGGGGGCTTCACTTTTATTTCCATGTTTCTCTATGGAGTCAACTTTAAAGTTCATATTTTACCTGTTTTTATTCTTTTCCCAAACCCTGACATCTTTATTGTTTCTCAGCGACCTTTTCAAGTGCTGCTGTCTATAGTTGTGCACTTGGAATACTTTGGTGCACAATATTAATGTTTCTTTTGATGGGCTGTGCAAGCACTTTATTGAAATATTTCCAACTTTGATGGCTGCTGTTTTCAGAAAGAGCAGTTTAAGTACTGTGCTACTGATACATAAAATCACTTGGGTTCTACTTTCTTCTATATTGAGGATTTTAAATTATCATAGCATCACTGCTTTCGTGCTTTTTACGCTCCATAGTAATGTTAAACATTTGCAAAGCCTTTGAGGGGAAAAAATAAGAACATTAATTGGTAAAGTTTTTTATTTGGAAAGGAGACTCTTTCTGCTTCCCCTGCGCGTTTGTTCTGTCATTCAGATGGATTATGTGCAGATTTTTGGGGCTTATGAAACAAAAAGGACACGACCCCGTCACAAGTGGAACTAGAGTTTTCTATCTGCTTTGTATTTTTTGTGGGGAATATGGAAAAAATGTTATGCCTGGAAAGCAATTGCTTATCTCAGTTGATAGTGGATGAGTCTGCTCACAGTAAAAGATACACCCTGAACCAAGACCAGACAGGATGCAGTGATGCAGGGGGTGACAAATGAACACTGCAGGACCAGTAAGGGTCTCTGATACCTTATCTAAGTTGAGAGACATACCTTCCTCAGGAACTACAGCACCTGGAAGGATTCCAGTGTTTATTTTAACTGACTTACTAGAAATAAGAATTCTGGTCCTACAAATAAAACCTTTGTAGAAGCAAGTTGGAAAGGGAGTAAGATATATAGTATCTGGAGCACTGCAATTTCCTATAGTCAATATATTTTTGAGCTTGGGAACCTTTCGCAGGCTTTTGGCAAACAAGCTTGCAACAGAGCCTTAATTACATATTTCATAAAAGGAGTTCTCAATTTTTAAATACAGTGTGCCTGCCAGAGGTGATAGATGAACATGTAAGGGGAAGACTCCAAAGCAATAAAATGCATCTTTGATGATGGGAACACTGCAGAAAGTAGGAAGACAGTATAATAAGATAGATAAATGCAGACAGAAGAAGGAAAAATTTATTTGAGCAAATAGATGTTTTTAAAGCAATGTTTGCATGATTACCTGACCTTAATACCTTGTTTCTGAATAAATAATTTCTTGAAGTTTTTGTCTTTTAGACATAACCAAACAGAAATGACCTTACAAATGGAGCAAGCTTTTGTGATGTTCCTGTAGAGCTGCATGCAGTGTATTTACCTCCTGGGTAAATGTGGGGTACTTGACAGCTCTCAAAGGAAAAAGCAGCAATTCACCTCAGGCAGGGAGCAGCCAAAAGTTGCCTGATGACTGTTTAATGTCCCAAGTCTTTCTGAGCAAAGTGAGATGCCCTGCTGTTGGACATCTGCACAGGAGTGTTCATCCTCTTGCCATGAGCTCACAGAACCCTGGTTACCTTGTCCAGCACTGTTTCTTAGTCAGTTTATTAATCTTGTGCTTTGGTGGAATTTTTTTAGATGCACTCTTCCATGGAAGCTTCCTTCTGCATCTTGTGTTTTTCACATCAGGTTTTATCCCCTGGAGTGGGAGGAGGGAGGTGTTGCACATTTCCTTTCCTTTTCTTCTGTATCAGCAGTCAGCTGTCTTCCCAGGTCACCTCCCATCCAGAGTTTGGCTGTCTGTCCTTCTTAGCTCTCAGCCTCACCCTGGGTGGCTCATCTGTCTCCAGACCTTCTGGACATCTGACTTGTTTCCTTCATGGCATTCGGCTTGCAAGCAGCATTTATTGCAAGCAATCTAACCACTACTCTCTATTTTCACAGGACTTCTGTTCATTTCATTTTCAAAATTACTTACCTGGTTTCTCCTTGACCATCTGTGTGGTGTCAAACTGTCTGAATAACCCAAAATATAACTCTGACATACACTTCCAGAAGAATGGAGAGAATATGAATTTTGACCTTTCTTGTTAAGGCTTATCAGAACCTCTCACTTCCATCTCTTTAAGGAATACTTATTGCAAAGAACAATCTATTTAATTTATATCCATGGGATTCCATCTGGCCATAAGGATCTGCCCTTGTGGATTTGGTTGCTTCTGAGGTCTATGGAGGTGCAAAGATAAAACAGAAGAAGCAGCTGTTGAAGTGAGTTACAGGATGTGAGAGCAGACAGTAAACCAGCAAAGGTTATAAACATGAATTTATCTTCTCTGAATGATACTTCAGCACACTTTTTGTTTGTTTTCTTAGGTTTGTCTCTTTCACTTAAATAGTGGTTTCATTCTTTCCATTGTTTGTGTAAAGGTATAAAGCTGGGCATGGCATTGGACAGCATATTAAAACATAATGTAGCATAAAACACTGGGGAGCAGTAACTGACAAATACCTCAAAGTAAAAGAAAATAAGTAATCAAAGTATCAGAGTCCAAAGCCAGCCCCTGGGAAGTTCTTGTGCCTGACTGCCACCAGCAGTCACAAGGCTGATTGGGTGACTCTAGACAGTCACTTACGCAGTCAGGTCACACCTCGTCCTCTTCTTCAGTTACAGCTTCCACCAGATATGGTGTCCTCTCTCCAAGCCTATCCTGACAAAACTCAGGGTAAAGACTTCTCAGAAGAGGTGGTTAATATACTTTCTGTATTGATATCACCAGTTGGAGAGGAAGAGGAAAAGATTAATCACTAAACGTGAAAACTAAAAATACATACGTGTTCAGAACTACGCCCAGTACCTCAGGAAAGGGGTAAATGGTGACCCTTTCAAGCTGTAGTGCTTTTTTTGCCAGAAATGAAACCTCTTTGGAAGGGGAAGAGGAGGCACAGAACAATGTTTCTGCAGCTGATGTCCTCACCTCAGAGAAAGTACAGATGGTGGCAGTTCCTAACCCCTTCTTGGATGATCAGCTTTACACAGCTACTCATTATGAAGTTGACTTGTGGCTAGAAGGGGAGTGATACCAGGTGATGCAGAAGGGCAGGAAAGGTGTCTATAAAATGTATTTCACTATATTTAATTAAGTCTTACCTTTATGTAAGATTCTCAGCTATTAAGAATTCTATGCAAAATGTGGAATATTCATTTAAAATAGAAATCTTGTATCAAGTCCTTTTTTTGTTTTCTTTCTCTCTTTTTGTTTTCCTCTTCATTTTAGTATAGGGGATGTCATGGTGAAAGATGGATTTCTGTGAGCCATCTTTCGCAACAGTGATTTATTATTTAACAGTAGTTGGTCTCAGTCCATCTTCTTCCTGGCCAGTGTGTAAGGTGTTCTTCAAGGATAACAATACTGACTGCCTTGGGACAGGGCTTAGGGATGCACGGAGAACGCTGTGCACAGCCCAGTGTTGTGGTCTTGGAGCCACTGGGCCTGTACTCACTTCCCAGAAAACACCATTCCCTGGCATTAATTAGAACCAGAAGCCCAAGGATGAAATGTGGAAGTTGGCTCGTGTGACTTTTCAGGTCACTGGTGAGGTCAGGGGCCAGGCATGTTCCTGGGAAGATTTCTGGTAGGTGGTTTTCCTCGGAGCTGAGAAATCTTTCTCAAAGTGCTGAGGCTCCTGTTGCAAGAGACCAACTCTGGTTTGCCATGAGAAAGCTAAGAATCTGCTGAATAGAAAAAGCACTTTGCTGCAGAGAGAAGATTCAGTCAAAAGAGAAGAAAGAAACACTGTAGTTAGGAGTCCAGAAATACATCTTTAAAGTAAACAGAAGTACTTTCAAAACACCTCAGTGTCCTCTTTTGCATCAAGTAAAAATATGCAGCTGCTTTGCAAGGGACTGGCAGTCACCAGCTTGAGATTATCAGAAAACTGCTATTTTTTCCAACTTCCCATGAGCTTCCCAGAAAAATCTTTCATAGGGAAGAAGATATTATATTTCTTTTTCTTAAGAGATAAAAGAGGGTTGATGACTAATACTGAAGTGAATTGTTAGGAGACTTATTTACTTAATTGAGCCTGCTTGTTTGGTATGTGTCCCAATTAATTCATTTTTGTTGTGACCATATTGAAGCAACCTACACCCTTGTGACCTTCTCTTATAATTATTACTATTTTCCTCATTTGAAGCACTGTTTTGATTATGTACTCAAAAAGCTCTGCTGAAACATCTGTAGCACTACCACAGAGTCAGATTTTTCCATTGTTTGGTACTCAAGGATAGCAATAAAAAGAATCCTTCTTTATTGAAGTTCTTGAGGGTTATGGGTCACTTACAGCCCTTAGGGGTTGGGGGATGTCTTCCTTTTTAATTTCACAAAATGGCTATTTTGAATAGGCAGAACTTGTTTTCTAACTAGAAATTCTTTTAAGAAAAATGTGTTGTTGGATGGCAGCACTCAGAGGTGGCTCAGAATTCCTCTGGTGTGAATATTGTAGATATTACAGGGTCACAGGAGAACGTAACAGCAGTGGAGAAGGGGCTGGCAAGTATGGCCAGCCCTAAATTTGCTGAGATTGCTGTGTGGACTCTCTGCCCCAAATGAGGCATTGTTTTTATTATTGCTTAAATTAAATACAGGATTTGACAGCTCTTTGCCTAAACCACAGTGGAGCTGTCTGAAAAGCTCTCTCTGAAGAAGAGACTCTCTCACCCATGGCAGTCACATCTGCAGTGGTAGGTGACTGTCAGTGAGGGGCTGCCAGTACGAGGTGGGGTGTTTATTCCTCAGTGCTTCACGGGATGAAGATTTTGCTGTTTGTGCCAACCTCCGCAATGTTAACTTAAGCTCACTACAATGTTTTTGAACTCCTGTCCCCAGCTCCTCTCCCCGTATTTACCTGGAAATCCCAGGCAAGTGGTTTTCCTGCACCAGGGCATGTTCCCACGCACTGGTGGAGCTTGCTCTGGGCAGTGATCCCAGAGGCAGCGGTGGTTTGGGGAAAGGTTCTCTGCCTGGCATCTTTCATTCCAGTGGAACTAGAAGAATTACAGCAAGCCCCCTCACTGCTGGCTGCTGTGTTTGGAAAGCTGTGGAGTACCCTTGTAGCTCTGTGCACCTCTTACAACTTCACTCCCTTCTCCTCAGGGAACAGGACCCTTGCACAGAGTATTTTTTTACTCAAGTCTTTCTCTTATTGATTTAAGTAGTACACTGCTTTCCCCAGTCGCTACCTGCTTTTTGCTCCATTCTAAATCAGTACTGGCCACACTTTCAACTTCTTGAAGCATTGTGTACCTTTTTTCCTCTTCCTCCTTCCCAGTCCCTTTCTCTCGACTTCCTTACAAAGTGCCTTCATATCTGTGCTCTATGCTCTGTGGGGTTTCTTTTTTTTTGTATTGCAGTCTCTCTCTGTTCCTGAAACAATTAAAACCACTTATTAAAAGATAATAGCTCACTCTGGGTCACAGTTTTTCAATGGATGGCCCTCTAAGCTGCTGGGGATTTTGAGGCCAGAGGACTGCAGTGCTGGGTAGAGCTTACCTTGGATGCCAGCCACATACTGGGGTGCTGTGTCCTTTTGTTTTAATGTTTCTCTGAGCAGTCTTCTGGTCTTCAGAGTCAGACTGCTCATGTGTGTGTAGATGTGGCTCTTTAGAACATGGCTTTAACGATGGATCTGGCAGTATTAAGTTAATGCTCGGACTTGATTTTAGAGGTCTTTTCCAACCTAAACGGTTCTATGATTCTATGTAGCAAAAATTCCTGCCTCAGTAGAAAAGAAAGTATCTGGAAATCTTTCTTCAGCCATGAATAATAATCCAGTGTTAGACCACCATCTTAGACCAGGCTTCTTCATGCACCTGACAAAGGTGGGTGACTGAAAAAGCCAAAGAAGTGGTTGTTCCACAAAACCATAATTAGAGGTTAATGCTTGCCCTGCTCACTCTTGACTTTCTCTCTGTACATAACCTGGTTTAACCCTTTGGCTGTGCCTCTGTCCAGAACGCTTTGGCTCAGTGTTCTGCTTTAGAGTGTGAATGAAAGATGCTGTATGAAAGATTCATTTCCTTTCCAGCATTGGGAGTTTCCTTTTTAAATGAACTCGTGTGCCAGATCACACAGCGTGCAGCCCAAGTGCTGCATTTTATATGATGCCTACAGGGCTCTACTGAATGAAATCTGCAAGTCTTCAGAGTTCTTAAGATGACTTTGTGTTTTTTGGCATAGAAACAGAAAAGCTGGGGCTGGAGGTGGGAAATGGATTGCCATCTTGGAAATTTAACGACCAGCTGTTTCCCTGTGATGTGTGTGGAAAAGTGTTTGGTCGCCAGCAGACTCTGTCCCGGCATCTCTCACTGCACACAGGTAAGGCAGGGCTTGCCGGGTGGTTGTTACAGCACTCGGGAATTCCATGGGGTTTGTTTCAGGGAGGGGAAAGATGGTAAGGAGAGGAGTGTGTGGGCCATCCTCGGCTCACCTGGAGCAGAGCCAAGAGCAGGAACAGGACACAATGTCAGAGCGGCATTAGGGAGGTAACATTTTATTTCTTTGCAGCCTACCTGGAATTTCTCCTTACAAATTCAAGTTTGTCCAGGTTCCAGCACACCAGACTGTAGACATCAATGGGTAACCAAGCTTGATAATGGAGTTCTGAAGAGAAGGCACAGTCTTTTTTTGGATAGATTTGGGGTTTTTTTGGACAAAAACGTCATTCACCTGATGAACTTTTTAAATGTCACTGAACAACAAAAGATTTGGCCTTGGTGTTTCAGTTTTATGAAACTGACAGGATTGAATAACTCATGCATCTTTGCTCTCATCATACAGTTCTGAGAGGAAAAGGTTGTTCTATAACAACCTTCTTAAAGCGACTCAGCTTCAAATCAGCTAAGACAAACAGAGTTTTTACCTGGAAGATGCACTCTGCCAGCCTGCCGAGGTGCACTGCACAAAATAACACTCGGAAGGAAGAATTTCCCATGTAGTGCTGAGAAATCCTGTTGGTATAATGCCCGTGTATGTCAAGCCATCCAGCAGAGCCGTCCTGAAAAGGCTCAGATGCTCCATGGTCTAGTGGGGTTTCCTTAGTCCTAAGATGCTTTCTGGAATGCCTTTCCCCTCACGCTTGTAGCAATATATTTCAATTTTAGAGCAGCAGGTCCTCAAAGGAAAAGGTTGTAAAAGCTGATGTAATGTTTGGTTATTTTAATCAGCCCTTCCCAAAATGCAGCCTGGCATACACACAAAAACTGTGCTGCCAGAATCTAGAAATGTTTAATTTAAAATAATAAAGAGGAATATTTAAAATTGTGAGGCATCAGAAACTCATGATGAATTAGTGTATTTTTTTCAACTGTTCTTTGAATGAGCTTTTTCAGTAGTTTATTTTTGGAACTGGACTAATGACATACAGTGTTCCCCTTCCTCCTACCCTCAGATTTTAATAAGAAGAATTTTTTAATACAAAATCATCACCTATCATCACCTATCATCAACCTCAACAATAACTAAGCCCAAAAATCAAATAGAAGATGCGGGGTGAAGAAAGTAGTTGTAGACTATTGACCTGTTTCTCCACTGGCTTTGCTGCAGCTCCCAGAACAGCAGTTGCCCCAGTTTTCCAGTTTATAAAGTTTTATATTATCTGACTAAAAGTGGTAGAGCAAATTAAAAAAGCTTGCCCTACCTTCAAATTAGTTGGGGGGTTTTTCTGAGTAATTGCTGTGAACTCCTATAAACTTCTAAAATGTCGAGCTTCCAAAGTACCTCATCCTGAAAGCTGCTTGGAGAAACCCAAGGAATGCATGCCTGGTTACTGGCAGCTCTCAAAGCAGCTGGCTTCAGACTGAGGTGTACACTCACATCTCTCTGCTCCTATTTTCAGAAGAGAGAAAATACAAGTGCCACTTGTGCCCCTATGCTGCTAAGTGCCGTGCTAACCTGAACCAGCACCTGACTGTGCACTCCGTGAAGCTGGTGAGCACCGACACTGAGGACATCGTCAGCGCCGTCACGGCCGAGGGCAGCGATGGAAAGAAGCACCCTTATTACTACAGGTGAGCACCCGCATGAGGGCTGTGCACCACACACTGTCTCGTGTGCCTGCTGAGGACATGTGACAGGGCCACCCTCCTGGGGCTGTGGGGTTGGAGCCATGACTGAAGTATTTGTCTTGCCCGTATCTGGCTTAGGATGAGCAGTGAAGCCCGGCTGGCTGCCTCGTGCTGTTTGACTTGGCTGGCCATCGGGAAGGACTCAGGGGTTTGCTGTGGGGTTGTTTTGTTCAAATGGCTTTGTGAGGCAGTTGTGCTCTTAGAAGCCTCTCTAACTTTTTAAGCAGTGCTCCTTTAAGTTTTGTGTTTGGAAACATCCCATCATGTACACGGATTCACAGCGAATCTAAAGCCTTGTTCTTCCAGTTGCCTCTGATAGTTCCCTTGTCTTCAGCCAAATCTATTAAATCAAATAGTTTAAAAGTGTGTCAAGAATTGTTATATCAGTCTACACATTTCCTCTGTTTGCTAGAGGTATATACATTCTGTTACCAACATGATCAAAGAAAGAAAACCTTCTGGAGAATTCGCCTGAAAAATTGAAAGGAACTGCCCAGATAAAATGGATATTTAGACATTCTTCTTGTTGTATGCACTGCTGTGCACTCTGCAAACTGTGATGTGCACTCTCGTGGCCAAGCAGATTACCAAATCACTCTTACTTTTAGTCAAAGTGCCAAGAGCAGATTTAATTACAAAATCATAGAAGTAAGAAATAAATGAGACCTGCTGGATTAGATTATCTAGTCCTTCCCCTTGGGAAAGCAAAATAGTGCCCTGGAGTATATGCCTTTTCCAATCTTTCTGGCTTGTTTTAAATGTTAATGGCCTAATCAACACAAGAGGAGGACGCTGCAAAGAAAGTTAAATTAAAGGGTCCTTTCCACTACCTCTCAGTATCACTCTGTTTATGTGCTGGCTGCGAAATCCGTATCCCTGCTAATTATTCGCATAGCTGAAGACTGCTGTTTTCCAGTCAAGCATAAGAAATGTTTGAACCCATTTTTACTTGCTTACACTGAAACTGCCAGGCAGTTTTGCACAAGATCCCAGTTTGGCACGGGAACCATTCCAGGGCTCAAAAATCACTCCTGGAGTGTGCAGCAAGCTCTCTGTTTGTCAGTGTATCAGCTGTACTAAACATCTTGGCAAAGCTGCAGTGCCTCTTATTGCCCAAAGGAATTGGTTAGGTGATGCACGGCATCTGGAATCTGTAGTTTTTAATTAACTTTATGATTATTTAGCATCATTATAGCATGTACAGGATTGTTGCATTGTGCCTGCCCTTAATCACATTGGCATGGCCATCAGTTCAAAGGCAGTTCAGCAGACAAAAGAATTTTGCAGTGAACATTGAGCAGCGAGGAAGAGCAGAAAACTGTGCCGTGAGTTTCCTCTTGCAAACTTGGGGAAAGGCAATAAGCTTCTGTTTGTGGTTGGTTTTTTAATATTTCTTACTCCTGGATTCTCTTCTGCCTGCAGCTGCCATGTGTGTGGGTTTGAGACGGAGATGAATGTCCAGTTTGTCAGTCATATGTCCCTCCATGTGGATAAGGAGCAGTGGATGTTCTCCATTTGCTGCACGGCGTGCGATTTTGTCACTATGGAAGAGACAGATATGAAGGCTCATGTCAACAACAAGCACACAGGTGATGATCCCTCTCTCCCAGCTGCAGTGATCTCTGTCTTCCTTGCTTTTTAGGTGCAACCTTCACACTTCCCATTAGCACTCTGCTTTCACTGAAATGCTTGCTAATTAAGGCCTGATCTCTCAAAGTTGAAGTGAATTGGACTCCAGCCAGGCAAATAATCTGGTAGTGCAGATCAATTTTCAAGCTTAGTGAAATAAATGAAGGACTACTTAGCCCTTCTTCTTCTTATTCCTCTTATCCCCCAAATCCCCTCCCCTGTTGGAGTCAGCATATTTCATTTGTTTTTCTGACTGGTTTACTATTTCATCAAAACCCTGCTTTGACTTCAGCGATGATAAGGTGACTTTGAGGGCTAATTGTGCATACCTGGCTGTAAGTCTGAAATAAACATTATGTTGAGCTTTGCTCTTCGCCGTGTTTGCCCCCACAGTCCGTCAGTTTGGAATTTCACGCTGATGTTTAGTTGACACTGTGATTCAGCAATACCATAAATGTAACTTTATATTAAACAGCAGAACGAGTCGTGCTCGCTCCCTGGTCCTGCTCACTTAATAGCCAAGGATAAAGGCAATAGCAGTTTTCAAACAAGCTCCATATGCTTAGGCCAAGTAATGAAGTCTGGCATAATTTAAGGAGAAGAAAATGGGAATCCTTTTAATTAACTTCTCTTATAAGACCAGGCAGAAGCATTTTTCTGCCACAAACTACTCACAGTTGTGTTTACAATACAGAACCTGAGTTGCATCCCGCACAACTCTTCCATTGCTAAATCGCTTTTCCTGTTCTACCAGCAATAAAATTGGGAAAACAGGAGGGATGAAGAAGAAAGGAGAGAAGAATACAATTGGTTGTGTTCACAGATACACAAGTTAAATGTAACTACAGAAATATGAACTACTGGAAAGCTCCCAAGGGATTTTATGCCAGCATAGCTCTCAGCACTACTTCATTCCATAAAGAGGAGTTCAAGGCAAAAGAGAAACACCACCCATAGCTATGTGAAAAGCCTCAGAGCTCAAAAGTGAGCTGTGCTCTGCTGTATTTTCCTATAGTGGCTAAAAGACTGAAACTGCTACTTGTCTTTTGAAGATAGGCAAAACCCCCTTGTTCTTCCTTCACCCTGCCTGACTGAGCCACTCAGCTGGTGATTCAGCCAAATGCTCACACATATGGCAAATACGGAGTAAAAAATAGAATGGGTTTTCTGGGTCACCTGACTCCAGTTCCTTATCCTGTGATGTTACCAGGTCATAAAGGGACTGTTTGTGAGGATATGACCTATGCCTTCAAAGAAGTATCATTGTTTTAAACGAACTATTTCTAGAGCCAGGCAGCTGTAGACTTTCTTGCATTGAAGATTAGGGACCTTTTTAAAATTTCCAGTGTGTGTCTTAGTGATAATTAGAATACGCACATTGTTCTTGTGCCAGAACTGCCCTTTAGCTGAAACAGCAGTCCACCTTTCATCCCTCCTTCCACAGTTTCAGTTCTAGTGTGTGATAGGAGAACAACACTCTCCCCTCTAAATGTACACTGAGCCTTTTCCTATATTGAACACAGTTTTCCTGCTGTACCAATCCCTCACTGCATATGTTCTCGTTGGAACCCCTGCTCTGGACATATGCAATCACAGCTGTACATGGTGAAATGAAATAAGCAGTGGTGGCAGTGCAAACCAGCAGCAGCTACTGGGAATAGGTCACACAATAACATTCTGTGATCACATTTACCTTCCTTGAAGGCTCCCCAACACTGATTGCTCATATTCATCCCCTGTTTTGCTCAAATTCTACTTTTGTTTTCCTTGACGGTTTCCAACTTAAGCACTTCTCATTTGTAGCAAAAATTCTTGTTACTGGCCCTTCAGGTCATAACCTTGTCCTCTGTGCTATTAAATTTCATTCCATTTCTATTACTCTGGTCCCCAAGGTCAGTGAATCTTCCTGTATGATATCCAGTCATCCTCCCTATTGGCAGCTTGGGTCATCAGATTTCATTAGTGCATTCCTACGTTTTTATCTTAAAGGTGCAACTCATCAGTTTAAAGTTAGGTACACAGGTGCTGGTGTTTGCAGGGGCCTTGATCAGGGGACTGTATCACATGGAGAATTTGAAGTTTTAGTGAAGTCTCCTTTTAACACAGATCTGATTGAACCAGGACATGGGTGGGAGGGAAAAATTTGCCCATCCTTGCCTCATTGGCTCATGGCAGTTCTCATACGGGAACTCTCCCTCTTCTTCAGTTCTAGTGTGTGATATCGTTTGGGATTTGGGCTTCATACATTTATTGCACACATAAGGAAGCTCTGATGCTTTCTTTCATAATGGAGCTGTATCTCTAGGTCCAGTTAAAAAACAAACTTTTCAATCACCTTTAAAAGGAGATGCTAACAAAAACCCATAAATCTTGAGACCATGCTGTTACCTCTGCAATGATTACTGAGGATGCTCTTCAGTACAATGACTGAGATTATTCTCCTTCACCCTTCATCCCAAATTTACCCACTGGACCCACATAAATGGAAAGGTGGGGGAAGTTTAACTTGGACCAGTAGGTTTCTGCACCCCAAACCTACAGAAATTCTGTTTCCTAAGTGACAAGTTTTCATTGTTTTTGAACTCATAGTAGTCAAAGTGTTTTCTTGATGGTTTTTTTTCAGTCCAGTAATGAGATAGAATTGCATGATCCCTTCCCACTACCATCACAGAAACACTCAGTTGCAGGATAAACTGAGAGATGTACTGTGGTTAAACACTAATAAAAAGGAAGGAGGCCAAACAATGTTTTTTTTAATCAGCTCAATTAATTTCAGTCTTGTTTTGAATTAACTTTGAAGATAAGTACTTCCTGAAATTTAAAACAGAATCATGGAGACTCCATCTAATCTGCTAAACTAGTTATTGCTCTTTGTTTTTCAGCTGAAGAGAGGAAGACACCTAGTGAATCTAACAGTCCATCTTCATCTTCGCTGTCAGCACTGAGCGACTCTGCCAACAGCAAAGAAGATGCAGATATAACCCCAAAAAACAAGGGGTCAAACAACCTGCTGGTCATTTCTGTAGTGCCTGGTAGTCAGACCTCAGTGAACACTGAAGAGAAGTCAGAGAAAGGTAAAGCACCGTTTAACAAATACAAGCTGTCACTCTCTATGCAGTCGATCTGGCCACCATGTAAGGACTGAGTTTTCCTGTTCTATTTTTCAGGCTTTGAATGTGTTTTCTGTAACTTTGTCTGCAAAACAAAAAATATGTTTGAACGTCACCTGCAAATCCACCTGATCACACGAATGTTCGAGTGTGATGTGTGCCACAAGTTCATGAAGACACCTGAGCAATTACTGGAGCACAAGAAATGCCACACTGTCCCCACCGGTGGGCTCAAGTAAGGAAAGCAAGTACACAAACTTTTACTGTGTTAAGCACTTTAATACTGTGGGGATAGGACAAAAGGAAGTCAGTCAGAAAGGGCTGGTTAATTAATAATCCAGACTTGGGGCTTCCTTGTATTTAGATGACCCAAGGCCTGTCCTTCAGGCTTGCAGCATTACAGCAGATTGGTGAACTAGCAGCAGAGGAGCTGTAACAAACTATGGTCCTTTCCCTTTTCAAGTCAAAGAGGAGACAGTACGTGATGGGTCCTACAGAGAATGAGGCAGCACTACAAAGTGCTTTTGGCAGACTAAGGGGTTTTCTTCAAAGCATCAGAGCAAAAAGAAGCACCCAGCACAGGCTCTGTTTTGCACCTGGCTCAAAGAAACTAAATCCTATACAGCCTCTGCAACTAGGTATGAAGTTACAGCCTTAAAGGTTATAGCCTTTGTGTACTCAAATGCAAAGTCATTTCTCTCCAAGAATGAATAACTTGCATGCTTTCTGCTTTGGTTGCATGCCCCACAATAATCACTCCTGTATAAATTAACATGTAATGAGTAATACAGTCTTTTAAGAAAAAAAGCCCTTTGGTTTTGGCTGTGGTGGTGTCCTTTGAGGTCTTTCAGTGCAGAGCAGTGTTTCTAGAGAATGCCCTCATGTCAAAGTCAGACCCCCGAGGGAAGGAGGGACTGCTGGGGCCATATGCTTGCTCTCTGGGCAGGCAGTGTGACGTTATGAAAGAGGCACAGCCCTGGTCTCTGTTTGTTCCAGCTGCTGCAGGAAGGCAGGCTGGAACCACTCGGAGCCGAGCTAGGGCTCAGCACAGGGCTCCCAGCTTCTGCTGCCCCTGCTGAGCAGACTGATGTTCTCAGTGCGCTGTGCCTGGGACAGGAGGAGCGCGCCATGTTCTGTGTCACCGCGCACAGCTCCCCTGGTTTGTGCTGCAGCTTTGGAAAACTGGTCCTGTTTGCCAGGCAGCCTCTGGTCTCCAGCTCAGTAGTTCCACAGACTAAGATCTGGTCACTTGAGATGAGATGACTGAATCTGGGAAGAAGACCAGATTGAGAAACAAGCAGAGTGCCAGAACGACAGAATGTCTGCCTTGGACATACAGACCAGTTGTCTAAGGCACATTTGGTTTAAGCTGCATAAAATCTGTTCTATTTACCAAGGAAAAACCATGACCTATGACTCAAGTCTTCCTGACAGAATGGGCTTCTCAGTCTATATTCCTGCCCAACTCAAGTAATAATTAGGTACCTTGAAAGCTGCATCTAAGAAAAAGCTCTGATTTATTTTTTTAAGGCATCCCGAAGAGCCTGAAGAGATCTAAGTAAATTGTATTTTTCTGTCTCCTGTGGGGGAAGAGAAAAAAAACATGATTCTTCCAGCTCCAGGTCAAAATCTGAGATTCTGATCCAGAGAGCACCCAGCCCAGGAGAGGTATGTGTGCATTGACAGCCAAGTCCTCTGGTGCAAGAGATAATCACATTAGAAGCCTCAGTGACAGGCTCCCTCTCTGGATCAGAGTACTTGATCTGCATCAGGAAAAGTGTCCAGGTGTTTTAGTATCTCTTTGTCCTCCTGTTATTACTCACTTTCCTCAGAAATCTCTTTATTAGCTTGTAGATTAATATTAAACCTGTATGTGCAACCAGATGTAGCAAGGAAAACACAGAGAAAGAGAGGGAGGATCTCTGCTTAAAAATTATCCAAAATGCCAGAACACAATTAGCAGACTTGCTAAACAGTGAATGCAGATGTGTGGCAGCTGGGGTGTTGGAAGACAGTAGCCAGGTGCCTTAGTTGTAAGTTTTTATCCATTCCTGCTCTCTGAGCTCACCAGTTCCCTGTGGAAGGCTGTGTGCTTGCTTCAATACAGCAGAGATCCCTGGTAGGGAGCTGTACCCACAAACTTCCTCTCAGCTGCACCAAGCAACAGCAACTGTGTTTTGGGTTTGGTGATGTCCAGGTTTGTTCAGCGTGCAGCTCAGGCTTCTTGCCAAGCTTCCATAATTCCCTCCTCTACCCTTCTCACCCCCTCCTGGCTCAGAAACTGGGGTGAAGCCCTTTGCCATGTCCACCCTGGGCCGGATGCTTGGTGCTGTGAGTAAGCAGAACCCACATCCTGTTCCTACACATCCTGCCATGGCAGAGGCAGCTGTAGGCAAACACTGCCAAGCACACGCCCCTTTCAGCATGGCTAGCTCATCTCCCAGAAATGGGAGTCCCTACAAATCATCCAAACAGCCTGGCTTTCAGCTGCTCCTAAGCAGGATACCCAGCGAGCTTATCGTTCAAGGTCACATAAAAGGGATTTCCTAAGCTTTTGCTGTACGTGTGGTATTACAAGTTTATTCCATCTTTACTTAAACAGCTGCTTTCATACTCATCTGTAAACACTCACTTTAAACCACTTCTTAATGGAAAAAATGGCCAAAGTGACTTCGTGCAAACACTAGGAATCGTTACACAAAGTACCTGAGCATCAGTCACCCACCCTGCACTCCCCGGCCTGCTTTGGGGGAAGACCCCATCAAGGTAAGCCAGAAGGTTAAAGGGATGCTCCTTCAGAGTCAATCACTGTTTCCCTAGGAATGCCATTAAATGGGCAAACCTCCTCTAGGTAGAGATGTGTCAAGGTGAACCAAATATTGGAAAGAGGCTTCACAGGGAGAACTGAGTGCCTTTTTCTCCTCCTTAGTAGGTCAGAGAGGGGCTGAGTGACAGGGTTAAAGCAGGAATGCAGGTCTGCCAGCTGAGTGACTCCTCTTTTCTTTGTCCCTGCCCTTCCTTGCTGTGTTGCCAGGTGCCCGTTCTGCATCTACTCCACGAACCGCCCCGCAGCCATGGAGTGCCACCTGAAGACTCACTACAAGATGGAGTACAAGTGTCGGATCTGCCAGACAGTGAAAGCCAACCAGCTGGAGCTGGAGATGCACATCCGCGAGCACCGCCTTGGCAACCATTACAAGTGTGACCAGTGTGGCTACCTGTCCAAGACGGCCAACAAGCTGATTGAGCACGTGCGTGTCCACACCGGCGAGCGCCCTTTTCACTGTGACCAGTGCAGCTACAGCTGCAAACGCAAAGACAATCTCAACTTGCACAAGAAACTGAAGCACGCTCCACGCCAGACCTTCAGCTGCGACGAGTGCCTGTTCAAGACTACCCACCCTTTTGTCTTCAGCCGCCACGTGAAGAAGCACCAGAATGGGGACTGCTCCGAAGAGGAGAAGAAGGGCCAGTATTCAACCTCCAAGGAAGCCAGTCCGCTCCTACCAGTGAACAGCTCCAGGAACCTTCTGTCACCCCTCTCAGTTATGTCTGCCTCCCAGGCTCTGCAAACAGTCGCTATGTCAGCTGCACACGGCACCGGGGCAGAGCCAAACTTGGCAGTGAAAGCCTTGGCCATCAACGGCACTTCCCTGTGCTTTGATAAATACTGGAACTCAGAGTTTGCCCACCTTATTCCTTTAACAATGTTTTTCCCCAAAAACCACTACGATCTCACATTCCATCCACCCAGACCTCAGACTGCACCGGGAGGTACCTCTTCACCTAAACACTCCTTCCTTGCCTACCTTGGACTAACAGAAAGGGCAGAAACTGTCTGAGGGCAGTTGCATTCTGTACCAAAAATCCCCCAACAAACCCAGCAGGTTATACATTGCTGCAAAACGTAGCCCCAAGAGGTAACGAACACTTGTACTATATCATTAGTAAGGTTTAGCAAATGGCTCTGTGTGTATACTTATTGCATTGACATGAAAGCTGCTTTATTCAATCTCCAAGAGGTGACCTACTGCATACTTCTACCTTCAGAGGCATGTTCCCAGTACTCTTATCTAAGAAACTATTTTGTCTTGTTAAGCTGAAAAAAAAAAAGAGTGTCCTTATTGGCAATCAGCACTTGTAAGATGACATATTGATGCATATTATTTTTGGGCTTTGTGTGCGTGCGGGTGCGTGGAAGAGAGTCGGCCTGTAGTGTGCCATGACATTGCTTTTGCACATCCCTTGGATTGGCTTATTTAAACATCCTTATTTTCCCCTTTTCACACACTAGCTCCCTGCCTTCCCCCTGCCTCCCCCTGAACTGTGGAGCTGTGGAAGGAGTAATGTTTGGGGCGGGGCAGGGGGAGAACTGGTGTATTATTTCAGTGCTGTTTGCAGCTTCCTTTAGTTGTTTGATGCCTTGTACTCAGTTGTCAAGGTTTGAGGATTTGGGGTAGAACTGATGAGGAAAAAAGTTGCTTTCGGCACTGCAGGATGAGAGCACGACAATGAAAAGTGTGTGTAAGTCCACACACACAAGCAGTGTGTGCAGCCCACACACCCACACAGCAGGCCCAATTCTCAACTCTTACACAGGTGTGACAAACACCTGCCTCTGGGCCACAGCATACATCTTTTGTTTTAAAAGGGCATATATATATACTGTATTATGCAGTGGTTACCTTTTAGTTTGCAGGAACAACTTGTATAACTAGAATTCTATGGTGGAAAAAAAAAATCCAACAAGGGGATTTTAAAAAGGGTATGGATAAATTCTGGGTATAAATACTCAGACTAAAAAAAAAAAGGCAGTTTTGCACAGTGCTTTAGTCTTGCACTAGTTTGTTTCTCACTTGCAAAAAAAAAAAAAGAAAAAAAACTAATTGTGGGCTGAAGTTAATAAGACTGTTTATTTGAAAAGGTACCAGTAACTTCTTTGAAATATAAAGCTATAAAAAGATGCTTTTGGAACCATACAGTTCTCTTTTATACCCTCAGTATTTCAATTGTACTTGCAAATTTGACAGTCCTCTCACTCCCCTCCATGTCATCAGTAATACTTTATTCCTTTCTGTTGATGGCAGACAGAGTGAGTCCTGCTAGGAAGCTAATTTTGTACTTATTTAATGCTCCTACTCGTGGTCATTAAAATGACATGTTATATGTAGCACTTTATTGCAGGAAGAAGCAAATGCAGATTGGTTGTATAACCTTTGTTAATCTCGAAATGCCAAGAGTGATCTTAATGTAAGAGAAGCTAACTGACTGTTAATTGATTTCTGTTCCTTAGACAATTTAATATGCGGGAAGAAAGACTGGGATTAAAAACACTCTGTTTGACAATTGGAAGTATAAAATGTGAAGCATTTCCAAATGATCATGTGACATACAGGAATGCCTTCATACTGAATTATTGTTTTCCTTGGTGTCTCTTGGATTTGGATCTGGCTGTCTTTTACCAGCTATTAGAAGTGTCTGACCTAGCTTTTGCCACAGTCCCCTCACTGTCCCTTGGCCAAGCCACTGTAGGAGGTGCCCTGAGTCACATCTTTCATGCTATCTACCCCACCCTCGTGCTGTCCTGAAGGAACTTCCTCTGCAGGTTGTTGTGAGATGGGGGGGATCCAACCATCCCTTGTTCGTGACAGCAGGAAAGCAACGACCCAGTTCAGGAAGGCATTTCTTGTCCACAAGGGCTCTTAGCCACATGGGCAACTAGAAATGTAACTCAGTCTTCATTAGTTCTTAAATGAAGCTTGTGTAGAAAGACTTTTTGGATGCGAAACTGGCATCACTTCAACCTATTTGCAAGATTCCTACATTTGTTTTGTACTGAGATGGCCAAACATTCTCCACTGTCATGACCAAATTCTTCCTGTTTGGGGAGGACATCCTAATCTGCGTGCTCCTGGAAGCTAGTTACAAGGGGGAAATATCCAAAATCATAGCAGGTTATCATTTGGCATTATTAATTACAGGACAGAGAAGTGTCACCATTTGTTTACATTCCAGCAGACAGTCTTGGTTCTAACGAGCACGTGGCAGTTCTGTCTATGCAGTGAAGAAAACCCATCTGCTCCAAACTGTGTAAACGTCTGTGAACAACTTACCTAACTCAGGGCCCTGCTCACCATGCTTTACTCCATCAGAACTCCTGGTCAAACCTCCCTGGGAGTACAGACAAAATAGAAAACACTGTGTTGGTAAGTACTCAGAGCATAAAATAGTTACTATCTTGACAGCATGAAATCTGCAATTTGCATCCAGCAGCTCTACCAGTTCTGTAAAACACACTCCACACGCGCATCGCTGAGCACACCACAGAAAACCAAACACTCCCAAATCAAAAACCTTATTTTTCACACCAACTACAGGTAAAGTACAGCTGTCCAGGAGGAAGAAGAAGTAGGAATATTATAGTAGGCCACTGTATCTAAACCAAACAGCAGTTTAAATAGGGCTGGAACTTCCAAGAATGAGCTGCCCGCATGCGACCGCCACGTGTTTTGACCATGTTCCACTGCACCAGTATCTGACCTGGCAATGTTTATTGTACCTGGGAAATTTGTTTAGCACTTTGGAAAGGATAAATTCATTCTTTCTGGCAAGTTATAGAAGTTTTCTCTGTAAGGAAAAGTGTGTTAGGAGGTTTTTATTTTTTTAAGAAAAAAAAATACACTATCAGAGCTCTTGAGTATTAAAATGATTTGTTTGCAGTTCAAGACTAAAGACAGGAATGTTCTCCAGAGGTTCCCCCTACTGATTAATGACCAACAGTTCTGATAAATTCCCCCCACCATAAAGGTAATTTCATACTGGTTTTCACTATGCATTCTTTAATGAAAGCTAGCGTGTTTTTCCATTCAGTAATTCAGTTAAAGTTCTCAGCACTTTTTTCTTTCTTCTTTTTTTTTTTTACTTGTTGTATTATGTTCAAATATCATTCTGTCAAGGTTTGTGTACATTAATAAAAATTTGTATTGTATAAAGCTTTTTGCATTATAAGGCTGTACAGGGTCATTTTGACAGTAACTGGTATATTTCTTTGCATCTTATGTTGCATTGCCAATTTCTAGTGTATCCAGTTTGGAAGTACAATATACTCTAATTAAAAAGGTTGGCTATATTTCTGGTTTCTTTTTGGTTTTCCTTCCTCTCTTTTTTCACCTTAAATATATTTAGGAGTTGATTTGGAGGGAGGGGGAAAGGATTCTCCTACAAGACAAGAAGGTAACATCTTCCCTTTTTTCTTCTTATCAATGATAACAATCTTCAATTTTGAAATTGAAAAGGAAAGCTCTGGCTCTCACTCCTGATGAAGAAATACAGCAAATAGTCCCTAGGACAGCTCCAGGACTTTACTCTGTGGGCTCTGTGCTTGTAGCAACCTTCCAGGCCAGTTCTGCAAGGGGGATAATTCCTTTTCTGCGCCCTCTGCTCAGTCATGCATTTCAAAAAAATCAGATCCATAAGCAGTAGTTTGGTGGATTTGCTCTTGCTTGGAAGTAGCCCAAATGAACTCAGGGAAACTTCCTTAAAGATGAGCTAAGCAGTGAATAAAAGAACACAGTGCACTAAAACATTTTCATGAAAATCAATTTTTTTTAATAGTAAAAATATTGTGTCCTCATTTTATCAGCATTTTAGAAAAACCTGGGTTTTTAACCAGAGATTATTGGAATAATTAAAATGCACAGAGGACACCAAAGAAGGAAACCCTAAGAGCAGACAAATTTCCAAGAAGGAAAGGTACTACTGATTCCACTGAAGAAGAAAAGATATTCAGTATCCTAAAAGGAAGTGAGACTACTTACACACTAACCAAGGAAAGAAAATAATCTGGGTGTTCATTAGATAAGAATTATCCTCAGATATATAAATGTTAACATTAAATATATGTGGACTGCCTTTTCCCCTCAGTTAGAGCAGTGTTAAGGTCTAATCAACTGAAAAAACTTCTCACAGTTATTTCTACTGAGGTGGGGATACTAATTTTCAGGGCCTTTATCAGTACCTTGTACATGTTGCTGTTACCAGGCTGGGTGTTGGAATTCACTGCTCTTCTTCTGCTGAAGACTCCTTAGCTGAAAGAAAAGCTTTGACACAGAGCTGGTAAGTCATGGTGTCTCTCAAGAGGAGGTGGTGTCTCTCTCTCTCTCTTCCTCCCACGCTGTATCTGTAATAGAAAATACACAGTGATACTCTTGGTGGAGTTTTTTGCTCTAGACATAAATAGTTATCCCAGCAATTAAAAGGCAATCGTGCAAATCATGCCCAGAGCAGCTGTGGATGCCCCATCCCTGTGTTCAAGGCCAGCCTGGAGGGGACTCTGAGCAATCTGCTCTAGTGGAAGGTGTCCCTGTCCATGGCTGGAGGGTTGGAACTGGGTGACTTTAAGGTCCCTTTCAATGCAAACCATTCTGTGATTCGATGCAGAAGTGGCTTAATTGTTTAAGTTCTGAATCGCCAAAACCAGTCTGCAGAATTACTTAAAATAAATTACTTAAAATTATCTTACTGAATTATCCTGACTGCCTAAGTAGTCAGGTAGAAGTTAAGTGCACGTCTTGTAGTAGCTCCTGCCCTTGAGTCATACATTTTTGTTTAAAAGATCAGGCCCAGTCTCACCCAAACATAAATTGCCTGCAATCAGCCTCTGTAGCTTTAGTCCGACAGTGTGCACCCAAGTAGGGGTATTAGTGTGCCATGCTGAGATGTGATAAGGAGCCCCTGTCCTTTGCAGCAGGTGGCTAT
Organism: Pachycephala philippinensis; assembly: GCA_013397055.1. Classification (NCBI taxonomy): domain Eukaryota; kingdom Metazoa; phylum Chordata; class Aves; order Passeriformes; genus Pachycephala; species Pachycephala philippinensis. The sequence continues at coordinate 102,801 of VWZT01012017.1, forward strand.
AACATGCTTGTAGACCTGCATCATTTTAATCAATTATCTCGACCTTCCCTAGTCTGTGTTTCCTGATAATATTGCAATATCCATGTGTGATTATAGAAAACAGCTCCAGTTTTGTACTCACCCTTTCACCAAAACAAGAAGTGCCCGGTTTTCATTCCAAATCTATGTACATTTTTAATGTATGTTTTAAAAAATTAAACTTAAAATTGGCATTTTTTCAAGTAGTTATTTCTTACAGTCCTACACATGCCACAGTCATCATGAGCCCAGCAGAACAAGGCTTTAAGAGAGAATTTTGGGGGTGGGGGGGAAAAAGCCAAACCAAGCCAAAACAACAAACCTACAATTTTCTGTAACACTTCACTGTAGAGAGTGCTTCTGTACAGTGGAGGGGATGGCATCATTTATGCAGAGCCGTGTTTTCAGATCCTTGTTGTGTTAAAAATACATCAGTTATGCTCCTAACAGACAGACATCTGCATTATATCATCCACCATCTTATCTGCTGCTAATTGGCCTCCTTGTTGACAAGTCTCAGCAGCAAGGTTAAGTGCTGGCTGTAAAAGCAATGTAGCCTCTTGCCCGAGGGGTCAGAGCTCAGACAGACCCTGGTGGAGCGTGCATGGCCTCTTTCCCTGCTATATATTTTCTGGGAGCTAATAAAACACCAGGGCAATCACTCCTGCCTGGGGTCTGCCAGCCACCACGGTGTCTGTGGAGCTGCAGGAAATGGTACCTCACCTTCCCAGCACAGAGCACTCAAGGAGTCTGCAAAAGAAAAATGCATCTTCTCTTGCACCAAAGTTTTAGAAACTCCCCGAGAAGCAATTCAAAAAGATCCCTGAAGTGACAGCTAACCTTGAACATGGGGCAGCCAATGCCTCAGTGTCCAGCTGGAGCCCTTGGAAAAAGGATGGGGGCACACCTTGGCTGAGTTCACAGGTTCCATCTGAACCAAAGACCAGGATTTTACCTGGCTGCTGGGCTCTTGGCAGAGCTCTTGGGAACATATCCTAGAAAGCCATCCAGTTGCTGGATGCTAGGCAATATATTGGAAATGCAGCTCTTTGGTTTCCACATGTACACATCACCTGTCTTTGACCAAGTGGTTTGGGGAAAAGGAAAGGAAAAGGGAAAAGGGAAAAGGAAAAAGGAGAAAGGAAAAAGGAAAAGGAAGTTAGAGCTGGAGCTGAGCAGTAGCAGGGGTAGTGAAATGCACTGATTGGAAATGTTTTATTAAGTTAAAAAAA
>VWZT01012017.1:104084-162148 GCA_013397055.1 Pachycephala philippinensis
CAGCCCCCCACAAAACCCAACTGTACAGGAGAAGAGCAGAGCATCAAGTGATAGTATTGCACTATTTTTGCAGCCTGTGGCAGCCTATTTCCCTGTTTAAAATGGGGAAGGGCTTTCCATGCTAGGTTTTGCTTTCTTTTGTTTTGGGTTTTTTTCAGTTGTTTAATTTTCCTCCACCTTAACCATGATAAAAACCAACATATGGCACAACTATAAAAAAAAAAGTCAAACCTTCCCCCACTTTTTTCCAATTTAGGCTATAGTTAATTAAAAAATATTTCAAGTTTCTGTAGTAGGAGTTCCTCTTCTGTTTGCACTTAGTTCTGCTCTACTTTACTTTTCAGACCTCTACTTTCTATCACATACCTTTCTCTTTCCAGCACTTCTCAGACAGCATTTCACTGCAAGTGTAAACTTTGGATTGTTACTCTTCTGGGAGCGTGCCTGTTTAAATAAAGAAGAGAAAAATGTTCTCTCGCTGAGCCCCTAGGCCTTCATGCCAACGTTCCCAGTACAGCCTAAAGTGACCAAAACCAAAAATAGGCCTTGCTCCCTGGCTGGTCAACAAAGCATCAAATACTTTCTTGATTCCTTCCCTGCTATTTAGGCCTGTAATGTTCATTCACACGCCAGGCCGAAGAATTTGTTTTTTAAGAGACTGAACAGGAAGCCAGTTGGGAGGGTCAAAGCTGTGACTAAGGTGCTCACACGTGGGTGAGTAGGACTTTGGAGCCATAGGTGCAAGACTGCATCAGTGAACAGGAGCAGGTTTCTCCCAGTTTGCTCTCACTGCCTCGAGTTGCCACAAATCACCACACAAGCCCTGGCTAGGCCCTGCTCAGGCCTAGAACCAGCAAAATAAAGACAAACTATCCACGTCTGGTAGTCCTCGACTCCAGGGATTAACACTTCCCTGGTATCTAGACTTCCAGTAAATGGTGTACAATTGCATTCCAGCACAGTTAGAAGCAGTGCTTGTTTTAGCAATAAAAATCACTGGATCTTTCTTTCCAGAAACTGAGAAAAACATTTTAAATGGGATGGGACTGGAAGTGAAGATAAATAGTTGCAGGAAAGCTCCTTCCACCAGCAGGGTTCTGAAATAATATGAATACATTGGTGGCTGTCATTCATGCCAGTGACACTTCTAAAATGTACCAGAATAGCTCTATTCACAGGTGTTACCAGAGCAATGCCCACTTGCACTCGGAGTATTTAGTAAGCAAGCATTAAATTCATGTTTTTATACTTAGCTACCTATTTTTAATGGGACTGCATACCCAGAACTTAATGAAAAGATCTAAATATAATGTCAGTGTGATTTAAAAATATGCACTGCATCTTTTAAGTTGACATTTCAATTAAAAATAAATAAGATCCATTTATATGGTGATACTGTGATAAGACTGCATCAGTCAAGTTTCATTCCTACTCAAAGTGACAGATTTCTCTAAGACAGAGCCAGGAAGTTTAGTCCTCCAGCAACCCAAACCAGGAAAATATTTAGGGTGAATTTAAGCACTTCACAGAAGTTGGGGTATCATATTTTAAGGATAAATGTATTTCACAGAATCATAGAATCATTAGGGTTGGACAAGACCTCCAAGGCCCCCCTTCTGTTATTAATGAATTAATAAAGACACTGTTTTATTATCTTTCACAGAGGTGACCAGGTTGAGATGTAGCTGAGCTTTCACCTTTCTAGTTTTCTCTCTACATGACTTTTCCTGAGTTGCCTGCCCCTTCTTCCAAAGGTCAGAAATTCTTTTTCTTCCCCCAGTTCACCGAAAGCTCCCTATTCAGCCAGGCCAATCTTCTTCCCCATCTTCACGTTGTTACTTTCCTGTGGCTAGTCTCTTAAAGCTAACAACTGCATATTTAATATTCACTCACAGTCAATTTTAACAGGAAAACAATGCCACATGCACTGTGAAAGGTTCTTGTGCACGTCTCCATGTGTGTACCACCATCTAAAGCTCTCCCAAGCACCTGCTTTAACTTGGCTGAGCAGCTCTGCTTTACAACCACTTCAGACTTGTGAACATCGCTGTTCCCCTCCTCTAGGCCTTTCATGAAAAGCTCATTCTGCTCACAGCACACTTCCATGGGTGGTAAAAGGGTTTTGACCCTGCTACATCAGCCCTTCCATTTCTCATTTCCAGCCAGTATCCTGCTCTCGGGGTAAATGCTACTGACTAAACTTCAGAAGAAAGAAGAATTAAAAAATTAAAGTCCATAAACTGGGATTGCTACAAGGTTTCTTCCAGCAGAATGTTTTGCTGTCAGACAAGTTTTAAAAGACATAGGAATTTACTCTGGAGCAGATTTTGTGGTTCCTGACAAATTGGCTACTGGCCGTGTTCTGACCAACAGCCTTTGGAGCTGGTTCCCAAAATGCTGTACACAGAGAGTTTTTTCCTGAGCATTCTTTAGAAACTAGATGTTTTCCATCAGGATTTTTGATTGTCATTTTAACAGCCAGTTCCTCAACTTTTGTATTTGCCACTAGCAGCCTGTCACATAAGTGTTGTCATTATTATTTTCTGTCACCTAATCAATAGCTTGTCAAGATCCAGGCTCTTATTTGGTGGTAGAGACTTCAAGAATCCTCCACATTTAGAGAGCCAAAAGAAAAGGGATGGGGTATGGTTTTGTACTGTTCAGAAAATCTGTTTCCCATTGAGCTTTTTTAGTTTCCTGGGCTAGTCTAAGAGAGGAACCGAGGTGACCAGATATAAATAAAAAAGATCACTCAAAACTGTCACTGGAAGCCAAGACGGCAGGACTCTGAAATGTCTAGTGGGAATATTTCCTAACCTGCCAGAAGCTTGCATGGCTCAAAGCTTGCTCTTGGCACTGCCAAATGACCAGGGACTACCTCGTCCCCAGTCATCTGCCAATTCATGACAGGCCAAAATCTCAGAAGAAATCCCTTAGCTCTGCAGCTCTTTCTAGTAACCTCAAAAAAGCCAGGCTATTTACCTCTGGCTCCTCTGAGATCTGCTGTCTGTATGTATGTTGACACTGAATTTACTGTGCAAACGCTGAAAGCCAGAGAACTTCCACCCCAGCGGAAGTGCACATACCTGGTCTCCTCTTGCTCTACCCTTGCAGAGGGCGGCCTGCTTGTTGTAACAAGTTGCATTGTCATAACAAACTCAGATCAATTATCTTGCTTCCAATGTAACACTGCCGAGTCCCTCACATCATCTCATCACGAGCTTTCTGCAAGGGACTTTCTGAAAACTTCTTTCCTGTAAACAAAAAAAGAGAAAAAGCACTTCCAACACCCAAGAACACAATTAATATTGTCAGTCCAGCCAAGTGAAATATGATATCTTACACCATCTCAAGGATCCATTCAACTTGAATTCTGATGGTGTCCTTGTTTACCCTTTCCTTCCTGGCTATAAAGCTGACGGTCAGGAAGAAGCTACCTTCAAGGAGAGATACCCTCCCACCTCTTTCAAAGGTCTTTGAAAGATCTCCCAGGAAGGTGAGTGAGCACAGGGAAACCTTCCAGCCACAGACTGAGACTGCTGCTAAGTGCAGGGGAAAAGCCTCATCCTCTTCAACTCCAGCAGGCAATCTGGGACACTGGGCAGAGGCAAGAGAAGACAGCAGCCTCTCCTCACACCCTCCATCTATTGGGCCCGGCCCAATATATCTTGTGGGGTTCTTGGCAATTAGCACAGTTTCTCTTACTAATGGAAAATCAAGCATGTGACAAAGCCAATCCAGTCTTCAGCTCATTACAGAGAGGACCTGAGATTGGCAAAAAAACTCTCCAAGAATGGAGAGGCAGGAGTTTGAGACTCTAATCAAAGACCTGTAGGAAGGTCCTGAAACCAACCCTTTCTCACCAGCAAGCCTCAACATGGCTGTGCCCTGACAGAGCCTACAGGTTATTTTGGATATGAGAGGTGTCACAAAACAGATTAATGCAGCTTAACTAGGAAATGGGTAATCCATCCTTCATTTCTCATAGGCTGGCCATGAAGACAAGCAACTGTTTTTTTCTTAATTTATAAGGCATGGAAGTTAACCTCTAGGTACATCAGTTCAAAATGTGGTTCTTTTTTCCTGGTAATGATCAAACAGAACACTGTAATTCAAACCCACATCCTGAAAAGGTGAACAGCAGCCAGCCATACCAACTTCTCAGGGCACCTGCTGCCAGTGATCTACCCTCTCCCGTGCACAAATAATGTCAGAATGGGAACACCTTCTTTAAGTAATTATCCTTCCTCATCCCCTGCCTGCACATCTTGGTTTGTCTGTGCTCGTATAATATATCCCCTCAACTATTCAGGATCTCTTTAACTCAAAACATGAATTAACATAATTACACACCACACTGCAGCAACTTTTTTAACACACCAAAACCAATATTTTCATTTTTTGCTGCAGGAAGAAAATGCAGACAACTTGTGTCAGCAGCCAGATTAAAACAAACCATTCTTTCTGAACAAAAGGTGCTCTTTTTAGAGAGCTGGGCTCATTCATTACCTCCAGATTTAATGGACTGCAGATTCCTCAGCTTTTGGGAAATACAATTTGACAGTTTGTAGAGGAAGATTGATTTTATTTATACACATCTATAAATAAAGGCTCCATACTGTGGCATCAGCCAGTCAGATGCATGATGTAAGCTCAGCATCTCTTGAAGAGAAACAGCCAGGATTTTGGGCAAGGGACTATAGTGTGGATCATTTTCTAACTCCAGCTAAAAAATGCATTTTCCCTTATCTAACCCTGGTGAAGAGGCTGCACCTGTGAGGCACCTCTGCCAGCACTGCCCTCTCAGGCTAGAAAGGGGCCTGTCAGCCTTTGCCAAACAAGTCAGAAGACAGAGATGCAAAGATACAGAGTGGAAAGAAATGAAAGAAAAGTGTTTTGCAAAAGTGGGACTTTGCCCTTAGTAATTAAAGGTAGCATGGATTTCATCCCAGCCCTAGCAGCTTTCCATCTACAGAGAGAAATAAGGAAAAGGAGAACAATACACAATACAATTCACTGTGTGAATTATACAATACACCTTCATAAGAATCTAAAAGTGAGCAGAAGGAAGGTTTGAGGGATGGATAGCTTTAGCAAGGCCATACCACAAAAACAAAAGCTATCAAGGAAAAAAAAGTGTGTGTGGGAAGATCCAAATGGATTTTAATCTGTTTGGGCTACAAAAAACAGGTTTCCTGACTAAGAGCAATGCCGTGAACAACTTCACCACAAACAGGCCTTTTCAAAAAAGTTATGCCCTTAAAGCTATTTACACAACAGCTGGGACTCCTAATTTTCCCAGCCCTGCTTCTTCTCCAGCTACAAAACATTTTATATCCTCAGTAGTTCTTGCCTGTTGCAAAGCAGTGAAAAAACCCTTGCCAAAAAGAGTGAAATGCAGAACCCTGAAGGAAATGAGACCTGAGACAATTGATTTAGGACTCTGCTCACCACTTTGTTTAGCACGTTTTCCCTGGTTCTGAGCAGCCTGAGATGCTTCCAAAGGACCATGGAGCAGTTTGACACATTGAGGAGGGGGAAAAAAAGATGGTAACAAGTGGTTGTTCTTTTTACCTCAGCTGTAAATCTGAGCACGACACCCAGGGCACAGCATCAATTCCAAACAAGTGCAGGCAGATATACAACGTGTTGCTTGCCCCGATCAAGCCACAGAGCAGCACAAAAAGAAAAAAAAATAAGGCTCTCTAGCAAGACATAAAAATACTCAAATCTGTTGTAAGAAAGAGTTCAGTTTTAAGGAGGTCTAAACTCTCCTAACTCCGGAAAAAACAACACCACTACCTAGACAGAGTAAGCCTACCCACAGATCCCAAACAGAATCCCTATAGCAGATGCAGATTTCAGCTGGCAATGTGAGCATTTTTAAGGAGCAGTGTGGAGCAAGAAGGCTAAAGACTGGGAAAAAACATATTCAAATCAGCTAAAACAGAATCTTTGATGGGGCAACATGATGGTTATATCCTGGTGAGCTTTTAGGGAGAAATAAAGAGATTCTGAGGAAGCACGACTATCCCCATGTGAACCATCCAGGAATTTTATAGTAGGCAATCTAATCACCAGTGCCACGGATTGCTTTGCTCTAAGTCCAGTGAATCCAGTAATGGGCCACGAAATCTATGGGTTATTTCATGCCATGCTTGGTGCTTTAATCCTGTATATTTTGACAGATTTGTATGAGGAAAGTTGAGGACTGACAACAACTCCCCAAGCTCCTGGAAAGGATTCATAGCACGAGGAACCACAAAGCCATCTGATGCCAGAAAATACAAACCACACAGACCTTGAAACCTCCCTTTCTGCCACAAGGACTCAAGCTTCGCACTGCCCAGACCAGGAGCACGAACTGAAACGCTCTTCAGAGAGATCATTTGTCTCTTTTTTTATAGGATGTTTTACTCGGGTCTCTCTTGAGTTCCCTAGCAGGGAAGGCAGATGCAGTCAATGCTGAAATTATGTATCCATTAGCATTTGCCATGAATAATTTGGCATCAATCACAAGAGGGGGTTTTTTGTCTCTCCCTGAAAGGACCCTGTTTTTCCTGTGTGGGACTGTTTGACTACATCTGGCTGACTCGATCATCGGGAAGAATGAAAGCAGGATGCCCAGTCAAGTACAAAACATCACTAAAAACCACTAACGTTTACAATTCAATCTCTGATCAACCAGTTTCAGTTGTGAAAACTCAACTGTGGTTGAAGAAAACCAAACCAAAACACAAACAAAGGAGAAAAAAAAAAGGCAACCAAACTTCAAAAACTCTGAATTCACTAGAAGTCAGTTAAAGAAAGATAAATTTGGTAAAACAAACCCAAAACAAAACACTAGAAAAAACACACCACAGTTCAGTACAAACAACAAAGTAGAAAAAGGCAGGGAACATCTACATTGCTTTTTCCAAGAAGTGACTATTACAACTGGTACCTCTGAGAATGAAACAGAGCAAGCTCTCCAGTGTTTTGACCTCCAGAAGGTCATGTTCACAAGTCAGTGACCGTGAGAGCCAAGCTGGCATTCCCAGTGCCCACAACAATAGATCCAATTACTTCAACCAACAAGCATTAAAAGGCAAATGCAGCACATAAAGCTCACATTGCTTTGTTAATTCAAATACATATATCCACAGAAATGAGAGAACAGAACCCTTGCCATCTCTGTCTGCTGTACGTGCTCTGCTTAACTTTCCTTACACATTTTGCCTTCCACATTTCCTCCCCTGGTGTTCCCTGTTGGAGACTCTTCACCCAAACTCAAACCATAGTGGGACTGAATAAATTTGCTTTGTGAATGTCATTCTTCCCACCGTTACTCACTGCAATTCTTCAGACTTGGCTAAGGCAAAACACCATTTTGTTCTTCTTTCAATTGCAGATGCATAGATCTGCGTCCTTGGTGAAAAAATTAACTTGTTTCATACTCAGTACTTTTGAATTTGCTGAATAACTTAGCATGTCAAATAATTCATTTTGAGAAGAAACAAAATCCTTCAGTAAGTACACCGTTGAAGTAAAAAAGTTCAAAGGAGATCAACAGCATTTTATAAAAGGCAGATCAAAATAAAAATCTGCAAGATCCAACAATAGCTACCAAATACCCTGCCCCCAAGGTCATCTGAGGAACAGCTGGGACCAAATCTCAATGAAAACCCCTTCACAAGTATCAGCACCCTCTACCCTGTCCCACTGGGTGGGAATGGGGTTTGCCTTCCTCCCTGGGAGGCCTAAGGCCATCACCAAACCTGGCAGCTCTGTGGCTCCCATCCTTGCAGCTCAGATCCTGCACTGCCAGGTATGATTGCCACCAAAATCCTCTGTCACCTCTGTGCTCTCCTCAGGCAGACAGAGCTCTGCTCAGTGGCTTCCAAGGGGCAGAGGAGCTGTGCTGACCTGAAAGGTGAGCTGGATATTGCAGTTTAATGTGGCTGCTAACCAGGAGGCTTCTCATGCCTACTTAGTAAATATCCCTATTTACTTTAAATGAAACTGTATTAGAAAAGTCAAAACAAAAATACCTACCCAGAGTACAGCAGACAAAACTAACTGTGAAAGTGATACTGCTGCAGGAAAATATGATGTAGCCCATTTTGCAAGGTTGCTAAATTATGTATTACTAAGGGCAGCACACAGTAACCTATTAATACATCTAGAGCCCTTTGTTGCCCTATTATCAATAACAAACCTTCTGCACTATTTTGGGAAATGACCTTTCTCCACAGCGTGGTGTAGCACGAGCCAGGAACCTCCTGAGCTGTAATTCCAGCTCCACCATTGACTTGCTTCATGGTGAGGGAAAGTTGCTTTAACCTCCCAGGTGCTGTTTCTTTTTCTGTAAAGTCGTAGCGACACTCACCTCCCTCTCAGCTCACCAGAGTGCCTTACTTCACTTCAAGTTCAAATATTTAAGCAGAGCTTTGGGGATGCAAAATGCCAGATCAGTGTGACACACTGCTGCAGCTGCTTAAGGATATTAACAGAGCAGAAATGCAGCTGCAGCTGGAAGAACATACTGTGCAGAGCTATAAGATTCTCTTTTCACAGGTGAGAATTTATAGCCACCAGCTTTAGGCTACAAATCACCACCCAGTAATATTTAACTTGTCAGTGTTTTCAAGCTGGAGTTTCTTTCTCAACTCACAAGAAAGAAAATCTTAGTGCTTGGTCCCACCTACATGGCAGCAGAATTCAGGGTAATGTTAACGACCCACACAATGGTAAAGGATACACCTAAAATAACAGCACGCAGGGACCACAGGATGAGAATTACTGGGACGAGAGGAATGCACAGAGGATACTCAGTTTATGCAGCCTGGGACATTTCAAATGTCAAAGAAAAAAAGTTGGGTTATAGGAAGTTTCAGAGATTAAAAAATAGAACAGAGAGAGCAGAGACTGTAACAACACCAGCTCTTTCTCTCTCTCTCCCTAAATAAATAAAAGTCATGACTAAATGAAGTCATTCTGAAAACATGAACTATTTCATGTGCATATTTCATTTGCTTTGGCAGAATATTGCCAGGCTTAACCCCCTCCAGTTGCAGGAACAGGTGGAAAACACTCACAAAATACAGGAATGTGCATAAGCATGCAGTAGAACTATAGGAAGGCTATATTCCCAACTTGGGAAAACAGTCACATATGGTTTTTTTCACATACCTTTTCCAATGAGCAGAGATCAATTTGTTTTCAACACCTCACTTCTCTCCTGTGTTGTTACAAAAGATACCATCAGTACTTGAGAGCTGTCCAACTCTTTTTAATAATTTAACCAACAGTTTCCAAATAAAATTTACTTTGTGGCTTGAAACCCGTCCTGCTAGAGGAAATTCCATTTCAATTCCTTTGTAATTGACAGCACAACTCAAATTCCTAAATCTGCATCTCTAATTCTTCACAAATGGAGTGAGCATGGAAGATTTAACCTGAAAGCCACATCACCACACCCATATTTACGTGAGGAAGTTCCCAGGTGAACACTATTCTTCCATCAGGATGATCCTCAAATGCCCTCAAAAACTCTTTAACTATTATTTCAAAGCCCTTTGTTTTACAGACAGAGAGCAATACATCTGGCATGGACGTTTAAGTATGACATGATTCAAGTTTGTAAGAATTAAATTACGGCAGCTATTGAAATCCATGTTTGAATTTAATATTTAAAATGTATCTACTGACAGATTTAATTTACTCATCCTCATTAGCAGTGCCCAGAAACTGCTTTTTCACCTTCTTTGGACTGAGCCCTGCGGCGGGGCACAGGCATCCCTAAGGCAGCAGAGGTGCCGAGCGCTGCCATACAGCACCATCTAAGGGCTCTCCGTAAGTACTGCTGAGGGGATGTATGGAATGAGACCTATGGATCGGCTCGTGGATGCTCCCTGCCAGGCTCCCAGGCACACTCCCTGCCCTTACACCAGCGTCACCGCAGCAAAACTCTCTGTTTCCTCTGAGCCGCTGCCACCGATACATCAGGAATCGTCTGGAAAACAAAGTTACCGAGGAGCTGCCTGAGGAATAATTTTCTGAGTAACAAGATTTACCTCTGTGGTCAGCAGCAATTTGTTTCTCTCTGTGGCAATCTCTTGGCATGCAGACACGGTGGTTTATTACAAACACTCTAGATTAAGCACAGGAGGAGAAAATGTTATGGCTTCTAGATTTAGAAACTGAGAAACAAAAGTAGCTTTAATTCTATCCAGCTTGTGCAATATTTAAATCTCTATTTCAGATTTTCCAGGCAAAATTTTTTTTCTTCATAATTTATACGGGTCTTGCTCATGAAAATGTCTTCTTCTGGAGTGGTTTTGTGATGTAATCTACATGAGGAAATACCACACTAACCTGAAGATCCACTTAGTCCAGCCTTAATCTCAAGGAACAGCCAATAAAGAAGAAAAAAAAAATTATGAAACCAAAAGTATTCAAACTGTCCCATAGAAATTCCCTTGCATTTTACATGTTCACTACAGTTCAATGTTCAAAATGTTAGATGACAGCAATTCAGACTAGACTAATTTATAGGATCTGTGCCTGTCTCCACAGCAATGTTTTCTGAGATGAAAGAATTGGCAATGGGCCAAACAAGATTATTTTAATTATCCCAGTTTCCCTCTGAAATTTCCTGTCTCGTTGCGTATGAAGTTTACCACCCCAAAAATGGAAAACTGACCCTCCTAGCAGGACAAACCTCAGGCAACCTTTATTCTAGGACCTTATTCCATCATGTGTAGGCACATGCTCCAATGCTGACCTCTCCTGACCTCAGGGTGTGGAGAATCTGCAGCATTTCTAACATGGAAGGAATTGTGTGTGGTGAAAATGAGTGTCTGGAGCAGCGTCTCTGGCTAAACTGAAAGCCACATGCATCATGGAAGACATGAAACTGGGACTCTGAACACATCATAATTCAAAATAACTGTTTAATGTCAATACAGAAATAAAGCATTCAGTGGCTTTTAGTTGTACTCGTGCTGTACCACTCGTGGCCATGGTCTGCTCCATTGTTGCACGTGTGGAAATGACAGTACTAAAGAGTCCCACATTAAAGACTTTTTCATTTCTAAGAACGTCACATTCTAATGCATAGTGAAGAGGAAAAGTGAAGGATAACAATATTTGAATCAAAGTCTGAAACATTAATTTTCAAATACCATCAGTTTTTATTGCCACTGCATGCAGAAAGAGCCAGTCAGGTTGTAAGTGCTGCATCGTAGCACTCATAAACAACAAAAAAGGTTTTATTACTTTTACTGAAACTGTTTTTGAAAGCTTATTGATCTTGTTCAGAGTTCCCTACTTCTCCTCTAAATCAGAAGTTAAGAACACGGCTTCAGCCACTTGTTTTGAGTCCTGCAGATATCAGATATTAGCAGCTGCTGTTCAGTGAAGACAGACAAATCATACTCACAGCTCAAAATAAAGAAATCTGTTTGGGTGAACACAATTTGCTCTGTTCAGCAAGCAAGGGCATGAAAAGTCATTTCTCTCAGCCTCAGACAGCAGTCAGGATTTCCAGGTAGATCATTTTGTTAAGATTCATGCGATATAAAAAAAAGAACAATATTTGCAAAATAATTCACATTCCCATTTGCTGATTATTTTACTCGATTGAGCTCTGCCAGATGCCATGCACTTGCCATGCTTTTGGCATGGCATGTAGGGCAGAAGCGAGTTTCTCATGCAGCTGCTTGCTCTGGAATGAATATCTGATCTATCTGATGTCAGTTATGCAATTACAGCAATATTAGTCCTCTCCACGAATTTTCCACGATTGGGATAGCTGAACAGCAGAGTTTCTCTCCTTTCTTCAAAAGAGGAGGGACACCAGAGCATAAGGGGCTTGTGAAACACACGCTGACCTTTCAATACATTGACCTGTAGTGCTCTGAAAAGCTACCAATGAATAGAGAGGAGAAGTCAGTGGTGGAGGTGACATGGGGGAAAGGAAAAAACCAGCACACTGACAAGGCATTATTTTCCACCTAATGTCCACAAATGTACAGGTGACTCAGGATAACAACATTTCTAGCAGAAAAAGTATACAGAATACTCAGCTGTTTCTTACTCAGATCTAGGACTAAAAGACAAGCATCTGAGCAACAGTAAAACCTCCTGGTCTAAGCTTCTAACGTCGCAAGGCACATTAATTGCTGCAGATTCTGGTGTCACTGAAGAGCCTTTGTCCAGTCAGACTAACAATTTACAGTTTAGAGTTAAGGTGAAACAAGCAACTTACTCCTTGCACTTATTTTACAGGCTTTGTCAGATTTGATCAGATAAAGGCACACATTCAGTGCAGATCCTTAATCATTTTCAAACATGTTCAATACCCCTTCTAGTTCAGTTTGTGAAATCCCTTCTAAAAAATGTAAACCAGGAAATTCCTAGTGCCCTAATTTCCCTGTCCTCTCTGGATTATTTTGCCTACTTCAAAATACTAGGAAAGCTTCTCTAAATAAGAATAGACCTTACTGTGATGGCTGAAGTCTGTTTCTCCTTCCACGAGAGGAGGATCTGACATCACAGTCTGGGAACCAGCTCAGCTCCTTTTCCTGAAAAGAGGCAGGATACATCTTAGCACAATTTACTTGTCTCTGTATTTCCCATCCTCCACATCTTCCTAGGACGGTGCCTGCTTTCTTCTAAGATTTGATACGAGAGAGAAAGAGGAGTAAAGGGCAAAGGTAACCCAGAGGTCAAGAAGAGATGGTTTCCCTCAGACACGGCTAACAAGGCACAGCACAGGAGTTTCACACGACTTCAGAAACCCTTGTTCTCCGCTGGTGAGCTCCGTCCGAGCCCAGGTTCACTGAGGTTACAGGAAAAGAAAAGGTTGTACTTTTGTTGATCAACGCTGCTAAGCAACAAGTCATAAAAACCAACATCCCTCTTGTCTTCTGCTGGTTGCAATTAGAGAACTACAAACAGGATCACAGATTCAGGGCCGGGAGAAAACCTTCAGCAGTGTGAGTGTGTACTGCTCCGAGGCACACAGCCCGTGCAGCATCTTCTCATTAGACACACATTCCGCATCCCCAGCCATTGCAGCCTGCACAGGGCAGGTCAGCCCAGGCCTCTGAAGCTGTAAAATAGCCTTTGGGTTCTCACAGGTTGTAATCTTTAGGTTGTAGTAGTCACTTTCAATTGAAGAAACAAAGCAAAAGTGTTGTCAGTCCCTGATTAACTTCATGAATATTTGAGTCGTGTTAAAAGGTGCGTTACTAAAGCTTTTATAGGCTACTCTACCAGTGGAAGAGATGTAAGTGGAAATGAAGATGTAATAACACAGAGCAGGAACTCACTTTGCCATAATATTTTAAGGAAAAATACAGGAATCTTATCATGCATTCTGAAAGGTGAAGCTTTTAACTTGTTACAAGTAAACAGTCATTACCTCAAACTACAAGAACTTCTAACGATTCCCCATTTAGAGCACAATTACAAACAAACCCACCTAGTGCCAAAGGACAAGTGTGACATGGTCCCATGCAACATACAACTCCAAAAGATAGGAAAGGGAATTGAATTGACCATTTTTGTAAGCCTCACACAGCAAACACTGTGGGTCACAGTTTCTGTGGCTTCACAGTGAATTATCCAAGATAATTCTTATGCTTCCATGGGAGGAGAGAATAGAAAAAAAATAGGCATTCTTCTTGCTGCTCCATAATGTACCTTCTCCATACACTGAGTCTCATGAATGTCAGCTCCTCCTTTCCTTCCTTGTTCACCATCTAAACCACACCTTAGTATGACAGGAGGGGACAGAGTATGTCTGTCATCCTTCCGTTCTAAGTATGTACTCTAACTGCTTATGAGTTTTTAATTTTGAAACTGGTATTCTCAATTTAAAAATGCTGTTAATGTTCCATTATGGGGTGGGTGGGTTACTTTCAAATGAACCATAAGGAATATGACTGCGGAGTAACTGAACTGGTTTTCAGAACAGGAATCCTGTTGCTGGTCAGTCTGTGCACTGATGACTGTCCAAATCTTAAGTTTCAGGGGAACACACTAATTTTTCCTTAAATTATCAACTTTTGTTCAATCATTCATCAAATTATACATGTTTTCAAATAGTCCAGCAGGAATAGTTACAGAAGCACTAAGCTCTGTGAAAATGTTTTTCTCATTTTAACTCATGGAATATGTTACTTATTGACTGTGCATCCAAGGGGGAGCAATACAGCGCTCTGAGAAAGGAAAATAAAGGAGAAATAAGTGTGTTTGCATCAGTACAGAGCAAGTCAGTAATTGAATCTTGCCACATTAAGAAAGAAAACTTCAGGAAGGGAACTGCATACAGGTAAAAAAAAAAAAATTTCCTTTGTATTTTTTAGCTTTACTCAACTCGAATTCCCAAAAATCTCAAATAGCCAACAATTGCAGATTTCACAAAAAAGCAATATATGTGAGGAGAACATAAAGGCTGAAGAAGCATGCACAACAGGAAGTAATGCATTTACAGAAGGCGAGGGCAGATTAGATATCAAAGGAAAGTTTTTTATTACTTAAAGCAGGACATTACAACAGAACAGTAGTCAAGAAGGGGTCACTGGGTCCTGTCACTGAAAACAGAGAGATTAGATATGAAGGGAATAAGTCACACTAAGAGCATGAACTTGCTAAGAGCATTTTTTCAACCTTAAGTAACGTGGCTGTAAATATACGTGGGGCTCAGAGTAAAGATTACTGAACTGTAACCCTTACGCTCTCTGACCTGTTTCAGAGTCCTGGGTAAATCACTTGATCTCACCACACTTGTTTTCTCCAGCTGTGAAACACCAGCAACATCTATTACACAGGGACCTGGGGAAAAGTTTCACACTTACAGACAACTGCAAGACATTGTAGGAAACAAGTCTGTGTGTTTGAAGAGTTTTTCCTTACCTCCCATACTCATTTGTCTAACAGTTTGTCATACCTCCAGCTACAAACTTCATCTTGCTATTGTCTTCTCATGAAGTGATATTATTTTCCCATACTATTCTGCTATAGCTGTGGGTTTAAGTGTTAACATGAGAGCAGCCTGACAGCTCCAGAAACTAAGAATATGTCAACATCCTACTCAACAGATTTGTTTACTATCTTTTTTCAGAAGTCTGTTTACTTGTTGAACAGTATTTTAATGCATTTTGGCCAACTTAATCCCACAGAGCTAAAAATGATAAGCTGGAAATGTTCTTCCCTATCTTGGGACATACCGGGTTGTTTACTGAGTTGTAGCCTACCAGCTGAAGCTCTTCAGTCCTTCTAAGACAATGCATCTGCCCAGCCCACGAGAAAACAAACAAAACTGCATAATTAATTGAACAGCAGTTGACGCCAAAACACATCACAGCAAAATTTAACAGGCCATAAAACAAACTACTTGATTCTCACATGGAAGGCTCAGTTTGAGTTTTGCACAGTACAGCTTCTCAGTTTGGTAGGGAATCACTGAAAAACAAAGCAGGGAGCCTCATTTACCATTTCATTTCCAAAGACCCTTTTCAATATAAGGGTATTTCTCCATCTACTGAAGCATGAGGCACAACTGAACACACAAACAAGGTAAATTTGATTTTCATTTAACGCTCTGCTTCAAGAGGAAAATGCAGTTCAAAGAACCTGCTTAAGCCACTGCACTTCTGCTAAGAGTTCATTTGTAAATTAACAATACTATAAAAGAAGCAACAAAATGAGAAAATAATGATAGCCCACGGCTTGAGTGGATCAGCAGATCTGCATCCAGAAAACAAATACTGAAGAACATATTCTGCTTGAGCAGCATTTAAACAAAGCTGGAGGTTCCAGTTTACTCGCTTGGCAGCCCATGTAAAACAGACAAGGAAAAACAGCAGTCCCTAACAGAAGATTAAGTAATGACCATAATAAGGGTTTGATCTAACAGATAAACACAAATGAAGTCACCTCAAAAACTGCCACCTGAAACAAATGGACTATCAAAAAGTTGAGAACTCACCGGTTAAAATGCTGCTGCTCTCATTAATTCATCTCCCACCTGACTGTCATTTCTTCTACAAGGTATCATAAAATATAGTAAATACTTAAAGCTGAAAGGACACAAAGGACACAAGACACTGCTTTTGGTTTGGGGCACTCTCTGTCATATTCAATAGAGGCTGTTTAAATAAAAAAGAAGCTGTAAGCACTGCATTTCTCTCACAACTCAGCGTGGTCATAACAAAGTCACTGTGCTTCTCTGCACATTCCACTCCACACATTCCTTCAACTGCTTCTTTGTTGATTGCAGCAATCCCAAAGCACCGATTAAGAAACAAGAATAAGTGGTCAGAGCTCAGAGAAGTTCTGACAATTTATGTGGTGGAAACCACTAACACCAGCTACCCCAGTGCAAAATGTCTTAACTAAGAAATGCCTCAGCTGTATGGCCCCCAAAACACCACAATGCCCTTTCTTTGTATTTCACTGCAAACAGTGCCTAGCAGGAAGAAGTTGGGAATAAATTATAGTAACTGGGACAAGGGGAACTAAGAGAAAGAAATATACTGAGGGGAAAAAAACCCAAAGGCAAACAAACACCATGAAGGTAAAAACAAGATTTAAGTAACCCAATTCACTGCTATACTGGAATTGGGTTCCCAGACGCCAAACAGATGAAACTGAGCTAAAGTCACCATACCTTTTATGTACATGTCCAGAAAATCAAAACTGTGAAAATCATCACTTACAATATATTTCTTTAAAAATTAATTCATCTAAGCACCAACAGGCTCACCAAATTCTCGTTTTACTGGTTTTACTGTCAGGTCTCCAAAAATCAGCACTTTTCCACTTTATCCTTCACATTTAGTGGGTACCAGATGAGCTCTGCTTTCTAGATCACAGATCAGGAAAATGTTTCCTCCAGATTTTTCTCAAGAGAAAATAAAAAATAAAAGTGCTTTTGGTTGGAAGCAGTCCTGTCTTCTGCAAGAGATAAAGAAAAAATACCAAACACAACTGGCCACTTTGTTTGAATCCAAAAAACGTAAGTCAGATCAGAAAACCACAAAACATTATTTTTAGAGATAAATTATTCTAGTGAAAAGACATTTGCTATTAAAACATCATGGGTAACATTTGTTCCATCTGATGTCTGCATGTAAAAAAAGTCTTAACTAAATTTTGCTTTTTAATAAAACATCTATTTTGAAACCGGGATGATTAAAATTCCCTTCTCCTACTGTACAGTGTGTAATAACTAACTACAGCTTCCAAAGAGGGATGAAACACCACTATGTTCTATTTATATGCATACACTTTATTTAAAACTAAGGCTGTGGTCTGGCGCTGTCAGGCAGTCCAATGTTCTTGCTGTCACTCAAGGTGAGGAAAGAAAATGCAATCCATTCTGGCAACAGCTGCTGCTATATTAGAATGGAAAGCTGCAGAGTCAACTGCTCTGAGATGACCCCACAACCAGAATCAAAGCCTGCACCACCACAAATCTCACTCTCCTGCCCTCCCAAACCCAATCATCTTACGTGGGCATCCAGTTTTCATCAACAGATCTATGGCACGTACAAATAGAAGATTTGGAAACGTACTTTTTTCCAATATAGTGTGTAGTAAGCTCGGAGTGAGCGTTTGGATTTGTCATGATTGCTGCATATACAGAACCCAACAGAATTCTTTTGCAGAGTACTGGATAGGTATTCTATTCATGTCTGCTGCAGTAAAACATTTGAATCCACACATAGAAAAAGTGTATTTAATGTTCATGTTTACATAAAGCACTTAGCAAGAACAGAGTAGAAAACAATGCTCAGAGACCATCTTTGAATGCTTTCAGCAGCAGGTCGGCTGCCAGTCCCGGAGACAAGACTCCACTAAGAACTTTTTCTTCCAGGAGTGGGATCTTATCCTTGACGGCCAAGTGACTCCGGAAATGCTCCAGCATGTTTTCTTGGATGAGGTTCCACATCCACACTTTCTGCTGTTTGCGTCGTTTGGCAACCAGCTCGCCACTTGTGAGCATGAGGTCACGGAACTCGATCATTTTATCCCACATATCCGAGATCCCTTCCCCGGTTTTGGCAGAGATGCGCATTACCTGTTGGATCCACAGGAATTGTTAAAGCCAAGTTAGCTGCTGGCCTTGAGGCTTCCATTACTGGATCAGGTAGATTGCACTGAAATTAAGAAATGTGTGAGGGAAGCTTCCTTCACTACTCACTTCATGAGGCTCTAAGCATTGCTGTGCCTTTTTTTTTCCCCAAAGAAATGTAGGATTCTACTAACTAAAAGTAGATCCTGAGATCCATAATATTTGGGATAATAGGCCTTGTCCAGCTGCTCGTATAATGAGAATTATTTTTAATAAGTCCTTCAGCTAAAAGGTACATTATTGCTCTTTTACTTAAATGTAGAGTTAAGTGCATATTCTGGTAGCTATTCTTTTGCACTTAAAATATGCCAGAAATTAAGTATATTGGCTATTTTTTTGCCTTTGCTTTCCAGACCAGGAATTAATTTTGCCAATAATATTTCAGTTATCCAGCACAGTCCTTCAAATTGAACAGCCTGGTTTTTTAAAAAAAGCTTCTCTCTTTTTCCACACTTACAAAAGAAAGGCTAAACCTCAGGCAACCCAGGTGATTTGAACTCAGCTTAATGGGTCGATTTCAATAGCAGGGTAGAGCAAACCTCCTTTATAGATGGAAGTTTATTTATAAAGGAAGTGAGAGTGTGTGTGTGTGCTTATTCTATACACACATATTAAAAATTAGTACTGAATCTTCTCCTTAAACATCCACCAAAACCTTTTAGTGGATAAAATACAGCATTAAAACTGAAGACCCGGAGGATGAGAATTCCAATTATCTAGCCATTTCCATTATGTGAGAAACGAAAAAAAATTAAAGCAATAAAGGAAACACATGAACTAGTGAAAGAACAAAGATAATCACAGGCTTCAGAGTTATAATGAAGGGAGAAGTAGATTAAGGGACATTTTTAGATATGCAGAGTTTACAAAAAGCAAGTAAAGTCTGTACCACTCCTGATATCAGTAATAGTTCTGCTAGTGCCGAGATTGTAGCTCAGGGCAGAAGTCCTGGGGAGGAGGACTGGCTTTGCAGTGTTTCACGTGGCACACCTTGAGATCAGAGGTGAAGCACAGACAGCAGCAACCACCTCTCCAGCACACTGTGAGACTAAACAACTGCAATTTTTATAAAAGAGCCCAGGCAGACTAGGACAGCTAGATAAGAAGATATCAATCTTAACTCATTCAGCACTTTTTCTGGGAGGAAAAAATCCAAAAAACCCCAAACACACCACCAAAACCCAAACAAAACCAAACCAGACCCCAAGAGCCCCACGATGCACAGTGAAGTTCACAAACCTTTGGCCTCCAAAGCTTTGAACGCTTGCGAAGCAGCTTCATAGCACTGACGTACTCAGCCTGGATTCTCCGGGCAGGCACGACTAAATCCCCATCAGCCTTATTGATGGCAACGAGATCTGCCATCTCAATGATGCCTCGTTTGATGCCC
Organism: Pachycephala philippinensis; assembly: GCA_013397055.1. NCBI lineage: Eukaryota > Metazoa > Chordata > Aves > Passeriformes > Pachycephala > Pachycephala philippinensis. The sequence goes on from VWZT01012017.1 coordinate 123,602, forward strand.
TAAATGCAACAGGGACAGAAATCAGGAGTACCCAGAGCGGGTGTGACATGCTGGTTCATCACAAAAAGCAGGTCAGAAGGCTTTGTTAGTTTCTAGTTTTCTCCCCCAAAATATATGTAACTAGTAAACATGCCAAAGTTAAGCCACAGAGTATCAAAAGTTTACATCCTAATACTTTCAAAACCAAAAGAAAGGGGACCTTAACTCTGCACTAAGTAGATGACATTGAAAATACTTAATAACAACAGTATAATGGATGAAACACTATTGACATGGACTTTCTGCACAAATACTACATGTTAAATTTAAGTTTCTCTTTCTAGTCCCAGGTAGTAACGAATAAGAAAAACTGAAAAATACCTGTAATTCATCTCCACCCGCAGGTGGTAGCAGTAATATGAACATATCAACCATATCAGCCACAGCAAATTCTGACTGGCCCACACCTAAAAAATTAAATTCAGAGTTCACCATTTACTACAAACTTTCAGTCACATTAATGACAGTAATTATGACAGATCCCAGCACTGCACCCCGAACAAATCCCACTAACAAAACAAAGACAAATAGTATTGTAAAAGACATACAGGACTAGAAAACAGACAGAATGAGCATGCATGTTCAACCAGTGACCATGTATGAAAACGTGAGTAAAATCAAGGCAGAAAGTATGCAATTATTAGCACACCTTGTTTTCATGTCACAGCAGGACAATTAAAAGAAAAGCCTAAACACATACCTACTGTTTCCACAAGAACAACATCGTAGCCTCCTCCTTCACACAGCAGAATGGCTTCATTTGTGGTCCTTGTGACACCTCCCAGGGTCCCACTGGTTGGAGATGGCCTGATGTATGCATTCATGTCTCTTGACAACTCAGTCATCCGTGTTTTATCCCCCAGCAGAGAACCTTAAATGTTTAGTGTTAAATTATTTCAAAAGTGCAACACAGCCAAACCTCCCCTTCTCCCTCCGCCCCAGCAACAAGTGAGTGAGAAAAGACAGATCTCTTGAGTAATGTCAGTCAAATGAATATCCCAGTAATAGTTGCTCAAGACTTAGCTGAGGACTAGAAGTCACTGCCTGGTTCTTCCACCTCTCAGAAGCTGGAAAGGCCTGACAAGCAGACCTTACCGCTACCAAATACGAAGAATTTGTGCTAGGTCAGAAAGAATTCTAAAATGCCTGAATGGCTTTTTGAGGCCGATACACATCTGGCCACACAGCTGAACCTTGTCTGTTCCTGTCCAAAGGGACAAATCTCTGCATTATGATTCTGATAAGCCTCGATGCTGGATTTTTTGTTTTAAGAGAGCTGACACGTGTCCCTGCCTTCCTTCTACTCAAACAAACCGTAAATCAGATTCAGCAAGATCTATGCACTCGATGCACATTCCGAAAGATGAGGGATGCTCAATTCTTCCAACTGGTGCAGTCTTGCTGTGACATTTTGCTGTTCTACTGATGAATCCTGAAGGCATGCATTCAAGAACACAGTCTGTCTTAGCTCCACATCACTGCAATGCTCTAGTTAATTTCTTTATAAATAGTTACACACCTCTAACAGCACAGAAGCTGGAAAAATTAATGACGCTGCCTGGAAGCTGCCCGTTATGAAAAGATCAAAAGCAAGATTGTATTATTTGTATCAGAGAAACCACGAATCAGGCATGGTCAGCCTGTAATTTCCCTACAATTTTTCACTGGAGAGTTACAGAATACAGCCTGTAATCAGTAATCCTGCACAACTTCGAAGAAATTCAAATTCAGAAAAATAAAATTGTAAGGCAACGTTTGAACACTGGAAAAGAGGAAATCTGGAAGAATTACAACACTGATACCTATTTCCCAATTTTGTATCACATAGAAAAAAAAAATGAAAACTTGATTTTTTTTTAATTTTTTTTTTTTTATATTTTACTGTTTTAGGCACCAAATTTTCCTCCACTTGGCCCAAAGCGATACTTCTGTAGTTGACAAGGTATTAGAAACCTGACTCAAACTTTAATTCACACTCACCACCACTTGTACTAGAGGAAGGGTCTACAGCCAACACAGACACTTTGTGTTTTCTTTCTGTAAGCATTTTCCCAAAGCATTCTATGAAGGTTGATTTTCCAGCACCAGGAGGACCAGACAACCCTAAATCATCATATTAGGAAGAAAAAAATCATTTTGTTAGTCAAATAAATAATGCATCTCACGAATACCATCAATATCTAAGTTGATAACAATTCATACTTTAACACAGCATCACAACAAAAGCAAATAAAAGCTATGCCTAAACTACAAAACCATAGTTCGGTTCACCCAACACAGCAGCACTTCACCACCCCTCATCCTATTCACACCAATGTAACATTGGGTTTATCCACATCTATTTCCTTCCCTCCAAATAAAACTACTTATACCATAAAACTTATCCTTCAGAACTTTCAAACTGTTATATACTAGAACTGGATTTTTCAAATTTACTATAAATGAAACACTCTAAAAGCAAAAGCGAGCCCTTACCTTGAAGAGCTGTTCTTTCACAAAAAAAAAAAAAAACGGCCCTCTATTATAAAAAAATTTGTTTTAAAAAAAAAAAAAAAAAAAAAAAAAAAATGAGGCCATTTATTTGCATGTCAAAGCTCACAAACTAAGATTAGCACCAAACTTTTCTCACTCCCATGCCCCAGTTCTTGTTCTTACTACCTTTGTACAGACAGCAGAGATGGCAGCTGGGCATGACACATGTTAGCAGTCCATCTCTTTGTAAGGGAAAAATATTTTACAGCTTCCAAGAGGAGCAAGTTCAAGTCTCCTTCAGCTGAAAAGTATGCTGCTTTAAAGGAGGGCCATAAAACAGGAAGGTGCATGCTTTTCCTTCTGTAGACTAAAAAAGGGATTCAGGAAGTATTCAAGAAAACACCTGCTTTGGGAAAAGACCACATCTGCTTGACTACATCTTTCCCTAAGTGTAGATAACATCTGCATCAATCTGAAAGCTATGTTTCAGCTTATAATGGTTACAAAAAACACCCCATGTGACACACCCCCAAGAAGCAACACTAATTTCTAAAGCATTTTCAAATAACTTTTCATCTCAAGCCATAATTCCACTGGACAACAGAAGTAATCTCGATTGGTTATAAACCACAAAAAAATAACAATCCAAGCCTACAGACCACAAACAACAGTGATAATAAAAGGTGAGGGCTGTAATTACATGTAAGCAACTACTAGACAAGACATGAAAGGACTAACCCACTCTAAAGGCAAGTGGCTTTCCTCGATTTAACTTTTCTTGTTCCCTGTGGTAGGATAATACCTTCTGAAGGAGCACCTGGGCTACTTTCTTCTTCCTGCTCTGAGTCGATTCTATAAGTGTAATAGCTTCAGCTAAACAAGCTCTATGACCCTGGATTAGTCCATGGTAAAGTCTGTCTACGAGTCTCTGCTCCCGGTCAGAAAGTGCCTCTACTTGCTGCTCAGGGGCTGCTTGCTGGCACAGCTCTCTCCTCAAACCATTCGACGAACAAATCCATTTCGTATGACAGCGGTGCGCTGGCCCAAGAGATTCAATGCCCGGGAAATCTGCTCGGGAAGCGAAGTGAAAGTTCGTGAAGTAAGTTCTTCTGGAGAAATAACAACGAGGGAATCTCAGTAGCAAAGGGGGGATCTTCATCTTGTTTGGAATTAAAAAGTACCACAGTTGTCAGTTCACTTCTGGTTGCAAACACCCTAAAAAGAAGGAAAAACATTTTTACTTTCTTCAAAGCATTTCAGAGGACTCAAATGAAGTTTATGCACACCGGTGATCATCAGCTTTTATTTTCTGTACCTGCTACCTTGAATAAAAAAATTAAGAGTTCCCTTTTCCCGTTAAACAGACACAATAAAAACAAACTGTAGAATCAATAGCACAGTATCTCTTTATTATCACACTTCATAAATGAAAATATTATTTTTATAGACAGGCAGGTAAAAGAAAAAGTACTTTTAAATAAGCCTCTGACAGCACACGCAGCACACTACAAATCCAGGGACAATCAATCCTCACGCTTACAGAAATGGCAGTGTATTCTAGTCTGACGGCCGCGGGGCTATTTTTAACAATTATTCGGGATGAGGGCATATTTGCACTTATTTCCATCAGAAAGAGGAAAAAAAGAGTGGGTGGGGGGGAGTTCAGACATGAGAACCTTTAGAAATAAACTGGAGGAGCTGAAGCCTCCCCGAGGCGCCCCGGCGGCCCCAGCCCCGCTCCCGCTCCGCCGCCTCACCCCGGGGCGGGCGCTGAGGGGATGAGGGCACGGCAAAAGCCGCCTCTCCCCCGCCATTCCCGGCCGCTCCCCGCCATTCCCGGCACCTACCGGAGCCTCCCCGCTCCGCCCCGGGAAGTGACGCCCTCAGGCTGAGCCGGAACCCGCTGGCCGGCAGGGAAAGGGACGGCAGGGCTGGCAGGGGGGTGCGGAAGGGTTGGGAGCTCCGCCGCCATGCCCCTCAGAGCGAGGGGTCAGGGCCTCAAGGCTCGGGGCTGGGCATTCCCTGAGCACGCAAACTTCCATGGCCATGGAGTCACAGTCTCCCTGCCCTGGCCTTACCGGGAAGGATGTTTCAAATCATCATTTCTGTCCTGAAATCTTGCAGTCTCCACTTTGAATCTGTGCATGGCGATTTACTAGGCCCCCTCACTTCGTTTCATACACCAGGAAGGGAGAAGAAAAGCTTAAATCTCCACTTGTGCTTATTAAATCATCGTTATTTCCAGCCTTATTAAACCTCCTTTTAAAAGTTTCCTGTCAGGGAATGTTGGTTTATGAGGTGGGGTTTGTTTCGGTTTTTTTTGTTTTTGTGGGGGTTTTTTGTTTGTTTTTTGTTGTTGTTGTTTTTTGTTTGTTTTTTGTTTTTTTAAATTTTTCCATCGTGGTAACTCATTTCTGCTCATCTTAAAGTACACAGAGTTATTCACAATAAATGTAAATGCACAGAATCCACTGGTTGAGCTGTTCCCAGTGTCTTGCACTGTCCTGCAAAGGCTTTTACACAGTGTCATCACATGGGCAGTGAAAATGACGGACTGTAAAACAGCAGAAGTTTTGTTCTGAACTGCTGAATGCACAGTTTAGTCTCACTGCTTTTATTCCGGTCCAGAAAATTATGATATGCAGAGAACTGAACAGTTCTGGGTTAAGAAAATAGGCCATTTTGTGTCCCTATCAGCATGGGATGAAACCACGGCAGAAAGAGACAAGAAGTCCCATTTCAAAACAGCCTTGTGAGGTCTTTCTGTTTAACCAGGTCTTTATTGACCAGAGTTAGCCTGGATCACTATAATCTCTTCATTAACAAGCTTTCTAAGGCTCTCTGTTTGCTTACACCTAGGTAGCCTATCCCCACTATTATTTTAATAACAGCAGAAACAAAAAAAAACCCCATTCTACTACTGCTTAATTGATCCTTCAGTTTATGCCCCTTTCTCTTCTCCCAGCTTGAATACTTTTGGCAGTGACCTCAATGAACAGGCGTGCAAAACTGCACATTTCATCAATGCTGAAGAGGAAAGGGGATTGTTCAGTTCTCTTCAGTAACCTTGTGGACTGGAATAATAGGAGTGAGATCAAAGCGTGCACTCAGCAGTTCAGAACAAAACTGCTGCTCTTTTACACAGCCCATCAGTTGTACTGCCAATCTGATATGGCTAGAAACAGGCATGTATGTGCTTTAGAGTCGTCTTCCTGCAAGAACTGTTTTCAAGACTTTGCACACTGGTGAGGTCTGGAAATCCAAATTGCTCAAGTCACTTCTTTTCATTCCCCTTTCCCCCAGCTCTGTTATTCAACAAGTTTGCTTTTCACCAGTCAGAGATTACAGTCTCCAAATGCCAGATATGAGAGGAAGACTTCCTATTGCCTTGTCAATTTTATACACCCTTTCTTTCAATATTCTGGAATAGAGATTACACAGGTCTTCTAGTACTGCATGCTCTTCTACCACTTCTGATTTTGTTACTCTAACCTCATCCAAAATAACCAAAATACTCCCTTAGAAGCTGGACCATATCTAGAGCCTCCTTAATCTACATCCTGCCATACTATGCAGTGTTCTTGTGTTTCTTCTATGGTTGTTTAATGTACGCAGCTAAAGAGGGGTTTTTTTGGTCGTTATTACTCACAGCCCAATGAATTTTGATCAGACTCACTGTATTTGTGCTTTCTGATCTCCAACATACAGATTTCTCTTGGCTTCTCTATTCTTTATCCATTCACCGTTATACTTAACATTGTTGCTGAGCTATTCAGGAGGGTAATTCAGTAGCTTTCTGCATCAGGCTCTATTTATCCTTTTTTAAAAAAATTATCTTTCAAATTTGGGGTGAGGGAGTGTTTTTGTGGTTTTGGGTGGTTTTTATTTCAAAATTAACTCTTTTTTTGTGTTCTCTTTGCTTCTTTTTCCCAAGGGTGTCAGAAGAATAAAAATGTGCACCCCATAGTTATTCTATCACAGTCTGAAAAGTTGTCCAGGTCCATTTAAGAAAATTATCTGTTTTAACCTCCTTGCTGCAAATTGATCCCAGTGTTAAAGAAAAGGGTACTGCTGGTAACTCATGAAATGGCAGTCTTCCTTCTGAGCCAATACTGAATCAAACATCCTGTAAAGTGTTGTAAATACTGTGCCATGAGCTGAAGGTGCAGGGAGGCTCAGATATTCAGGCAAAATGTGCAACCGAATCCAGATCATTGCAAAAGAATAGAAAAAGACCCTTCTGTAACTTCTCACAGCAGGAATAGTATTAACATTAGAATCTTTGCCAAATTCAACCATGCAAATTTACATTCTGTCTAACTGGCTTCCCCTTGCAGTTTTAGTTGGATTAGTTCAGTCTGTCTTTCTCTGGCAGCACTGATTTCCTTGCTCTGTTCACCTCCTCTTTAAGAAACCCCAGAGTAATCTTTGTGCACGTAATTAATACAATGATATTTAATATAGTCATGGACATTTCTTTACAGCTAGGTGCTGTAAAGGCAAATACAAAACCACAGTCCCTGCTGTGGTACAAACAGAAACTACACTGGTGACCGAGTGACCATTTGTCCTTTATTTCAGAAGACACCCCTCAATTCATTTCAGTTTTCACAGAAGCAGAGAGCTTTGATCCAACCTCCTCTTTACAGCAAAACACGAAGCAAGGTAACCGCTGATTACAGCCTTCCTTTCAAGAAGAAAGGCTAAGCCTTTCAAGGACAGTCAGCACTCTCGACAAAATATACCTCCTGCCTTATCTTAAAAGATAATTGGACACCTGAAAAAAATCACTAGGAAGCATATTCACATCTGAAAAGTTTGCCTGTTGAAATGCAGCTTGAGCCCAGGCCTCAGATCTGAAATCGCGACTCAGGCGAGGAAATAGCACAGAAAAAGTCCATCTCCCCAAAGGCTCACCAAGAGCTACACCAACAGGTGTCTGGTGACTGTGAGCATCCCAAGGTTTTACTGCAGAGGCCAGGACAGAGCAGCAAGTCAGCTGCCTGGCTAGATGTGGAGACAACAGCCTTACCACAGCTTCCCAGGTTCAGCCACCCACACAGAGGGGACAACTCCATGGCTGAGCAGATTCTCTGTACTTGTGCTGGTGAGGAGCCATAAGGTACAGGGCTGCCAGAGCTCCAGAACCTGGAAAAAGCAATTTGCTCCTTGAGCTTTGGCTGAGACCTACAAGACAACATCTGAAGAAAGAAGAGGAAAAAAGATCTTAAATAACTATGGTTTATATTAGTGTAACATTTTTATAAACAAGGGAGCTGAAGTTTCTTCACAAAACCCTAGAGCAGTGCCTTCAACATTTCCTTGTTGGTATAAACTGAGCTGTGATTGCACATTAGTGAGAAATGACACCAGCCATTACAGAAAAGTTTTCTACTGCTTAAGTACAAGTTTTTTAATTGTTAACGATGAACTGCCTGATGTAAAATTATTTCTAAAGGGGACAGAAAAAACCATCTTTTCTTATAAAAGCAACTATCTTTTCTGTAAAAAAAGGGGGAAAAAAAAGACATTTACAATATAGGCAAAACCCCCAAACATTATTCATATACTACTACTGGTTGTAAAAGCAAGTTAAATAATGTTCTCCAAGACTGATTCATTGTTAAAATTATAAACCTGGAAGAGCAAGTCACTTGCCAGTAATTTTTTTTTTCTTTCAATTAAAAAAGTATTTAAAAGCTTGGCTTAAAGAATATGTTTTTCTCCATGGCCACCAATGACTCATGATATCAAAATATTTCTCATGTAGTTCATTATTGCACAGCTGAAAAGGAAATCATTGATTGCCTCCTCCTGTTTTTTTTTCAATACAGCAATGAAACCATAGCAAGCATATTAGTAAACATAAAAAGTATAAAACAATCTGACACTTGCTTTTGCCAAGACATCCTCATTCTCAGCTACTTTTTGCTTAACGAAAGGCTTGATTTGCTGCAATTTTGAAGTTCTGTAGTTGCCAAAGACTCGGTCCTGAGCAGAGCACTGAGACTTTCAAGTGACTAAATACAATCCTCCTTCCCTCCAGCCCAGGGTGCTAAAGGTTTACTAAGTCAGTTTGAAATGAGCACAATGTTATACACCGTAAGTGAACACAGCAGCTCACAAGGTGAAGCATACACTGGGGCAAGGAATCAATGATGAATGCACAACTCCATGAATCACTGAAGACCATCTGAACACCTGAAAGCAGAAGTCTCTCATACATTCATGTGTTTTTCCATGCCTCTGCAACAGCATTGGTGCTCAGAGTTCTCTGTCCCACGCCGGGTGCCTCACTAGCACGTGAAAACCACAATTCGTGGAAGTGAGATGGTGGGTAGAATTATCCATAGGAATGTAACATTGCAGCAAAACATATCAAGACATTTTCTGTTCCAGGATGACACAGCCAAGATGAAGACCAAGCCCATGGTAAATCTGATAGTCAGGATTCAAGACTGAGATGTAGGAAAACCTAAGTGTTTCCAGTTGGGACCAAGCCTGTGGTGTGAACAGGGAAGGCTGTTCCTGGCAGGCCACCCAGGTGCCTTAAACACGAGGCTGCTGTTTATCATGCTGGAAGTCCCTGTTTCTCTGCTCTGTAGGTGTGTGCATACACGTTGTGTTTTGCTTGCTTACTCTCCAACGTGCCCACAAAAGCAAGACTTTGGTCTTTTAATCCAAAATTGTGTGTGAGCTAAATGTCCCATTTTTCCAGGCAGCTGGAGCAGATGGGCATGAAAATGACAGAAAAGGAAGATTCTGCTAAGATTCAATGTTGTATGATCAACCCTTCCAGAAATACAGCAAAACAACATTCTAGAAGGCTGACTAACTCAGAAAGGGCTTGTTAAAAAGCCTGTTAAATCATACTGTGTCATTGCTTTACACCACAAAGTAAACAAACACCTTCATGTAAGTACATTTACAAAGCTTTGCCTAATGATACAAAATATTGTACCACAGAATTAAGATGAAAGAAGAATCCTTAAATTAGACAAAAAGGGAAGCAAAAAACTCCAAAGTCCAAACAACAACAAACCCCATTACAATCGTAACTGATGCAGTTGCATGGGGAAAATTAGCATAGAGCATATGAAAAGAAGTAAAATATTTGTTTCTAGGACCAGCTAACAGAGGCCCAGAAGGGAGATTTGGAATCTTTTTGTTCAGAAGTTGGTATTTTCATCTAAAAGCTTTCCAGACTAGGTCCATGTTTAGAAAAGAATTCTACATTCAAGTAGCAGCCCCATCTCAATATATCATTATATTATGTGGCAAGAATCAAAGATGTTCCACCTGCACTTCCCCCCACTGGCAGTTAGCCATTAATTTGTTATCTGAAAATTTGTGTTTATCTTTAGTGCAGAGGAATAAAATTGAGAAATAATTCCTGTGACTCTCGCCACGAGGCTCCCTTACTTCTTGTGGCCAGAAGGGGAAGCTAGCGCTATATGGTTGAGTCACGGAGCCTGGATGGATTCTGAACACACGGGAATTCATTTCACCATCACCATCGTAAATCTGCCCTGTTTGGCCACAGCGGAGTTTAACTACCTGAGGAACTTACACACACTGAACATTTACTGAGAGTGCATTCAGGAGGCTTCAGAATGTAAAATATAAAAGCCTCTCTGCAAGCATGGGTTCCATCTCGGTTTTCTTTGGAGAATTACTCACAGAAGACCAGCAGCAAGTGGCTATAACCCTGTTTAGGAGTCCTTTACAGTGAGTTTCTGACTTCTCAGCAGAATTTTGCTGTTGCCCTATCTCTGGTCACTGCAGCACGTCGGGGATCTCTGTGTAACATAAGGCTTACATAGGACTGTCATCTTATTTCCCCATCTAAACCAGAAACAAAATCCAAAGCATACATTTTAACCAGATTCTGCTGCTGTGTTAAGACACCTGTTCAGAGCATCAGTGTGGGAAACAACCAGAAAACTTCCTAGGAAACATATGAAGAGTTGCCCTGTTGCATTAATCAATATTAAAGGATTTTGGTTTTTTGTTTAGAAAGAAGACAAGAAATCTGCAGTATTCACAGCTCAGACAGCTTGTGGTCATCAGCATGCTTCATCCTTTTCAGAGCACATTCAACTACATTTATTTGATATTTTGAAATTTTAGTAGCGAAGGGGATAGACTAAATGACTGAGGGTTTTTTTTCTGATCAGCTATTCCATTTCAGTTTCTCAGCACTAAAAATCCAGCTGTTTATTTGACTTAAGCTAATCTATCAGACATGTTAGATGGCCCTTCCCACAGTGCTGTGGAAAGAAACAGCAGCAGTCAGATGCCAAAAGCTGTATCTAGGCCTGTCCAAAATTTCTAGTTTTGTATCTATCTGCATGTCTCCAGTCTGCCCTAGACCCAGACTTTCTGCCTTTTCTGGAAGGAAACTTCCAGGAATACTTCACTTCTAGGAACTTCCAGGAGTGCTCTCTCTTGCTCAGCCAGAGGCTGGCTATTCAAATTGTCAGTGGATGAAACATTAAAACATAAACATAGGAACTCCTGAATACAAGGCTGTGTTACACACACACAGCCCCCATCCCTTGTCCCTGTTTGCCACTTGTGCTATTTTTCCTCATGAAACAAGACTCATACTGAAATATGATGAACAGATGCTGAGTACATCAATGAGGGTGTAGTCACCAATAGTGGAGGTCTGACAGAAGGCCTTATATGCCCATTAGATCTTAAAAATAACCTAAAATGATAAGCAAAAATTTGATTGTTTTGCATTAAAAGTATTCTAGGAGGCCTCCTGTATTTCAGTGTCTCTCTCCATCACCATCCCTCTCTGCTGCTGAATTCTTGTACCTACTTCTTCTAAAAAAGACAGAATGAGTGGAGACTCAAAGGACTAAAATAGAAGTTACTTCCAGAATGAGATGTTTCTTGAAGGGAAGGGACATTGATTTTGTTTTTATAAAAGCTTCTCATATTTTCTACCAAACACTGAGCTATAAGGAATTTTTTGCTAACACCAAATCAAAAAAATGCAAGAAAATTAGAGCTCAAGTCAGAGCTCTCAGCTCTTACTCCATGTCTCAGAATCACATGTCAATGACATTTCATCTTCCCTGTGCTCCCATTCCAGTGAAAGAAAAGTAAGCAGTCATTCAAATCCACACTCCCTTTAGCTGGTGTTCTGGAAAAACAGCATTTCATATGTTAAAGCCTCATGATCTATCCATCTAGTTGTGGAAAGCATAAAAATTCTGATATCATCTCCTTAGACTGAATCCATTCTTGTAACTAAGCCTATGAAAAGAATAAAGGTGGCATCAACAATCTGTTTTAATGACACTGTTTGTATCATTTCCAATTACACAAGTAACATTTCTCCAAAGTCATTAGTGCCCTGCCATTATAGCTGTCACTGCTTCTTCAGTCTTGCTGCTCTGAGAGCAATGACTCTGTGTAGGTTCCTGTTAGGAATACTGATAAACTTCAGGAAAAGCTCTTTTCCAGATGGTCTTGTATGAGGCATTCATACTCCAGCATTCCTGATAATGGTTAAATACTTGTAGCAGAACAAGTATTTAACCATTATCAGTATATAATTTAACCATTACAAGTATTTGTAACAAACCTCAGCAGAAGGCGAGGTTTGTTACTAGGATAGCTGAGCAAATCAATGTATTTTTTAGCTGCAACTCATCTTTAACTACACAGGCAACTGGAACAAGGAGAAGAGGGGCAAACAAGCTTTGCCTGCTTTATATTAAATCATTATATCTCGGTAGGTATGAAAATACATTCAGGTGACAAAGGGATCCTCCATATCTCTGATGGAATTCAGCTCTTCAAAGTTCAGACCAAGCCCTAAACACTCACAGCAGGAAAGCATCCAAGAAAGCATCAAGAGGACCTTTGCTATTCCCAATATGCATTTTTCCAACCTGTCATTGACAATCTCCAATGGCCAATTCTCCAAAACCTATCCAGGTAACTTGTTAGTGTTTAATATCTTTACTGACACAAATTTCTTCCCCCTGCTTCCAGTATTAGACTCAATTTTATTCTCTGCAGTTTAAGCCTGCTATTTCTTGTCCTATTCCCTGCAAAGCAGAGAAAAGGGTTAAACTCTTCTTCCTCAGAGCAGCCTTCTATGCATATTTCAAAACCTCCAGGTTTGACCTTTTCAGTTAACTTTAAATCACCTTTATTTACCATTATGTTTTAGAGCAAAACTTAGTGAGCAGGCAGTTTCTGCACTTGATTCTGCCACCACACACACAAACACCCCTGCATCAGTTACTGACGACGGCAGTGTCTCAGAGGCTCAGACAACAGGGCAGCAAGTAATTCAGCAAAGGTTACTTCTGAAAACCCTTCGGTCAGCTTTTCTGGAAGAAGACTACAAACACAGACCTAATGCTGGTTATCTAACCACATACCTTCTTAATTAATGCATTCTAAATAACAAAGACCACATTTTAAAGTCTGACCTGTAAAAGAAAACTCTTTTTGTCCCTTGTGATCTAAGAAAAAGATGACAGCACGTGCATTTTTTTCCTTTGAAATAAGACAAAATAAAAAAAACCACCCAACTTTTGCCTCTTCACTTTAATGCAATTGTTTTAAACAGTAACTCTCAGATGCTTCTTGGATAAATATTTTAACTCTGATTTAAAAAAGAACAGTAAATACTTAAACAAGCAAACAGCACTTTTAGGGGTTTTAGTGTTAAAAGGTATCAGAGAACCAGTCAAAAAAAAGGGCAAGAACAAAAAAAATAGGTTAATCCAAGGTTAAAAATAGGTTAATCTTTGTCAGTTATTTAAACTAATCTTTTCCGAGGACTAATCTGGACATTCCACATGATCAATTTCCAGGAGATACAAAATTTAAAATTTTTAGCTCAATTATGTAAGAGTCCTGAGATTAGGCCAACTTTTCATAGAATCATTGCGCATTCTCACAAGAGCCTTATGAAAGCATGATGAAATGATGAATGCCTCGGGATTCCCAGGAAATTATGATGGAAACCTGCTGTATTTTTAGTGGAGTCACAATCACTAAAGGCAAGTGCAAAAGGCAATATAAAATACATAGACACAATACAGAACTATAAAGCAAACCCTTTTTGTAGAAAGTCAAATTTTAACCAAATAGTAGAAGAAACATTCTAACTACAAAAGTGACTAATAAGTGGAACAGGGTATGTAGGAAAACTGCAAAATGCCTTCTAAATTTTACTTTTATCCCTACACAAAGCCCTTCTGACCATCCCATACACCACTGAAAGGATGCACGATGCAGCCAGCCCATCACCTGACTGGCATTTACTGCACTTCTGCATATGCGTAACATGGGCAAGGCTCAAATATGCTTCCAGTGCAGCATTCCTAAAAGAATTTCTCTCAAATCTTTACGCACCCAAAGTGTTGTTTTAGTTTTTCAAAGTTATCTTCCCTCCCCTCATAGCCCTCCAGCTTTTAGAGTGATCTTTTCAGAGGCTGAAATTCATAATTCATCTGAAGAACACAGCATCTGTTCCATTGTGAGATCTCCCCCTGTGGCTGGGTCAGCTTTAGCCAGAGGGAAACCACATGCAGCAAGTCCCTCCAGATTTTTCCCTTTCCTCCCATAAAACTACAGAAGAATAATTCATTTGGGGGAGGTGGCAAGGAAGAAAGCGAAGCAGATCCCTGTACTCCCCCTCCCCAGGTATGAGGAATTAAATTTCTCACGTGTTTTCATCTACCTTTCTAGGAAAAACAAAACACAGAAACCCAACTGAAAGCATCCCTTAAAAGTAGGAACATTATCTTATAGAATTTGACTTCTCTAAAGAACTGGAATTTAGAATTATTTCCAAACTTATTGTAAAGATAGTAATTGTTATTATCCTTAGTAACAAACCAGCAATACCAGGTTAACCATCTCAGACTCGTAGTCTGGAAGCTACACTTCCAACAACCCACAAAAAATAAACAGGATACTTCAAAAATGCCCAACAACAAAAACCAGAAATTAAAAATGCCCTACACACAACTGTTTGTTTTTCCAGGTATCTTCTAATGGTATCATATTAACTTGTACTCTACTTTTTTCAGTAACCAGCCCTTCCACTGTGCTCTCCAAACTTCTGTAAGCACTGAGGAACACAGGTTGCGGAAAGAGGCAGCAGGCTACAAGGAGTGAGAGGTAGGAACTTCACAAGGAGCCTTCTGGTTCGGCATTTGATAAATTAAAACCAGACACAGGATATAATCCATAGCCCATACATTTGAAAATATGGAAATGAAGAGTGCCTAATTATTACATATGCCTAAAGAGGATATCATCAGTCTATTGTTACATTCCACGGTGTTCTTTTTGAGGAAATGAGGCCAGCATTTACAGACATACTAGCCAGCACTTAGAAGTACTCTGCATTTCACCTCGGACAACTACATATTCAACTTGCCACCTCCCTTTTTACTGCTTGTTGTCATCAGAAACTTCAGATGACCAGAGAAACCTCGACCCTGCTTGCAGTGGTGCAGGTCCAGCCCCGTTCCTGTGTAAACACCAAAAGCTTCACGTGTGCAGGCTTTCACCCACAACTGCTGTACGTAGAACATTCGTGTCTTGGATGGAATTTAGAGAAAGAGTTGAATGTGTAAGGCAAAATCTGGTATCCGCCACTCATCCCGCATGTGGGAGCCAGTCACAACCATGTTTTTCAAACTTGCGTGGCACCAAAAGGTTCCCATAAGGAGATGACTAACAGTGTTATTTGGGTTAGGCTTTCAGCCACGCTCAGTCCCTTACAAGGGCTGTTTCCTGTTTATGTGACAGGCCATGCCACATTTTTCAGGCATTCCAGATACACTTGTAGAGAGAATGAATTTTGACTGGGCTTCTTGTATACTCCACCTGTGCAAGGCCATGGTAATTCCCAACACAAGGAGACATAGCAAGGTTTTACAAAACACAAGGGGTGACCAGAACATGGAGAAAAACAGAGGAAAGGCCACGTATTCTGCGTATCCTTTCATCCAGCTTACTATTGAAGGAACAACAGTGCATGAGCACCCAGACAACTCTGAAACAACAGTGAAAATAAACACCAAACACAAGAAGATCACTCATGGTGCAGCCAGGTGATCCTTTCCCCCCATTTTATCCAATTAACACAATGCTCACAAGCAACACAGCCTCCATGCACGTTCAGCTGTGAAGTTCCAGGTCTGACCATGCGTGGTATTGTTCCATATAATGGCACTGCCATATCCCAGTCACCCACCTACTGCTGCTGGCACAAAAAAGGGCATTCCCGGTACTTTCTCAGCTGATGGTAAGAAACCCTGGCCGTGAATCTTCCCTTGCCACTGTACACACATGGATCTTTTTCTGTTGCTATTTACTCACAATATGGATTAATCTGGGGCTTGTATGGTGCCAACAGATCCCATGAGGGAACAGATGGCCCCTTACTCAAAATATGTGCTGCTGAATCAGGGTCCCCAAACTCGAGGTTCCCACCTCGAGGTAACAGCTCAAACTGCTGCATGTGCCCTTGCCAACATTAAGACATCCCAGTGCTTTTCTAGGAATCTTTCTGAAGATGGTCAATTTCTAGAGAGTTTAGTGGTTTAATATTTTGATTGTAGGCTGCTTTCTATCAATGTAAGCTCATCAAATTCAACTGAGGATCTACCGCTTTATCTGTTGAAACTTGTTCCTGTGACTTGGGGAAATCACAGAGACACTTCAAGCAATAACATGATTCCTGAAAGACCAAGAACAACACACTGGGTCAGAAAACTGACTGGCCACAGTGCCCAGAATGTATTCTGGATTAGAGCCATATCAATCATTAGCAGTAGGGGTACAAAAAAAGCCCACACTCCAATTAAAAGCTACCCCATGAAAGAGTATTTACAGAACAGCTCTCTTGGCACAAGATAAAAACCCAACTCCTGGACTCTAAAGTCTCCAGAGCACGCAGATCAAGGTAGCTTCTTTCTGTGCTGCTTGAGAAAACAGCATGGCCCAAATCCAGCAGACAGAGGGATTGAGCTGTGTTTGAGAGGTTTGAGAAGTGTTTGTAGTCAAACCATCAGCCGAATCACATTCAAAATGAAGCCATGCTTGGATCCAGCTTCTAAATAGTGGTGTTGCCAACACTACGGCCTATGGTGATTTTGACTTGAGGAGACTGGTCCACAAACTTGGAGAAATATCTGATGGGACAGCAGCCATGTTTCAGTCTCCACATGTATATCTGAAAACACTCAGGATTACCAATCCCTAAAAGTATCAACAGAAGGCAGAAGTGAAGGACTCAGAGATGAGACAGACCCTGCTCCCCTACCAAGAACCAAGCGCTCCAAAAAAATAGCTGAGTGTTACTGCAGCACTACACACATCAAGGCTCGTTCTCCCGCTTGTTCTAAGCTCGGCTCAGTAATCTAAAGGAACAGCAGACCAAGAAGTTCAAAGTTATGATAAGAGAAAGGAGAAGGGAAAGTTAGGCATACCATTCTTCTTTATGGAAAAGAATGTTTTACACGTTACAGGGACACTGGGGAAAGCTGCAACAGGAAAATCAGAATATGTTTTACAAAGGCAAACTGCTCTTCCCAGCATGTCTAAGCAAGTGACCGCTCCACATAAACCAAACTCTTTGAGCAGAGAATGCCTATAATATAATTATAGGTCATTTTCTATTTACTATAGTACACTACTGTAAGTGGCAGGGTTTTATCACTGCTATGAGATATCTTAACTCCTGTCCACAATCTGGAGCAAGTGACAGTGCTTACTTCTTCAAAAGTAAACTACAGCAGCCTCCTCTAAGCTTTACAGATTTAGATCTCAGGTGAACTGGCAGGACCGTGAAGAGAAGATACAGATTTTTCAATTCATGCCTTAGCAGTGGGATGAAAAGGGGAAATCACAAACCAATTCCTAAGAAGAAATGATCAATCTGCACCCGATAGAATTAAAAAATCTTAACATTCCTTAAAGATGATTGAATCAAATTCCAGACTTTTGGACTGTTTGTAAAACCTGGGGGTTTGTTTGACATTAATTTTGATTACTTTGGCTGCACAAGATCAATTAACAGTATACACCGAGGATCATTTTTAATTGCAAGGCATTTATCAGACCTGCAGGAAAGCTGTACCCATCTTGTCCATTCACTCCTACAGAGCTGCTCACCTCTGTAACCACATCAAGCCCAGAGGATGCTTCCACTGTAAATCTTACTGGAGTCACTTTTGTGTCTGCAGCAGGCTTTGATCAGGAGGCTGCCTCTCCATTGCACCTGCCTCATGAAAAACAGTTCACAACACACCCCATGGGACACAGCCCTCCCAGCTGAAGGGACCGGCAGCTCCTGCAGGTGGGGTGAAGGAAACAGGAGCCACCTGTCAGCCACCTCAATTAAACTGAACAAAAGTGGGGAACCAGAGCCCTCTGCCTCAGCAGCTCCCAGCACATGAAAGCACACAGACATGTGACCCACAGTGGCACAGGGACAGCACCTCCTGAGGATGACAAAAAGTGATTTGCAGAGTTCAAAAAAAACCAAGGAAAGTCATCAAGAATATAGAAGTCAATGAGGGGAGCTTAGGAAACAGAGAAGAGAGAACATACCCTAATGGACAACAGGGCAAGGGTGTCTCTCTTCACTAAGTTAAGTCAAGGACAGAAAGGGCCAGAGGAAAATAAGAGCCATTTTCCCAGAATCACAAACGTATTTAAGAAAATGAACTGTGAGATGATGCGTGTAAAAAATATACTGCTCCACCACGGCTGGTGATGGTAGAGTTATGTTATATATTTAAGCAAGCATCCAGAAAAAGGTGACTGCCAGTTCATGGCCATGAATCACGAATCTAAAGAGCACAGTAAGAGGCTACAGTGTGCTTCACAGAACAAACCAGCAGCAATTACTACAGAGAGCACCAAAACACAGCTAACTTCCCAGGCATCAGTCAAAGGTTTAGAGTGGGACAAGACAAAGGAAAAATCAAGGAGATACGGCCCTTTCTTGGTATGCCTATCAATTTCAGACATCTCTACACTGATTTGTTGTCTTCAAACGAATGATCCTCACACATCTGTATTGTTTAGAGGCTAGAAAAGACAACTATAGTTGTCTTAAGACAATAAAAGACAATAGCTACAGTAGCAAGAGGAGTGATTTAGCAAGCAAATGGCTTTAACAAAGTAGACAGCAATACCAGGTTAGCAAGCATTAAAAGATCAAGCCCATGATTCTGATGCAGGATATGATAAAACATGCATTATTTTTATCCATACCTTCCTAAACCCATACAGGTAAGCATGACTACCTCTCTTAGCTTTCAACAAATCTTTTAATCATTCACCAGAGACTTTTAAATGGTAAAGTGGTCCCCACTCAGGGAAAATTATTTGATTTCCAGCATTGAAAAGCCAAAGCAGAGAATTCAAAACAGATTCAGCTGCATGGAATTATTTGTCTCCATGTACATTGTTCACTGCTTTTCCTCAATACAGGTATCCGTGTCTCTTCAGTTTTTCCTAACAGGGACTTGCCTTGGCTTTTCAACTAGTGTCTTCTGTGTTTAACTCTTTGGTTCAGCAGACTAAATGGAGGAAACTATGGGGAAATAAAACCAAATAAGCAGCAGGAACTTACCTAGTTACAGAGCTGACACTGTAGGCTCTGTTCAAGTTTCTAGTTCTCATTGTTCTCTGTTTGTGAGAGGTCAGCAAGAAACACTTTTCCTTTCTTTCTTGTCCTTTGCCTTTTCCAGCTTTCTGACTCCAACTATCCAAAACAGGGCAAATCAGTAACAAAACTTCTTCAAAACACTCCAAAAATTTTCTCAACAGCCTCGAGCCAGCAGCTGCTTCCTCCCAGGTAACTTCTGTCCTACCTCCTGTGTTTCTGGCTGTTGGTCTGTTGTGGTTTAACCCCAGCTGGTAACTCAGCACCACTCAGAGGCTGCTCACCCCAGGTGGGATGGAGGAAAGAATTGGAAGGGTAAAAGTAAGAACACTTGTGGGTTGAGATAAAGACAATCTAATGAGTAAAGCAAAAGTTGCACAGACAAGCAAAGCAAAGCAAGGAATTCATTCACCACTTCCCATGCGCAGGCAGGTGTTCAGCCATCTCCAGGAAATCCAGGCTCCATCACACATAACTGTAACTTGGGAAGACAAACTCCATCACTCCAAACACCCCCTCCTTCCTTCCTTCTTCCCCAGTTTTACATGCTGAGCATGACTCCAATATGTTATAGGATTTATGCTGCATCAGCTGGGGTTGGCTGTGCCAGCTGTGCCTCCTCCCAGCTCCTCGTGCACCCCCAGTTTCTTCACTGCTGGGGCGGATCGAGAGGCAGAAAAAGACTTGGATCTGTGCAAGCCCTGCTCAGCAGTAAGGAAAACATCCCTGTGTTATCAACACTGTCTCCAGTACAAATCCAAAACAGCCCCATACCAATACCGTGAAAAGAAATTAACCCAGACAAAAACCACCTGAGAGTCACAGGTGCTACTCCAATCCACTCGTTTAATGAAGCGCAGCTGAGATCTCTGTGCCATCAAATAAGGTCCACTTTTTCCTTGCACCTAATGTCTCCACACCACAAGCAAAAAGCTGGATAACAGATAAAGAAAATATTACGTACCCAGCACTTCAACAGTATTATAGAAAAATTGACAAGAGAAGGAATTTAGAAAAACTGGGATCCTGCAGGTCCCATTTAATTCAGATTACCACTGAAAGTTTCTGAGGCACTGCAGAGCTACTATTTTCTAATTTGAATCCCTGTTTAGGAAAAAAAGAGAGGCATTACAGCCCAAAACATAAAAGACAGCAACATTAAAAGCAGTTACAACATAAAACTGTCTTTTCTTACTCCAACACTTTTTCAAAGTTTATCAAAACTTGCACAGGATCATCCAAATATGAAAACATCCAAGTAGAAACACTCCTTAAGACTTGCATGATGGATGGTTACAGCACTAATTAAAAAAGAAGTCACTACCTCCCAGCTGCATTCCATAAAAAGGAATGAAACTGTTGGGAACAGCTGGGAGTTTATGTAGCAGGGGCTGAAGATTTCAAAACCAAAGACAGTGCCTAAGCAGCAAACAGTATTCTTTCTCTTTTTGGTCATCTTTAAATTTTATTTATTTTAAAGACTTACATTTGTGCTATGACTGCTTCTTTATGAAAAAGGTATGTCAAACTGAATCTGAACAAAACCAAAAAAACCCATTCTTGGAATTTAAAAGTACCAGTTTCTTCTCAATATGAACATTACGGGGTTTTTTCCCCCTGAGCAGGGGGAGAATTGTTAATTTAAAAAATGTATACTGAGACAAACAGTGAATTAACTTTAACAACAAAAAAAAAAAAGGAAAAAAGAAGATAAAAAAGTGGGATTGACTCATACTCCAAAAAGGGCTATTACTCATTACAGTGACAGACAGATGCTTTCTGTGTCTGGCTGAACACACACTGAGCTCTGCTGCTCAGCCTCCCCTCGCTCCTGAGTTCAGCAGGGCTACTAACCTGTACTAATCATTATGTCTAAGCTCAGCACATCTTCATTTCTAGTTGTTCCTCCTCCAAGACCACACCTTTATCTGGTTTGTTAAGAGTCTGCTAAGAAGTGGACAAGACAAGGTTTTAATCAAATGTAAGCAGTAACAACAGGTTTTATTCAAAATTTCCAGTAAAGAGGACCCACTAGTGTTGGAATAAAAGTACTTAAAAGTACTACAGCTTACATGAATATAAAAGAGCAAAGAGAAGAAAATAAACCAAGCAGTAAAAAAAAAAATTAAAAATATATATATTTTTTTAAAGTTTGAAATAGACCCCCACAGGGATATTGAAGTCCTCCAAACAATTAACAGTTACTAGGTTTGGCAAAACAAGATTCTCTCACAAAATTAAAAGCCTACTTTTGTTACATAAACTGTATAAAACTGCTCAATAGTTAAAGAGCACTCTGTACAAATTTGTCTTGAAATACTTAGAGCTGCAGCCTTCAAACTGCAGTAATTAATCATTTTGTCCTCTTCATGGGTAAAAGAAGCTGCACAATTGCTTTGGGGGAAAAGGAAGAGGCAAAAATAGTCAGAACTAACAAGATGAAGCCACTATGAAAACAAAATGCACAACAAAATTCAGACCTCAGTTTAAACTAACACACTATGTTTACAATATATTCTACGTTTCAGTTGTCATTTTCCCCTCCCACTCCCACCTCCCCCCATTCAAATATTCCTAATTCCTTTATGGTCTAAATCTAATTTATTTCTAAACTTTCAAATACACCATACATACATTTAGCAAAAGAACATACCTAACATTCTTACAGCAGTATGGTCAGGACACAATTTCAGAGATAGCACACAGTTATTGAGATTAAACCTCATTATTTCTTTTACTTTCCAAGAGGACAGCAATCATCAATTTCATGTTTTTAAGAAGTACTGAAGAGAGGCTGCAAAAAAAGCAGACTTGGCCAACATCCACTTTTAGCTCCAGAGGACAAGGGGGAAACCAGCAAGTGCTGAATGGAAGGAAGGAGAACCTTGAGAGTGCCAGCTACAGAGAAATCCTTTGGGAACTAGGTCCAGCACACTGAGTTTGGCTTTGGCTCTGTCGTCCCTCTTGTACTAAGCCCTGCAAATCAACTCCACAATAGTATATTACAATGTAAACTAGAATTCTTTACACCAACAGTATGTCAGAGGGGTTTATTTCTTTGTTTTCTGAATCCAACAGTTGGTCACAGAAGTCAAGTGTTTTCATGGCTCTTTTTCAGCTGTTGCCAGTTGAGGGGGAAAAAAACATACGAATGTGTGTCTGACTCATACATCTTTCAAGTACATGCAAGGCTCAATTGTTTCCAAAACGCAGGAGCTTGGGACCTTTTAAGACACTGAAGAAATAGGATTATGAGGAGAGCCCATCTGAGTAAGTACTTTATCCAGCCACTGAAGGGGACCATGGAGATGTATCTCTATCCAGCATGGAGTGCTTGTTACATCCTGGCGATGATACTCAGCTCCCCAACCCTGGAAACAGAATCGTAAGCGGGGAAAGAAAAAACAAATCACCTTATATTATAATATTACATATGTGAGAAGCATACTTCTTACCAGAACAGCTTTCAATATTTCAACAAACATGTCAGAAGCTAAAAAAATCATAAATGTGGAAAAAGTATTTTCAGAACTCTTGGAATGGAAGTCTTTAAAGAAATAACCTGTGGTAGTGCAGAGTTTCCCCATACATCACTGCCAGCTGCCTGAGGTCCCTACAAAGCCTCTGAAGAGGGGGATATTCAAATCTTCTCTGCCAAGACTGAAAATAGAACAAATTAGGGGAAGATACTGCCAAACAGATCAAAAAATTAAAAGAGGTGATAGACTGCTGTGGAAATGGGGGTGAGGCATCTGTCTGACAAGAACCAAAGTATCATTCTCAGGATGGAGATGATAAACTGAGCAGTAAGTCAGAAACGTTCCTCCTTGGAGAAAGAGGGCATGGTCATTCCCCATCAGGCTATTTCTCAAGTTAAGACAGGTTTTGTTTCAGGTCAGACCTGATTCTGTTACAATAATTACCAAAAATATAAAGAGATATTTAAAAGCATTCAGAATTGTTTTGTAAGTGAACCATTTTTGGGCAGGTCTGAAGAGCAGACTATGGCATCTGGAGGTACAGTTTGCTCTGCTCTGTATTAATCCCTAATGGAGGGATTTCCCAGCTCCCAGCACAGGTGGCAGCAGCTCTGAACACTGTGCAGTGCAACTTCCAATACACAAGAGGTCCTGTTTGACTCTTTAGGCAACACTGCCATACAACTCTGTAGGCTGCAGAGCTGTAAACAGCCTATTCCATTTTAGGAACCTGTCTTAACACATCTGAAAGTTCCCATCCTCCCATCATGAGAGCACTGCAGCATATCACCATCTTCATTTTACTACTTTCATATAAGGACCAGCCCTTTTATATCAGTACCTATGTTGACACTCACACAACAGCCACATCACAAATCCTGACCTTGCATGCCTTCCTAGAATAGAAAGGTATGCATATTATTCCAAATAATGACTGCAGCTCCTAATTTGGGAGTTGCTGGTCAAGATTTAGAGGACTTATGTGAAGAAACATTTTCTGCAAGTCACCTCAAGCTTTCTAAGTATGTGGGTCAGACGGATTTCTGTCCACAAATACTTCTTTTCACTGAGATCTGTCTTAGCCCTAATGAGCATTCCATCCTTAAAATTCAGCAGCCATTAACAGGCTGATGAAGAGAGTTACTGGACCATTCAAAATCATGACATTAAGAAAAAATAATTTACTTAGCTTACAAAATGATCTCAAGCAAATGCTCACATACCTTTACAAAACTCATCCGGAGAGTGCACATCTTAGTAAGCTCATACACTGTCTCAAAGCCATGGTTCACGGACTGAGCCAGCAGCTGAGCAAACTCTTGATTATTGAAAATCTTCAGACTGCAGCCACTGGGGATTTTGCAGACTGTGGTGGGATGGAACCCGTGGTGGTAGTTGCAGTTCCGACTTTGCACAAAGATGCTGCTGTCGCTCAGACATTCAGCGTACACCTCCCCACCAACGTAGTAGAGATGGACCCCTGCGAGGAGAATGTTGGCGTAAGGAGGGTTCACAAATTCACACTCTGTGTCTGTTTCCATGCTCTGTCTCCACAGAGACAGGCTTCTGCTTAAAGAGATAAACCTTAATTGCATATCAGAATATCATCTGTCTTCAAACTTCATTTTTACTTTTCTCTTTCATCAGCGGGCAATCTGAAAGAAGGTTATGTATGTATGCATGTATGTATGTAAGTATGTATGTATGTAAGTATGTATGTATGTATGTATGCATGTATGTAAGGGGAATCAACATGTTGTACATTCAACAACACTAATCCAGCAAGCACAGCAGTTTTGATGCCTTCCATTGGACAACCTGACCACTTGAACTTTTTCTTACTATATTTAAGTAAAGCAGTAATTGGGAATGCAAGCAGAGAGAGCAGAAACCTGCTGCATCATTTGTAGATACCTAAAGCAGCCCCAAGCTCGATTCTCTGGAGAAGTCTTGAATGCTAATTTGGGTAGCGTGAGTTTTGTCAGCTAGCTTTAATTTCAGAAAGCTAGATGGGGAAAAAAAAGGCCTTTAAATTCCTCAGATGTATCTGCCAAATGAGGGTATACATCAATTTACAGTCCTTTCCCCTTCTAGTGCCTGCTCCCTCACCTGTCTTCCACAGCAGCAAAGCCCCAGAAGAGCAACATACAGAGAACCTTTGTGTCAGTAGGAGTCAATTCCAAAGTTTTTGAGAAAGCACGAAAATTTACGTTCTGTGTTTAAAACTGGTTTATTTGCTACTTAAACCTTTCACCTCCCACAATGTCACAAATCACAGAGGTAAACACACAGAATTAAAAAACTTGACTGCAGTCCATTAAGAAAGCCTTGACTGTGCTCTGTCATGTAAGATTTTGCCACTGACTGTGTGGGTACACACATACTCCCACCCGATCTGCAAAAACATTTATGGCTACGTCTTCAAGTTTGGGATTTACTCCTCCTTTCTCAAAGACTAACAGTTCTACATCACCATCGCTTGTACACATTTACTTATTCAACTGCATCCTTGTCTCTCCCACGCTCTCCTTTGGTACACACGCAGTTAAGTGCTTCAGCAGAACTCTGCCTGCAGCTGGGTTACTCTTAACAGGAAAAATGAATGAGGTGTTAAATAAATATCCTGATACTTGGGAAGATGGATGGGGAGGAAAAGAAGGAAGAAGTATTAGCACTTGAGTGGCACAACACAGGTGTGGTGCACTGCTGAGAGCTACACAAGTTCTCATGAAGAGAAAAACTCTCCAGACTGGGGGCTCAGACTCAAGGACCTGACAGTTCTCTTCAGCTTCAATTCTTTCCTCCTCTCATGAACTGTCATGTAAAACATCCACCCCACTGCTTGGGCACGCTGAACCCTCAACTGTCTCAGAAAATTTACAGTTTACAAATAATGTACATACCTAAAAAATTTGCCTTGCAGGAATGGCCCCTTGCAGGGGGCAACGTCAGTTTTGCATTATGCCATTTGCATTACAGGTGAATTCTCAGAAAAGAGGACTGTATTAGTCAGGCATAAAGGTGAAACTTTTCTCTTTTGCAAGACTGTCACAGACATAGAAGGCAAGGAAAAAATTCCCACGGAAAGAATCACCAGCCTGTGAAAAATGCATTTGGAATAAACTGATTTAGCAGGTTATCTCCCAAAATACGTGTTAGGATAGCTAATTTGTTAGAACTAAGGCTACCTAAAAAATTTGGTGCCAAGAACCACAATCTGGATTTCCATATACAGCAATAATCAAGATGAATCAAGACCATTTCATTAGACAAACTGCCTTAACCTCTCAGTCTAATTTAGATTTCGATAGCCTTCAGGCAATTAAGAATTGATTCAGGGTAAAAGCTTCCTGTAATTACACACCAGGTAGGAACAATACTTTGTTTATAAGACTAGGCCAGAAAATTATATGTTTACCAACACAAGCACTTCTCCCACATCCTAGGGAAGAGCAGCTTACACTTGAGGGAAGTGGCCCAGGTTGTCATGTCTCGGGAAACGCCACCCACCTCCAAAATGGATGGCCAGATCCCAAACTCACCTTTGCCAATGTGCCGCCTCGTGTTCTCAATGGTGGAGTTGCGGTTGACATTGGAGAGCAGCCCCAGGCAGAACCTGTTCTTGTTGTTGGAGGGGTCAGTGAAGCCATCCACCAGGATGCTGGTGGAGGATGCGTGGAATGCCTCCCCGACGCGGTTGTTCAGCTCGTAGTAGACGATGGAGCACCAGTGCTTCGGCTCTTCGTAAGCAACTGCCTGGACATCTGGAAAGCCACAATGGAAACCTTACAGCCTAACGGTGCTGGAACACAGACTCAAGGCGTAAAGAGTCACAAGCCTGCAGATTTGGGCTACGTAGAGTAGAATAATTTCTACTCAAGAGTCAGAAGAGACAAAGGCTGGCACTAGGTATGAGCAGAAAATTGCAGAAAGCTCCTGGGTACATCCGAAGCAGTGCCCAATACCCCTGCCCCATTTTCTTACAACATGCCATGGTGCAGGCCCAGACAGCAGAGAAATGCTGCAACTGTACAACTCAGCTTTTTTTCCTATTCAGCAGATGGATTTCTACTTCATTTACTAACAAACTACAAGTCACCTGTTTGCTTACTGCAAAGTTGTATAGCAGCAGGAAGAGCATCACACAACTGCATCAAAGACCATTTCTCACATTACAAAGCAGTACAGCAAGGCAGCTTAAATAGACTGCCAGCAGATCAATCTTTCAGCATCCAGAGCGTGACCAAATCTTTCTCCTGGGTTTTTTGGGAGAATGGTAGGAGACTTCAAAAAACCTAATAAAGGTTGATATTTGTCTGCAGAACATGCATGAAGCACATCCACAATATGAAGGGATACTGCTTGGGATTTGAGGATGAACAGGGCATTAACACACAGGATCCCAACAGTTACACTGGGCTGGAGAGCAGAGGAAATGGAGGAAGAGAGTATTCAATGAGGACTTTTTATTCATCAACTGCTACCAAATGCAAGATCTCCAACTGTTCACCACCAAAAGAATTACTTGTTCAGTATAGCAAGGATTTCTCAGAATGTAGTTATCCAGAAGCTGGTAACAAGAAGTTCTCCTCGGCAGCTCCTAACTGAAGCTGGGAATTGTACAGAAAGCTGACAGGCAATTCCTGGTTCACTTCTAATCATTCAAGCACTAGAAACACATGGAAGTCTTGAAGTCACACTCGTGACTGTGCATGGGAAGCAATTTCTCCAGGTGACACCGAAGGTCTTAACCAAGAAGTTTCCCACAACTTCCAGGTATCCAACAACTCCAGGCTTCTTCATATATCTATCTCCACCCAGAGCACGTTCTTTAAGGTGCCAAATACAGCTACAAATTGCTAAACTGCCTCCAAATAGAAGGAGGCTACCGAGGGGTTGTGGTTGCTTTATGTGGTTTCTTTTAAATGGAGGACACTATTTCACTACTAAGACTAGAAAAGTGGGACTTGCTGCTAAAACACCAACTTTGCAGATACCAACTACACAGCAAAGTGCTAAAATGAAAATCAGACTGGTATTATGGGAAAACTTGTTTTTCTGGCCAGAAGTTTCCTTCTCCCAGCTCCAAGTTTTTACTGATATCAGCCAACTAAGATTTGTGCTCATATTTTCCTCTGTTCACAGATCACACCGCTGAGTTTTTGTTACAAAAACAAAAGATCAAAAATCCCCCTCAAGCCAGCAGTACACAGTAGATAAAAAAGGTGGCAAATAATCAAGAGCAGGATAACACATCACTATGCAAAACTTCTGAGCATAGTGTTTATTGCTAATAACTTGCTTAAAAACACTGGTAAAAAGCTGACCTTTCCTGTTACTCTGGCACTTTCTATCCCTTCACATCACTGTCAAAAAAAAAAGGAAAAAAAAGATGAAGAAAAAACAGTCTTTAATTATTAGTAAGAGGTTACTACATTTTTAATTCCCATAAAGATGCCAGCAATTATCAAAGCTGCAGCTTTGCCCCAGTTCTCAAAGTCAGGAAGAAATCTTGCCAGCTGGCCATTCGTACAGAATTAATCATATCTCTCTCACACAGATTTCACACTGACTTCCTTACATTTGCTTTAAGTCATGCAGAGCAGGTGCGTTTAGTCTCTCTATTCCCAGCGTGGGCCAACAATGGAAATTACCCAACTTCACTGACAGGATGCAGCTTGTTAAATCAAATCTCTTAAGGCCAACAAATCGCCATGAAGAACATGCTTCTAAAAAGCTTGCAACAAAAACGGTGCAGTAAGTTCACAGTAAAAACTCTTCTTCTACAACCTGCAGCAGATTTTTTTTCTTAAAGTAGTGCAATCACAGCATACATATGTGAATAATAAACATGTGAAGGCACCCAAAAGTCTTTCTTTTTAAATAAATAAATGTATTTTGTTGGGGCAGTATATTTCTGGCCCAAAATTCCTGCAAGCTATTCATACACACAAAGTGTAGTCTGTGTGATCAGCAAAAAGTGGAAGTGCTACAGATGGGGTTTATCACATTCAAAACTCATTCCAAGCAGAGTAAATAGGCTAACACAAAAGCCATCCAAATTGTTCTAAGAGGGCAGATATACTTCCTGAAACGAGACATTGAGCTTAGCAGCAAAACAAGCACCAGAAAACCCCCCCCAAAAAACCAAAAAAACCCACCAACACCAAAAAATCCAAAACACAACAGTTAAATTGTTCATATGCTTGTGATCTTGATAATTGTTCTGGCACAGCGTCCAGCTTGCTGCTCTTTCTTGGCATGGGCCACAACTGTGTAAGCTGAAGTGTTCTCTAAAGGGGCCATTTCTGACAGTGTGATGATGAATGCACCGAATCCTTTACTCAGCAGTTGCGGCTGCTGCTGCGGCTTTAACAAGCAATGTGTAAAAAGATGTCTGTGTCACAGTACATAAAGCAATAGGCCTTTATTTAAATACAGATTTTTTAAGTCTGTAGCAATGCCACACCTCAGGCAGAGAACTCTGTATTCTGAACCAAGTGTTATCACTGTGTGATTCAAAGATGGCACAAAAATGGGAAGAGAGGGTGGAACTACACAAAATACAAAAAACCATAAATGCCCTTATAACCAGAAGGGGAACTTGCTAAGAGCAGAAGATACTCTTTAAAGACTGAGGTTTAGAATTCAGGACAGAAATACAAGAAAAAAGCGCAATTTTATAAGATGTACTGTCTCAGAGGAAAAAATGCAGATATTCCAGTTGCCTGTGTAAAATGTCTTTGGGCATTTACATAACCGATGGTTTAGCATCCCTCCTCTGGTCAAGTCTTTGCTTGGAGAGCTATACCTGACCATATCTGCTGTCACCCACAATTCAGTAAATGTTCTATAGCATTAACTGCATTGCTCCAATAAATCAGTGTAATCATAAGAGAGAAACGGATTCCTTTGCTTGCACACATGTAATTTCACTATCACATGCAGACATGTGGAGCCTCATAGGAGTTCTTTCCATTCAGAGATTAGTGGAAGTTTCCAATAGAAAACATAAAATTACTTTGGCCTTTGAGTTGGTTGGGAGTAAGAAAGTAATAAACACCATATATTTTACATTTTTGAAGAGTCATGGGATAGATTCCTGTCTTAAATAAATATTTACATTTATAAACAATCTCCAGCTTTACTATTTCATCCCTCACAACAACAGAAGAAAAATTACACGGCTGTTTTTTTCCTTTTCTGCAGACAAAAATATTCATGAACAACATCCATCCAAAATTAAAACTCAGTTATTACTAGTAAGTTCTGGAGGTTCTTTACACTTAAAAAGTGAAGCAGAAAACACAAAGGAAGTGTTCTTACCTCCCCTGTGTATGTCAGGGGGAATTGCAGGTGCCATCATGTTGGTATCCATGGGCTGGGAGGTATCATGTGTCATCGGATCTTCCGGAGGCAGGTAAGCGGGCGGGGGAGTATCAGCTAAATATAGAAAAGGCAGAGATACACGAGTCCTTTCCTCTCTTTAAAGCACATCCACATATCCACATAAACAGTCCGAGCCTGGAAATGCTTCCAGCCTGACTCAGCTATAAACTTCCACCCACCAGAAATCTGAAAAAGCAATCATGGACCTCGAATAATGAAAGCAAAGAATTACTGTGCATATTAAGCACAACTGCAATAAAAACAAGTCACTTCACCCCCACATAAAGCCACAAAAGAAAGCTCAGCTGTGTTTCCAGCCCATGGTTCCGCAGGCTGAAAGTGCCATACAAACATCAGGGCACAAAGAGGTCTCGGCCCAGCCAGGAGTTGATATTGAATATGTTAAAAGTGAACAGAAGTTGGAGCAGAAAACTTTCAGTTCGAGCTTTTCTGTGTCCAACACAATTCTACCAGCAAAGTATTTAAACATCCCAGCTATATCTAGGGCCTTACCATTGTCAGTGCCAAGAATTAGCTGTGTTTCCCTAGACTGGGAACAGTAGAGTGTTCAGGAACGCAAATTCAGAAGTGGCCATCTGGCTCTGGAATTTCTCTGTCAGTGTCTCTGTCCCGTCCCACTCAGGGCGGAATCACCAGCACAGAAGGAGCCCGTGCACAATGAGCACACTCATTAACACATGGCTTTCAGCCCTGTTTGAAGTGTCCCAGCCAGCACTGCCCTTCAGCTGCCTATTCCAATTCTGGGAAAGCTTCCCAAAAGATTTCTTAGAAGCTGCTGCAAGTTGCCAATGTCACCATTTCCCAATACACCAGAGGACACTCTCCTCCAGATCAATTGCACAGAGGTCCATCCAAGAGCGAGAAACCCTTGCCTGATCCCTGCAAGCTTTCACTGCAAAAACTGGGATTAGATTACCCCTGTGCTGTCTCTGCTGCTGCTCATCCCCCATTTATTTCCATTACCGACAGTATGGATTGCAAACTACCACAGCAAATAATCACAGGGGATTCCAAAACTCTGAAAACCAAATTAGCATCAACAAAAGGCAGGATAATGCTTTGTAAGTTTTGGAGGTTTTTGTAGAGTGGTGGTTTTATTTGGATTTTTTTTAATGTATTTTTTAAGAAAACACATGCTCATGAAATTTATTAACTACTTATTGTTTAGCAGGTATTTTGTTGAGAGCTTTACATCTAACACTGGCGAGTGCCTGGTTAATTCCCTTACTTGAAGACCCTCAATTGGATGAGAAAGCAGCAGACAAAAGACAGAGATGGCAACAGGGTTGCATTAAAAGCTTAACAAACTGCACTGGGTTTGAGTCTCGTGTTTTACTAAGCCTTAAATGTGCGTGTGCAAACGTGATGTTGGTCATGCACATGATTCCAAGGCCACAGGCAACAAATTAACCAGTATCCAGAACGTTTTCAAGGATAACTGCTTTGCCCCTTTATTTTCATATTTTCCAGAAGTCAGCCTCTTTCCCCATTAGTGAAAGATGGACAATGGTCCAGGCCTAAACATCAAGGACATCAGTGTCCTGACCTCCCCTCTAATTCAATTTCTTCACTGCAGCTGCTGACATTAAGGGCATGTGGACAGAACAGACCTTCAAAGATCAAGTGAACTTCCACAAGCCAGCATTCAGGAAGACCTTGTTAGGTCTTTATCTCTGTTGGAAGAGCCCCAACCACAGCAATCATATTGGAAAAAAAAAGAAAAAAAAAAGACAGCTGGTCTCACAGCAACTTCTCACATTTTTTAGAAAAGCCAATACAAACTCTCTTTCCTTCCTTCCAGCAAATTCAGTAGTCTTCACTCACAAGAGAAAAATTTGAAACAATTATCAATAACAGAAATCTATGGATATTAATTTCATGTAATAAGAAACAGATTTTCACAAATCTGCTGCTTTGTTTACACATACCCTCCCTCAGCCCCTGAGGAAAACAGGCAAACAACATCAATAAGCATTTGTAGTGCATCCTTCTCCAGCATTTAGATCAAGAAATCCACCACGGACTGCTTCTGCAGTATTTTTTATCCAGCCACATGTACAGACCAAAAAAAGGCAGCTTCACGGAATTTTCTACAGACACCAGTCAGCCGAGGAAGGCTCTTACTTCTCTGACTTTAGGTAGTAAAACAGCCTGAAGAGTTCTTTTAAGGGCCTGTTTTTCAGTTGAAGTATATTTGCTTCTTGAAATTGTACCACCGTGTGAAGAAGTTGTTTATCAAGTAGCAATAACGTGATCACCTTGAGAAATATCCTTTTTCTGCAGAACTAAAGCCTTGTGCTGCACTTATGATGATGTCTTTCTTAAGCAAGGATGATCTCTAGCACCACACTTCTGGTGCACTGAGCACTATGCTTTGTGGGCTAAACTGCTGAACTGGTTCCCAGAACATTTTGGATCCCTCCCCACACCCCACAAGAGTTCTACTGTGGTGTTTTAACTGTGTTTGAAAGAGGCACAATATTAAAGCCTTCAATCTTACCAGACAAAGAGATTCCATACTCTTTATTACCTTATCTTACCCTACCTATCTCTCAGCTTGCTATTGAACACAAGTGCTGGCTCATCATTTGGTGTTGCTAAAAAACCCATGATAGCAGCGATGTCCAACCACCTTCTCCCTTCTGAAGGGAAGCTGACTGTACCTGGCATCTGGAAAGGACTTCCCGGGTCTGAGCTGGCTGGAGAATGTGGATAGGTGCTACTGCTGCTTCCAGGTGAGTTTGGATAGCTGCTGCTGGGTGAGTGGGGGAACGGGTGACTGTTGGGCTGCTGGAAAGAGTCCGGGAAAGTCGCGTTGTGCGGCATGTGGGGCTCGTTCTGCCCCAGGTTGCGGAACTGCGCCAAGAGGCTGTGCTGGGGGTTGTACTCGCTGTGCCTTGGAACCAGCACCGGAGGAAGGACTGGAAAGGGAGAAAGAGAGAAAAGCCACAGCGTTAGAGACTCAATTCTGAAGGTATACAGGGGAAAAAAACCCACGTTCTTCCTCCCCGCCGGCATATCCGCATCTGCCTCAAAAACAAGGTAGTCAAACCTAGGAGCACATGTCCAATCAAGAACCCTTTCCCTTACATCCGGTTACTGCACAGCTCGAATCCGCAGCTCCCTGCTTTGCCAGATGGGAGCTTGTTTCCACAGAGGGCCAGTGAAGAAGAGCCAAGAACAAACCACAGTTCTGCGTTTCAGTCTTACTCGCACGAAGAGGTGCTGGGAAGAGCCTGAAAATGCTGACATGCAGTTCCTCCCGCTGCACTTGTCATCCTACTAATCACCTAATGGCCTGTAACCCAAACCCTTGTTAGTAAGAACTGATTTTTTTTTTCCTGAAGACAATACTAATAAGCCTTGAACTCAGTCTGGTCCCAACAGCTGTAATTTTATTTTTAACCTGGACTATGTTCTTACAAGTTACTATTAAAACAGTTATTAACTCTTCAAGTCAGTTTACAAAATCTGCAATTTAAACAAAATTAGGTAGTTCAAAAAAACCAACTGAGCAGCAATTGAGCTGCAACTATGTGCTACTATGGGATCAGAGAAACATCAGAAACTACAAGTCTCACCACACTTCTGAAGCCTTCTCAGCAGAGAAACAAAGGTCTCTTTCAAACTGGGAATATGAACATGACACCAGATACCCCAAGATAAAAGAATCAACTCTTTTTCCAGTTCCTCAGCTTCTATCTTTGACTGCCTCACAGCAAAGTCCAAGCTAAGCGAAGGATTAAAAGCTCTTCTTTTCACAGAAGTTTTTGGGTAATGGATAGAAGAGGAGAGGCAAGGTCTGAGAGAGGGAGGTCCATGCACAAAGTAGTGGAAGAGAAATAAAAAAGCTAGTCCTCTTCACGTCTTCCTCCTTTGGAACCTCTGTTTCCCAACTCCATGGCTGAGCAGGACTGGGAGAAACCCCTCTGGAGAGTCTGCCTTCAAGAGAGGGTGCCAAAACCCCAACAAAACCCAGGAAAAACAAGCCAAGGCTACCAACCCCTCCCCTTGCAACTCCTGCTCTGGCCCCGACACCTGGGCACACAGAAAAGGAACGGGAACATGTGTACACAACAAGCCTCTACAGACATAACTATCATTCAGATTAAGAAAGGTGTTTTGGAGACAGCTGCTTTATTAAAAGGCTGAATTAGAAACTAATTGCAAAAGAAAAAAAACCCAACAAAACAACATTTTCTTGACATGACAAACAGGTTCTTCCAGGACACCGGGGCATCTTTACTCTTCCAGCACTCTGCTATAACAGAAGCAGCACTCAGGTATTTACTTTGGTATCCTGGAGTCCATGCGTACCAGGATACCACTCGACACATGGACCAGGTCTGAGGTCTAGGTTTATGTTTAAAAGGGATATAAATGAATGCCATACTAAAAACTCACTCTCTATTCCTAAACTCACAGATTAACTAAAATGAAGTAGGTTTCCCTTGCTCTTTTTTTTTTTTGTATATGCCTAAGAGAGAAATTAATCCCCCATTTTTGCCTGCTAGTGGCATTAATGCATGAGCAGTCCGATCCCAGAAATCTTCATTGAACCTACGTTGAAAAAACCCCAAACCCTCACTACTGAAATTAAGGCTGCCCAAGTCAGAAGCAGGTTTTAAGGATTTAATCTGATCTCTCAATTTCTTAGAGCAACTTTACTGAGATTCCAACAGATCTCAAATATTTGAGGCAGATGTCACCCCTGAGTAAATTTGCTCAGATGTCAAAACCCAACTCCACTTTACAAGGCACAGACAAAGTTCCTAATTATGGTGTTTTCTGGAACAAAACACATCCATCTGTCCTTCTATGGAAGTTCTCAATTGCAAAACACCCCAGGAGAAGCTGCATCTCCCCCAGCTGTGCAGACTGTTTCTTGCTCCAACACAACCATTCTCACATGCCACTGGAAAAGGCTGTTAAAAAAAAAAGTTGCTCAGCATTCAGGTGGACATCACAAATCCCCTCACCCTCAACATGTCAGAGCCAAGCTCTCTGAATATTAGGGTCTCTCAGAATTAAGCTTGTTCTGTTAAAACAAGCAGTCCTTTTGCATCTAGGTCAAGTACTATTTAATTGTCACAGTCAACATTTGCTGGGCTAATAAATTACCAGTGAAAAAATTAACAATGAGATCATGTGTTAAAATGTATTTTCCCTTTCCTGTCTTTATGATTCTTCCTTACTTTTCCAAGCATTAAAAACACAGCTTTCCTATCTCTTCCTTTCCTACAGATGAAGGTCAAACCATTAACTTTTCTGGAGTTAATTTGTGCAGAAAGTACATCACCTACCTTTCCCATCACCTACCTCACATTAAACAATGACACACATGACATCAGAGGAAGCCACATGATTTACAGCATTTTAAAATAGCAGGAGAACAGGATATTTTCTGTATGTTTTCTGTAATTAAATTAATGCAGTGCCAGATTTTCCCAAGGTATATATACATGTTTTCTCCTGTTGGGCAGAACCACTGGCGAAGTTTAGAAGGACTTGAGATAAAAACAAGTCTCCTTTTCCCAGGTGTCCTTCATGCAAACCCACGCTTTTTGTCCAACTCCGTCAACCTCAAGTGATTAAATGCCAACTTCTTCAAAACATACACAGAAAAGAGGGAAAAAAGAATACAACTGGTATTGATACAACACAAATAGTCTCAAAAATACCATACCATTGCAGAATTTACTTTGAGTGCTGCCCCTAATTCACATCCTCCCTGCATACATACAATCTTCAATGAGGAGGAAAAGCCCTGAAAGGCCACATCAGGTGGGACAAAGACTGCAGTGCTTCAATTAGTCCAACTCCAAGTCACTCACTGCCATAACCTGATCTCTCTGCAGCTCCCAGCTTTTTTACAAGGAAGCTGCTCCTAGTAGAGCCACAGAGGAGTTCATTTGAGTGCTGTTCACTCAGGAGTAAAGACATGAGCAGGGACTGGACCCTTTGGAGCATGGAAGGCTGCCAGGAGTTCAAACCATAAAGGGGGACACACACCCTTCTTGCCCCCCTCGCCCCTGCGTAAGGCACTGAGCTTCTGGTCAGGTTGCAGACCTCAGCCACATGGAAAAACAAATTACTGAGGCTCAGTCCAGCAGGGGAGGAGGCTGATCTCTGCTGCAGCTGCCAGCTCCAGGAAGAGGTATAATTGAAGGGGAGAGCATGAGAGAGTTATTCGGTGCTAAGCCAGCACACCTGTTGCTATGAAATAATGAAGCAGTGCACATCTTTGCTGTGCAGATCTCTGCAGGATGTGGCTCTAACCATTTGCAAACACAATTCCTCCCTTCCTCTTCAGCGGAAGGGAACACAGATACAATAAAAAATTACTTCTTTTTTTTTTAAATTGACATCAGTATCATCAGCACATATTTAAAGGAAACATACTATTGAATACACTGTTGTCTTAAAAAGCTACTGCAATAGATTCGCAAACTCAACCTCATTAAAGTTAATGGAGTAGAACCACAAGTCATCCGACAGCTTGATTTCTGTGATTCTTCAAACACCAGATTAAAAGGTTTTTATGTGCTATACTGTGGCTAAATTTTGCTCCCAAGTTTTTCTGTCAATGTGGACCTGGAGTTGAGAGTTAATACCTGACTACTACCAGTAAGGTTAGTAGTAAGGAAGAGGGAGATAAACCCCCAGGAAGCAGGCTGAGTATGTTTGTGGAACTGGAGCTGAGATCCTGTGTCTGTCAAGACAGCCTGGGAATTGGGGAGCTAGTTTTTACCATGCAAATAAGACCAAGTATGCCTGCACCAAACAAGAGGAGCTGTATTAAAGAAATGAGAGCTACAGGGCAATTTCACCCACAGGGCTATTTCATCTAGGAGCCAAGAATGCCAAAAATACAGAAGATAGACCAAAGGCAACCTGGCTGTTCAGATAAATGTTCTGACTAACCACACCAAGGAAGAAATGCTTTTATGAAAATGTAATAGTGGCCTTTGAAGAAACTTACTGATCTCTACTCTTTTTATCTCCAGCATGTCACCCTGTTCTTCTTCAGAAAACTAACAGCTGTGCTATCCTAAATAAAGATCTTCTTGCTTTTCTTTCTTGTTCTATTTTCACATTCCAGAGATAATGATTTTAGCAAACACAGAAAGTCTCCAATTTATGAACATAAGTTCTTTTTTTTTAAGTTTCTCTACGAAAAACCCCAAACTAATCCAACCCAAAGGACCTGCTGTACTTTCAAAGAGGCAGATTTTCTATCCAGATGGATTTTGATTATCTTACACAAGCCCAGATGACAGCTAGCTTCCCTCAAGGGCTCATTTTTTCCACACCCTTTGCATGTTATGTGAAAATTTGGGTAGGTATCTCTCTTTCCATGTATGGAAATTGAAAGACCATGTAATGAAATACAAGGGGTCAATTATAAAAAAGCAGACTTTGATCCACTTTCCTTGCCAAACTAGATTCTACTTCTGTAAAAAATTTATTTATAAAATAAATGAAAAAAAGAAAAATATAAGCAATTGGTGCTGCACTTTTTGCTCTTAAAAATCATGACTTGGCTGACATATGTTCTGTAAAAGGGTTTGTACCACAACAGGGCTCTCGGTGCTAATGAAGATCCAACAACACTATCATTAGACAGAGCACTTTCATTTCCAAGCATTACACAGCTGCATTTTCATATGAATTTATGCAAAGCCATGTATATTTTGCCAGAAAAACAGAAGTGCAGGTTGGGAAGGAGGGAAATCCTAAAACAAAAGTTCACGCTATCTGGAAATAGGAAAATCCTGCAAAGACTGAGTTATAACAAAAGGGAAGAGTTAGGAGAAGGGAAAAAAAAAAAACCCAAAAGCAACAAAAGACAGCAGCTGTGTTAAACTAACAAATTTGAACCCTCCTGAAGACTCCCAGCTTAATTTCCTGCCTTTGAGGTCACAGCAGCTGAAGCTGGCTGTGGCATCCTGAGGAGCACTCCAGTCCCATGGTGGGAACAGAGCAGGTACCAACACATGCTCAGCTGAACGTGCTGAGTTTGGTCTGCTCTCTGCAGCACCAGAGAGTCACTGAGGCATTCAGGCTGCAAGGCCTTGCCAACATCTTGCTTGTAAACAGTAAAACACTGTGTAGAGAGAAAACTGTTTATGTCGTTAGGTTTTCTCATGTTGCCTGAGTTATTCTTGGTTAAAAATATAAAATTAATAAGCATTGTGTCAAAAGCAATCTCTGAGGATTGAACTACTTAAAGCTCTTCCAATAACTCTTGGCTGTGGTATCACAGCTTTGCTTTGCTGGTTTCTCCAAAGGAGAAATTCCAGGCTTTGAGACTTTTGCTCCAAACCTCTGTTCTAGTAATTGCAGCTATTCAGCAACCTATTTCGGGTGACAGAAAGACAAACTTTCTACTCCAGGAGAAAGCTGAGAGCTGTCTTGTTCTCTCAACTCTCTCAGCTCTTAATTTTATTTCACAGTTTTGGGAGACCCCACAGCTTG
>VWZT01012017.1:162213-188754 GCA_013397055.1 Pachycephala philippinensis
AAAAAAAAAGGCAAAACAGTTGTTACTTTACTGACTTTGCTTTTTACATCAGACATCTGGTCTAAATACAGTTGACAAGTAATACTAGGACATTTCCTGCATTACAATATTCAGCTAAAATTAGATTTCATTTGCGGATGCTCTGATAAGCTGACATTCTGATTAAACTGACATTTGTCAAGGTCAATTTCAGAATTTAGTACTAATTGTATGCACATTAGTGAGGGAGTCCTTCTAAGCAGATTTGGTGGAGGAGCAGTCCTGATGCAGGAGGAAGTCACGGTGATAGTGTGTATTAACTCAGACATTTACACAGACCAGAGTTCAAATTACCTGTACAAAAGCCACAGTCACCACCCTACTCAATGGGTTAAAAGTTGGAAGTCTGGTCTTTCAAATCAGAAGAAACATCTGTATCTGGTTAATTTTAAAGAAAGAAAACACACACCAAATAGGACAGAAACATAACTTTCTTGACAACTTTTATCCCTTTATTGCAGTTTCTTTTTCTGACGTGGTAAGGCTAGACAACGAAAGCCCTGCTGTTAGACCATTCCCTCCTTCCACCTCCTTGTTTCAATTCCTATCCCCCAGGTCGGCTCTGGTGGGGAATTTTAGAACTGAATTCTGCAAAGCCAAAATGAAGGAAGTTTTATTCTGCTTGCCAAGCAAACTAACAGTTGCTTTTGCTATTTTGGGCAACCATCCTATAATTGTGCCCACCTGTTGTAGCAATGCTATTTTTAAAGTCACACCCAAGCGCACACATGGCTGTACAGCAAAACTTCTCAGGGATGACACTCTGCTCCTCACCCCCAGCCTGCAGAGGTGCGGAAATCCTTCTATGGGACAAGGATTGCAGGAACAAGGATTTTTCTAATTTGACTCTACATATGAACTCTGGAGGGATGCAGCAATTTTGCCTTCCCTTACACCTCAGAAGCAGCTTCCGTTTCGCCTTTTCGTCTCGCCCCCTCTCCTCTCTCCTTCTCCCAAATGCCTGGCACTGCTGGCATTATCCTCCACCAGGCCTGGTTCTGTGGGAGCCTGCAGTAGGTGTGTTGCCTTCCAGAGCCTCACTGAGAGCAAAAAGCAGAGGAGATCAAAGACAAATATGAAAATAATCAGGTTAAAGTCATAGGCAGGGAGTCCACACCAAGAGCAAAACCAGCATGACACACCTACCGCTCTCCTCAGAGCCTGGGGACCTGGCCTGTTCTTGTGGCAAAAAGCAGCTGTACATACAGGTAAAATGTTTCTGGCCAGCAACAACCTTGCTGAAGCAGGCACACACTTTGAATTCACGGTTATAATTGAAAGGAACATCACAATTTTTAGGCAGAATTGAAAATTCAACCGTTATGACAGGGTATTTGTCTGCATCACCAAAAAGCGACCACTGCTTGCCCCCAGTTTGGCTGTAACATTGGCACCATCAGCTTCATGAAGCCCCTCGATGTAGAGCAGCCAGCTCTCTGAAGAAGAGAAGCTTAACAGAGGAAAACCATTCAGCCTTTTTTATCTATGCTTTATTGGCAATTGCAAAAAAATGGGGGATAGCCATTTACAGAAACACTGCACCTTCAACCACTTCCACAAGTGAAACATGAAAACAAAGTTAATTTCTCTTTTGCCTCCTTTCTAACATAGTATAAAGTCAGAACCTAGCAGGATGATGGGCAAGGACACTTAGTAGAAGCAAACACAATTCTGCATCAGAATGGAGGAGAGCTAGTCTTCACTAGCACTTTAAGAAAATTAAATATTCAGTTTCTTCATCTTCCTTCCTTCCCCTTTAGCTAAGGCAAAAGAACTGAACCTCCTCCCCTAAAGCCACATTAGAGGTGTGAATTATTATTATTATTTTTAATAGCAGTGCCAATTTAAGCACCTCTTCATCCTCCCTGTTCCGTATTCCATTCCTTTTGTTTTGCTGCTAGAGCAAACAGGATTCAGGCCTTTTTCTTCCCCTAAATTATGGATGATATCTTTCATCTGGTCCCATTGACATAACTGAGGACAGAGGTAGAGGCTGTATCTCCACAGAAACCTAAGGAATAAAAGACGGGAAGGAAGTGTCTCAGGAGGGACTTTACACATTCTCCAGCAAAACCTGAGAGGTCATTTGTGGCATTTTTAGAGGGATGAGAAACATCGTGTTGGGTTTTTCCTCACAGCCTCTGTGTATGCTGTACACCTAATTATTTCTCAAGTCTTGATCGTACTTAAGGATAATCCCAACAGATATCCCTGAACCAAAAAATAAAACTGAGAAGAAGCAGATTCAGCCAAGCAAGCACACCAGTTCAGCTAAGCATGCCAATTTTTAAGAGGCATCAAATTCAGACCTTGCCCTCCTTAATTAAAAGCTTTGCTTTGCCAAGGGAGAAATCTGACAGCCATTAACTACCCTGCTCCAGAAATAATTCTGCACACAACAGATGTAGGGAACAGCAGCAGTGAGCTACTGTAACTCATCTCAAGGAGATATTTTCCTCCTGGCACTCAAGTGCAAGGTTGCATTCCCACTCCCAGCAACAAGTCTCTACTTTCTCCTCTCATGTCCCTCCACCTCCACTCCTTCCCAGATGTCCTCACAGGCTGTGTTGGTACAGATGGTCCTGCAGCCAGGAACGAAAGCCCCTGTGCTGCCCTGATCAGCCTGAAAGATAACACAGCAGGGGAGAGGAAAAGTGACTGTGATCTGATTCAGCACAAGGCCACAGGAACAGATGTGCTGGCACAACATAGGGAGCAGGAGCAGTCCATGCCCCAGCGGGGCTCCATCGCTCCATCAGCTGGCTGGTTCCAGGCTGGACAAGTGTCAATGTCACAGGAAGGCCACCCTTCCTCACCTCCACCCTGTGCCCCCGCGCTGCCGTGCTTCCATCTGGTTCCACGTGAGTGAGCTGAGGGCACTGAGCCTGCCAAGTTAACTGTGCCAAAAAGTAGTTTTCTGTGAGCTCAGTTTTCTTGATCAATGCACCACAGGATCAGACAGGCCCCCGTGCCTGTGCAGAGCCTCCCAGTCAGGTCAGGCATGAGCATGGTCCTATCATGTCACACCCATGTGCCTGCCAGATGCCACATTCCCCTCTGTGTGCAGGGACACTGGGAGATTCCCTATTTGAGACTGCTGATAGTTTTCTGCCTCCTCTCACTGTTTACAGCCTGTTCCTATCTAGCCTGGCTAACAGAAAGATCTCACTTGGATTTATGTGTAGCTTTGTAGCTGGCAGACACACCACAGAGCGCCAGTTCTCATGCTTTCCAAGCTTATCTTCACAAGCTAAACAGTGAGGATGGAATAAGGTATCAAGGTAGAAAATCCATTCATGCCTCTGGCACTGTGGAAACTGAGATGCATCCACAGCACTGATTTCCCAACAAAGAGCATTACCTGACTTTACATATTTGAGGATCTACCACTAATCCGTTCCTCAAACCTTACACAACACTGAAACAAATCACACAACAATCAGCAGAAGAATGAAAGGATAGATGCCATTCCATGCATGGATCATGCCCTTCAGCTCTCCAGTAACTGGTTCTGCACAAAACGGTTAAACAGAGACCACACAGTCAAGCAGAACCAGAAATGCATGATGTACCTTGCACACAAAACATGTATCATACACAATCTGAGTTTCCAATTTTGCTTTGTCAAGGGAAAGCACATTTCTAAACCTTCTGGGAAACACAAACCGTGATATCTGCTCATGTCCATAGACTGTTGTAAATGGTGAGTCATGCACGAATTCCCACTACCCATTAATCTCGAAGTGTAAACACTTACGCGGCAATAATGGTGTTTTAATGTCCTGGCAAAAATGGTTAGCAGAATTTGGGAGCGACTGTCAGGAAATGAAGATAAAGACCGCGCTTGGAGGACACCAAGAACAAGGACAGGACAGGCAAAAAGAAGTCAGAAGTTACACAGCACAGCTCTCCAAGCCAAATGGGAGTTCAGCTACCACCTGTTTCCAAAAGCTGTTTTCCCACTCAGCTCCGTGCAATTATCCCTCAAAGCAATCTGTGGCTGACTAAACACAAACCCCTCTACATTACAAACCCAGCCTAAAACGTACATTTTAGTTAGGCATCTTTTGGAAATTTTATTCTATCTTGCATAACTCACTGAAGTGAACACAGAATATGGACAGAGTCCCAAGCTGGGACTAAATCAGGGGAGGTTTCGCCTGGACATTAGGAAGAATTCCTTCACAGAAAGGGTGATTAGACATTGGAATGGGCTGCTCAGGGAGGTGGTGGAGTCACCATCCCTGAAGGTGTTTAAGGAAAGACTGGATGTGGCATTCAGTGCCATGGTCTGGTTGACAGGGTGGTATCTGGTCAAAGGCTGGACTCAACAATCTCAGAGGTCTTTTCCAACCTAAGTGATTCTGTGATTCTGGGAAGTGACAGGATATTTACAAATACCTGGTTTTAAATACGGCATAAATGGTCCATATAAGAATGTTCTCAAACTCAGTAATTGTTTTCAATACTAAAGCAAAATGAGCTAGAACATGTAATTTGGCATTACAGTAAGAGCCCAACTGTTGCCCAGTCTGACAGTAATAGAGGTGTTTCAGGTACCTTAATTTTCAGTATTTTGGAATACTGAATGCAAGCAACCAACCCAGACATATTCAGACATCTAGCAGTACAAGTACATGACTATTTTACTATCCCTCTTGTACTTAACATGAAATTGTTGAGATTTTTTTTTTAATTTTAAATTTTTTCAGAACTGTTTTCCAGTGTTGATTCCTTTGTTCAAGCTGCTGCTGCATAAATGCATACATTATGGGTATTGCATCTGCCATTCACATGATTTCCAAGTTAACACTAACACAACAAAGGGAAATATTTAACATCAAGATATGCACTGTGCATTGCAGATCCAAGACAAACGCAATTTCCATCCACTGCAAAACAATCTTGCAACAACCTCATTTCCATCACGGCTCTGTGTATCCTTGCCACCCTTCAGACAGCTGCAGAGTTTATGAAATGGCTAACACTGCTGGACTTCCCACACTTAAACCAGGGAAGTCCACCCATGCCTGCGGTGCATTTCTGCAGCTGTCCCTGTACACCCTCACAAACAGCTGGAGACTGGTGATGACACATCCAAGCACAGTTCATCTTCGTCCCTGGAAGTATTCCCTGATAATAAACTTGCATGAGTGAAATTAAGCACGGAGTTATCAAAAAGAGGTTTGGCCTTTGAAGAGGAGGCTGAAGAGAGGATGGGTGGCACCTTAGAAAACAGAAGTGAGGCAGTGGGTAACAGGTAAGCAAACTGGGTTTGCAAAACAGCTG
The DNA here is from genome assembly GCA_013397055.1 of Pachycephala philippinensis. Lineage (NCBI taxonomy): Eukaryota > Metazoa > Chordata > Aves > Passeriformes > Pachycephala > Pachycephala philippinensis. Next base: position 167,542 of record VWZT01012017.1, read on the forward strand.
GCAGTGAAATTTTATGTACAATCAAACAGTGCTATCAAAGTTCAAATTGAGGGGATTATAATCTGCTGTCTAAACTCAAAGTCTTTTTAAAAGGGAACAATTGTGAGAGATCCTAAAAACAGTATTATTTTCTGTAGGATGAAGAAACTGAAGTGATAAAGTGAAATATTAATTTGGAAATACTACTACTAGTATCACTACTGCTGTGTGTCAAAATGGTTTTCATGCACAGATAATGCAAATAGTCCTTTACGATAGCCTGCAGTGTTTCATACAAAATCACAGATCTGCACAGTTGAGTAAACAACAAATTAACTGAGGGACAGTGGGTACCAACATTGCCAGATGATACCAGGCCCAGCAGCCTGAGGCACATACTAGGACTACCTCTGTGTAGTGATAAAACATTTACACAAGTGAAGCATTCGCCACGTGAAAGGGAGAACTGCTAATTAATGCCTACATCCAGATAAACTGCAGAGGAAGAATCTGACATGTGCAAACAGCCACTTTTGCTTATTTAAGCCGATGAGTCACATGATTAATTGCCACACTTTGCATTGTTCAGATAAGGCGTAAAGGGAGTAAAGGATAAGGCGTAACAAGGAAGAACCTACCAGGACTTTCCACCCGCTTGTAGTGGTAGGGATTGATGCAAACCTCCTTCTGTTTTGAACCGAAGGGGAACTCGCAGCACTCCAGAGGTTTCAGTTCGTGATGGCTCTGCAGGTCTGGCCAGCGCCACACTCTGCAGTAAATGACATGTGGGAGCCCCTTCCGGTGTGACACCTGGAGCCGGCCGTCCAAGGAACGGGGAATTGTGACACAGTTGCTGGGCTGACCAGGACAGCTTAGTGCTTTTTCCAGCTCCTCCATAGCACCTTTTTTCTTCTTCAGTTTTTTCACTAATGCGTCAACAGCTTTCTCTGCCCATTTCTCTTCTTCATCCCCTTGCTTCCACCCCAACAGCCTCTTCACTGCTGGGCTGGTGAAGGAGAATAAACTTGTTACATTCATGGTGATGCCGCTGTGGTGATACCACAGAACCAAGCAGGAACCACTGCCCTGTTCTTCCACCACCACCAGGGTACAGCAGATTGTGTCAGCAGTCAAAAGCAGCCTGGATCAAACAGTTCTGGTCCTTTCTCCTTTTCAATCCTCCAGTCCCAGGAAGGCAGCACTGACATCCCCCCTTGATGGTCACAACCTTCTCATTATTCTAAATCCTTCTGGTTGACAACCTGAAGGAGAGCATCAGAGAAAGAGAAAAAAAGAAAGGATTTCACCTTTCAAGTTCACATACAGCAGTTAAAAATACCCCCCACCTCAACCCAGAAGAGTGCTGTGATCAAAAAACAACCAACAACAAAACAACAATGAAGTGCTGACAGGACTCAAGGCACATCAGATGAAAACTTAAGCAGCAGGACCTGCTGCTGAACCCAGTATACCCCTATATTAGAAATGTAGTTCACATTAAATCTAGCCTAAAACAGTCCCTCGATTTAAACTTTTCGCTATTAAGTGTGAGGGGTGCTACGCTCTGCCTGTCCGCTGTTCCAACCTTAACCAGCAAAACATCCCAAGGAAGCAGTGCAGGATCACTAATGCTTTTTTTATTATTTAGTTTAGAGAGCGGCTGGAAGCAATATTCCTCAACAGCAATGTGCTGCCCAGCTCTCTCCAAACTGCCAGGCATGAAGTTCAAAAATCACTGCACTAGACCTGAGCATAACTCAATCTGAAAAAAAAAAAAACCCGGTTCAGTTTCACCTCTGACTTACTTTGAGGAACAAAGCAAAAAAAAAGAAGAAAGTGAAACTAGAAAGATCTTAGCCCTCACTCACTCACATGATAAACAAAACCACATCTGCCCACCCCAGCCAAGAGCCCTCAGAGCTCCTAAGCAGCCTGTGAGGGAAAGCTATCATGAACTTCACCGATTACACACTGACCCTTCCTGCTGCAATGTCTGCCTGACATACTCAAGGACACATGAAGGAGTGGGAAGGACGAGGAAGTCCAGATAAGCGGATTTTAGATAGCACAGTGGTCCTCAAGCTGGGAGACAAGGAATGGGACTGAAGCGATGGGTCAAAAGTGGGAGGAACACCACATCTGAAGGAGTCCCAGCTGTGAGTAGCAAGTTTTGTCCTTGTCCAGGCTGGGAGCAGGCAAAAGGCTCTGGCAAGGGAAACAGAAGAGACCCGGGACTGGCAGGGAGGGGAAAATGAGACAAAGAGCACCGCACCACTGATTTTCACATAGACAGACAAGACAGGAAACATATCCTGGACTGGATACCAACAGGTTGCAGAGGAAGGGGGAAGGGGAAAAGGATATGAATGTTTTTGTTGCCATCAGAACAACACAAAAAACACCCAACCAACCGGCAATCTATACACACAGAGAATAGAAGGTGTCAGCACACCCACATCAGACAGGATTTCACAGCTATACTAAGAAAAGATTGCAGATCTTAAAATTGCAAATGCTATGGCACACTTACTCTCTTGACTGTCATACACTGCAATGGTTTCATAGTATACCACTATATTTGAAGAAATTTAAGCTGAAAACCGTCCACTTTATTCAAATTAACTTGTCACCAAAACAGTTACCTAATTGCAGAGGTTCAGTTTTATTAGGCTGAATGCATAAACTACATTTATGTGAATAATGATTATGGACTAAGACACAGGCCACGTCTACCTACACTTCAAACTGGTACATCCCATTTCTTTTATGCTAAGAACTGTATTTGAAATAATAATGTTAATGCAAGGGAAGATTTGCATGAGCCTGCGGCAAATTTAAGAATTTGTTTTGTTACGTGGGCATGTGCTATACTGTTAAATGAACTGAAACTCCATTACTGTCACTGACTGTAGTCCAGGTATACTTTATCCTTACATGCACTGTAAAGTGCTCTATTAAAAAGCAGTGCTAATTTAAGAACTGAATTACCAGAACCCCAGTGCATGTGCTTTAAATATGTTTGTAACTGAATTATTCTCAACTCATATATAGTCTGTATCACAATTAATGTTCTGAATACCTTTTTTCTGCACTTTTCAAACAAAAGATACAAGTTCCACACACAAAAGTTACAAGTTCCAGTAGTATATCAAGTAAAGCTTTCTCCTTCACATCCATTTGAATTAAACAAATGAGGTGAAGCTCTAGTAAAGGAGAAAGTACCAAGTTTACATTTTGACCCAAGCTTCATTCAACATTGATAACGTTTGCAGATGTGGTTCTACCTAGGCCTGACCAATTTTTCACCAAGCTACTTGCTGTGAAAAAGGAAAAGTCCTGTCTATTAAGACTGTATGTTTATATCAGTGCCTGAAAATACAACCCTAACGTGGGCTAGTACACGAGCTCTGCACAGACTAAAGACGATGCTCAGATGCATCCCCAAGCAGTCAGACCAAAGGAACAGATTCTCTGAAGTTTTTGGATCAAATCCTGCAGCACACACACATCCCACTCCCACAGTCATGCACTCCAAAACAAGTTTCACCCTCACCATCAAAGCTACGGTGGCATCTCTGACAACAGCTGCTGGGAGCAGGAGGAACAGCATTCGGCACAGCACTTGGAGGTGAGCTTGGAAGTAATGCAGCTCAGCAGGACCCAGCTGGCCACCAGCCTCCAGCCAGGGATTCCTGCTGAAGTCCTGCCTCCAAAACAAAGCCTAAGCACACCCCAAGCCCTGAACAAGCAGCAAGATAAGGGAAGAGGGAGAAAACTCACAGGCTGCTGAAAACTAGTTTCTCTAAGCTCCAAAACCAATATTAAGCTGAAAAAAACAAAAAACAAACAAACAGACAAAGAAAAAAACAACAACAAAACCAAACAAATAAAACCCAAACCACAATGTATGTGGAGATTTTAGTTTCCAAGAAGCAGAGAGCTCGTCCACAGGGCTGAGCCCTCGCCAGTACATTCCATTTCCCTTTCTGCCACTCTTGGTTTCTGCACTGCATCATTTCCTGTATTACTTCTGCACAAAGTGGTCTTATCAGCTGGAATTGCAAAATGAAGATTAAACCACGAGTCAGCAGATGACACAGTCTGCATCTTTCTTCCCCAAATCCATGTGCCCTTCTGGGAAAGTGGGAGTTAGTATTTCCAACAGCTGAGTGACCACCAGCCCTTGAAGGGTCTGTTTATTCATGAGGTAGGGATGAAACAGAAACCTAGGCCAAACAACAGGACACTCTCCAAAAGGCGGTCTGGCACCAGTTTAAAGGAAATTGAGTTGTTACCCACTTATTAGACACTCTCTACACATCCAAACCCATGCACTTTTGATTATGCGCTGTCTGCTGATAGATGAGTTGGAATCAACAAACTTCTTTCAAATCCCAATGTTGTTTTATTTGTCTTCCTTCACTGCTGTTGTCTTTCTTGTCATCTTTGGATTAACACACAAACCTGTACACAGCCTATGAAAAAATAAGTGAGCGCTATATTTTTATATATCTGTTTAGCCAGCCTTGTATTTAAACAAACATATTCAGGCAAAATGCCTAAGAGTGAAGTTCTATTTTTCTAGCCCTCAAAAAAGAGATAGCTACTCCGTCAGCAACATGAAGCAGACAATAAAATATTCACTGAGACTGCTTTCAAATTCCCACAGGAGATCCCATAGGAAACTGTCCCACTTTGCATAAATGACTGTTTTTGATGGGTGGAGAAAGGGTTTGGACAATTAGATGATCCTCTCCCAGAGGGGTGGATGGGGGAGCAAAACAACTTCTAGCCCAAGTTTCAGGCAAACAAGAAGTGACTCTAACTCTCCTACTAATTTCATTATTTGTATTACAGGCTCAGTGATGCAGGCAAAAAGGATCCTATTAAATATTTTTAATATATGCTTAGCACAGTTAGACATAAAAATGGGCAGGAACCACAGTGAGGATAATTGTTAATAGAGAAAACTGTCTAGTCTATGACTACATTTTAAAAATTCAATTTATCTTAGTCAATGTACCTCTTCCCAGCATCCATTATTTAGTAACACTATAAAGAAATAACAAGCAGAGAGATTTTAATTTACTTCTTTAAAAATATTTAGTCATTTACCCACTCTGAGAGACACATATTTTCAGTAACTCATGTATTCAGTACAATATTTAGACTTTTTTTTTCTTAGAAAAAAAAACCAAACAGATTTTGGCATGGAAGCCAGCGAGCTGTCTCTTTTATTTGGGCAGGAACTATCTCCATGTACAGTTTCCATGTATTACTAAAAGGCATGAAGTTTAAGCAGCTGCAATGCTAGAATGTGTAACGGCATACTGTGCACTAACTTCATCTAACTCCCTATTCTTGGAGCAAGCAGCAAAAAGTTTTGATTTCTTTCTTCAAGTAATGTGATTTGTGAAACAGAAAGTCCAGAATCTTCTGTGGAATTACCCTCCTTTTAGTCAACAAATTCTTTCTTTGCACCTTCTTATGGCAGAAGATCAGATCTTGCTCAGCTTGGAAAAATGCACTAAACCTGGTAGAAACCTCAGTGATGTCACAATACACATGCAAAAAGAAAGCACATTTCACATCAGAGTGCTGTAGAACTCATTAGAGAGCCTGTACATAACTTGATTTGGCTTTCCTTGTATGTTTGGAAAATGACAAAGAGAAAAGGAAAAGAAAAATTAACTCTTTTATGTTCTCTTGGCATGGCAGAAAGAATTCAAAAAAACACTGAAATACGCAGTCCTGCGTTCTGATATACAACATATTGTTTGAGGAGAGAGGAACACACTGGTGGTGAAAATACCTCATCATACCTAACAGAGTAGGCAGGGTTTTTTCTGATGCTGCATTAGACTCCTTTCCTTACTTAGACCCAGCAAGGGCCAGGAGGATGGGCATCTCCAGCCTGTTCTGTTAAGTAGCCTCTGTCACAGCCCAAAATACCCAGCCTGTATCAAAACTCCTCTTGGGCCATCCCTCGTGCTATTTGGCTGAGGCATTGCCCTTCCAAGAAGACCTCCCATGTACCACTGTACGGCCCACAGGGAAAATCCTGTCGGATACCTACAAACACCCTTTAGTTCAGCAGGCCGGGGGAGAGCAAAATGAAACCGCGGGGCCAATGTAGGATTTACCAGTGGAGGGGAGGAGGGCAACAGTGACCCAGAACCCAAAACCCTCACTGCTCTGTTAGTCCAGAGCATGAAGGGATAACCTTACACTATCAGTATCTGCCAGCTCCTTCCCAGTGCTCCCCACAGCTCAAACCAAGAACACAGTGTTCAGCCAGTTTCTACAGTGAGCCGCAGCTTTTCTCCCGCCCGCCTCCCCTCTCAGCTTCTGGCACACAAGGCACTGCTCCTTGCCCTCGAAGTCTCAACTATCACGACTGCAAGAGTAAAACAATAGCAAATTCTTACAGGTTTTCTGGATTTGAAGGCACCAGATTTGAAAGATTTATGGTAACTTCACTGTTGCTTCTCCAGAAAAAATACCCGCTTTCCATACACATTAGAAACCGAATCCTATGTTACAATAGAATGAAAATGGCACAGAAGTCTTTCTAAGCTAAATATATCATTGTGAGAAGAACATGGCAAAGGTTCTTTCCCAGTTTTAGCAGACATGCATTAACAATTAGAAATGCCCTTGTCTTGATTAAGAACATTTCGTCCCAATACCTTTGCAACTATTTTGACCTACCGAAAACCATACTCCTGAAAACAAATTTAAACACCACATCCTTCATGAGTTTTAACTCCACCTCCATTAAAGCACAGCTCCACCACATTTACAAGCAACAGTAACACTATACAGCCTCTTAAGTGATCCCCAGATCCTCAAATCCTGACTTTTTCAGCAGACATGAGAAACACTGCTGAATTTTACTCACTCCTGCCTTCAGATGCATGTGAGATTCCACAAAGTCACAAACCACCAGCTCTTCCTTTACCGCCTGCTGGTCTCCTCGCCGTGCTTATTTTATATATATTTTATATTGCCAAGACTACAGGAAAAAACTCAAACCAAGTTTGCCAAGATACTCAGTCAGGAAGCCAGGTAAGCCTGGTGCACAGCAGGGCTAGTACACGTAGGACAGATCAAAATGTCCACCCAGGTGGGCACAAATCCCTTCTGGTGTTGGCGAGCAGTCGGACTGAATCGGATGTGCTTTCAAAGATTATCTCTAAAACCGCAGCCTAGTGCTTTAACCAAGGCCAGGAAGGAACTGTAACTTGATGATTCAGTCAAAACTCTGGCACAGATGGGATTGCAAAATATGAACTTCACTAAAATAACCTATAAGATGAATACAAGGCTATGAATCACAAAACTTGCCAGAATAGTGTTCATAAGGTGTTTTTTTTCCTAAATGCTGTGAAGGAAGAGACTCTTCATTCTTCACTCTCTCCAAGCTAAAGGCCTCTCAAAGAAATCCTCAAACTATGACAAGACATTCAAAAGAAAAACATATCCAAAGAAACAGTTGTCAAGAGGCAGAATTAATTACCAGCCATCACAGTGGGTATTTCATCGTGCATCTTTCGGGCAGGTTTATCCGTTTCACTTGTGGTGTGGAGTACCTGAACTCCACACATTGCCATCCAAGGAACTAAGAGCACTCAGGAATAAAGGAGCAGCCAAGAATCTCAGTCAGCATTGTTACATGACACAGACCAAGTCCTGAAAAATGCAGGAGAACCTCTAAGAGCAGTCTGGAGCACTGGCTATGGCTTTGTGAACATCCACAAAGATGCCAGGACTAGCCTAGCTATCAAAGTAAGTTAGAAGTCCTTTTCTAAAAGGTGAAAAATCTGGGGAAAACAGATTTTTTTTTCCCCTTTCATCATAAAACTACTGTCTAACTCCCTTTTTCCACAAAAAACATTCCCTTTCCTGACTTTTTGAACTGTCTTTAGAAAACAGGTGTTGTTTACAACAATAACAAACACACATCTGTGTGGGTGTGTTAATACACACAAAGGCAGGATAACTGAAACCTCTTCCTATATTTAGATCTGTCTGGTCAGCTCTAATTGCATAATTTAATCAAAACCCTCTCCAACGGAAACACATCCATATTCATCACAGGCATCAAAGGAAACATCTTTACAAACGATATCCTTTTACAAACCAACACATGGTCCCACATCACTTGTCCAATTGTTGAATTCCTCCTTTGGGAAAGGCACGGAATTTTATTTCTTTTTATCAGCTGAAAAAAGCATTTCCCTCCAATTCATCAGCACAGGGCGAGAGGAACTTCCTTCACAGGTGAGATGGGGAAAATTTACTGACATGTCACTTTCAGGGATTTTTTTAGGCAGTTAAAACATACATCTGCAGCATAAAGGAAAACCTTTAAAACAGAAAAGAAAGAAAAATGTCCATCACCACTCAGGCATCAAAATTTTTGAGTGAAACTCATAAAATGCAAGATGTGTTTTGTCTTCAGAGAACGGCACAGTCTAGCACAGACTGCATGAATTTAAAAAGGGGTTTGTCAGCCCCAGCCAGAGCAGTGCTCCAATGGGGTATGTTTTAAGGAGGGGAGCCCCACCAAATGCACTCCAGTTATGCTCAGCTGAGGCAAGTCACTGCTCCTACAAATGATTCATTTTACCAAGAGCATGCACCAATACAGTTACATCAGCTGCATTAAACCACTTCTAAAGACTGTGACCCAGACCTCATTTATCAGAGATTAAGTAAAGATGTTAAATTACAGCTCAAGATCCTCAGCCTTAAAGCAGAATCCTTCACCAAAGCAAGAGATGACAAAAACTGAGAAGAAAAATTACTTATTCACTAATAAAAGAGTTATTGGGTCAAGCCTCAGCAAAGCAGAACAAACTGATGAAAATTAAACCAAAAAAGTAATGCTGTTAAATGAAATAAATCTTTCCACAAATTAGTCCCCCACCCACCATTTATACACCTGAAATAAAAATAGTCAGTTTGCCAATGCTGAAGACATTTCAGTGTATTTTATGAGATGCATGCTTTACTTTTTTAAAGGATTCCTCCAGCTTTCCTCGTTTTTGCCTTATCTGTAAAAACTAAAGAGCTATTTTTTCTCCTTTAAACAACTTTTAAAACGTTGTACCTTCTTCACGTCTTTAAAATGCCTATGTTGAATTTCGTCAAGTGTCCTGCAATTCACAACTATCACTCTGGACAGATAAAGTGTTTAAAGATGACACAGCTTTCCAAGCCAAGTTTATACAACTCAGACACAAACACCAATATTTGCCAAAATTCCACCGTCCAATGAAACTTTATTTAATTACAGCATGCCACGAGTGGCCTTCTGAAAACTGGGACTGGACTTCAGAGGACACGAAGCCCAATGTGCTCCAGGTCCTCAGGACAGGGAGCAGCAGCTGCACGGCCCCATCACAGCATACACTCCCTGGCAGTTCCTTGGTATTTATTAAGTCACAGACCCTTTTAAAATGGAAGATCACAGAGTTTACAGATGCCCCTTCAGCTTCCACACGCGACAATCAAACTCTTCAAAGATTACGATTTACAGGCAAGTACAAATTTTTAGGGATCCTCCTGAGATCAAGTCAAGGACACTTCGGGTTAACGTTTAAAATACACCCCCAAACACATATGTAAGGTTGACTGTGGCCTTTACCAGCAGGTGAGGTACAACTCTGAGCTTGCCTACTCTAAAAACAGACCCAGAAGTCACAGACACACCTTTCCCCTCCCAAAAGGGCAAAACAAGGGTGCAGCCATACACGAGGAGTCAGAGAGATCCAAAAAACTGTGGGATGAGGCAAAAGCAGCTGTCACAGCCCTGTGCCAGAACATCTGCAGAATCTCACGTCAAACTGTTTTCTCATATTCCTGAGATCAAGGCTTTGGAGCGTTCTGTACAAAGGCTTCAACCCACAGATAGGAACTGATAATTAATATAGCAGTTGGGAACAGCGTAGCTTGAAAGGAAGTGGGAGATATCCTCCTACATTGCTTGCTGGGAATACGGAGGTTTTACAACAGGAGAAAAGGGCTGTAATCTGTCTGTCCGATCCCCTCGTTATCTGTAAGCTTTTCATGATTTTTGGAAGAGGAACCAAGTGACATAAAGAATTACTCAGTACCCTTTCCTTATCTGCAAGCTTTTCTTATTAACAGAGCCTGTATGACTCTGCATATGGCAATAAGGCAACCTATTAATCACTCCACCATAATTTTTCGAGACCAGTTTGAAGTTTTAAAATTCAGATTTTGCAAAGTTGCAAGTCTCTTACAGCTGAGATGCCAAAACACAGCATTTTCCAAACACCCCACGCTCTGCAAGGTCAGCAGCAGGCTAGCTTAAAACAGCCATAATGCTTCCAAATTTTCCACTGCTGCTGCTGCTGCCTGCTACTGAACAAACAGTCATAGCTGGCCTGGTACTGAGGTTGGACAGAACTCCAAGCTCCGAAGTCACAAAGTGAGGCTGCAGGGGTGAACTTCCAGCACTTGTAGCTTTCTAAGACTACTTACTTCTAGGCCACAAGATAGTGCACAGAAAGAACACACCAAGATTTCAGACTCTCTGTCTTTTAGCTGTTACACAAGATGCCTTTAATTCTGTGGCTGAAACCAGCACTCCCCAGCTCCCAAGATATGAAGCCTGTAGGTTCAAGCAACCTTGACTGCTGGCTGGCCTGAATGATTGAGAGCCCTCATGTCCCAAGTCAGTGAAAGCAAAAAGCTACGCAAAGATGTGATGGAAAAAATCAGGAATAGGAGAGTCCAGCCAAAGCAGCCTGCCACCAGCACTCCCAGTTCGCAACTGCTCCCAGTTCACAAACCACAGCAGATGTGTCTGACCATGAGCAAGAGTCATTCCTGATAAACTGGTGGGGAGAAGGGCAAAGGGAACAGTCACCCAGTCAACTGCAGGAAATAGCCCTGGAGCATTTATGCCAGTTATGCTGATGCTCTCTGCAAAGAAGCCTGTAGCTCAGCCAGAGATAAAAATGAAAAAGATGTTACAGTTGGATTCCCATGTTCCAGAGAGTTCCTCAGCACAGCAGAAGGCTACAAGGGAATTCAGTGAGTACCTTGCTTCCGCACTAGGAAAAGTAGTAGCTCCCGCTACTAGGGAAATACCTACAGTTGGTATTTTAAATCTGTAGATAATGTAATCCCTAAAGTTAAGAAATACACTACAGTGATGCAAGTAACAAGAAAGAGTAAGGGTTTTTAAACACATGTACCATATAGCACCAAAACAAATATCTTCTGAATTCCTTTTGAGAAAAGTGGATCGAAAGCCAAAAATGTGAAAGTGATTTATGCAGTGGTGCAGAACCCAGGAAAGCTACAAACAGTGCATTGGCTCACAGCACAGATCAGCTTCAGGTGTCCTGTCTTCACCGGCAGCGATTTCTGGTAACACCAATCTGCTTTTACAGAAGAGTTTTTAGTGGATTAAGTATTTACCCTTTCTCTGATTTCTTGATAATGCTGCTAACTGTACCCAGTCTGCCGATTGTTTCAAGTTCTTTCATCCTCTAAAGAGGAAAATAAAGTTTCCACTACCAAGAAGGTAAACTTGGACATTCTTTTCCTCCTGAGGAAAACCACCTGTCCTGTCTCACACAGGACGAGCACTAGATGCATTCTGCTCATCTGGTTGCATTAAACTAGAAAAACATCTCTACGACAGCTTGCACTTTATACCAGCAAAACAGCACTTGACCAGAACAGCTTGTTTAAGCGTTGCTCTCCATCCATCCTCCCTCACCCCCCATAAAAGATACTGCACCATTAATCACTGTCGTTTTGCTGCCAATAGAGCTACACTGGGGCTTTGTGGCTGACGTAACTGTTGGCAGTCGAGTCCCTGCTAATCACCAACATAAGTATCTGGGAAAAAAACCCTGTAAATTAGACCTTTCCTTGGCAAGCATATTAAGGAAGTCTTCATCTGGGAGTGCTACAGCACTCGCCTGTGACTGGCTACCTCCAGCAGCTGCCTCGGGCCAGCAAGGTCACAGGTCCACAAGCCAATGAGCAGTCCCAAGGGCTCGCTCCCACCCAGAGAGAAAAGGTTTCCCTTTACTCCCTTATGCCAGCCTTGGTACTGCAACATAACTTCCCTCTACCTGTCAGTCAGTTCACCTTCCTAACCTGACAAAACCAACATAAACTAAAAAACATGTTCTGCGGGGTCAGCTCAGAGCTCAGAGCACCAAACATCCAGCCAGCCTATGCAAAGAAATCCATGGCTGGGGCTGAGAGAAACCCAACTCCTAAGAGTTCTTTCCATCTTGGGGAGCTGCCACCCCCAAATTTTAAGTGATATCCAGGTCAAAAATTAGCTCACACCCAGACACGAGTACTTCAGCTGATTTGCAAAACCTGCTCTCATCCCAGAGCAAGGCGCCCTGCCTTGGCTAGTTCTGGATAACCAAGCACTCCAGCAAGCAATTCAACCCCCCTCCAATGCCACTTCCTTCTGCTCCAGCAACTAGACAGAAAACTTGGGGGAAAAAAGAGTGGTTTCATATCCATCTATCCAAAAATACCACACAATACAGAGTTTTAAGCCGAGATAATTTATGAAATATTTTCCACATGGAACATAATATGACACATTACAGAAACTGTAATTACTTTGTCCTAAGTTTTTAAGCTAATAAAGACAAAGACTTTTCCTTTGGCTACTACATCCAAGAGAAAGCACTTAACACTGACACTAGCTAGCATGGATAATAAAGGGCCTGTTATTAAATATGCCAGACTATAAAGCCAGCAGCGGGCAAAAATGCAAAACAGGAAACTGCAGTAGTCTAGATGGCAACCTATATGTAAGCCTGGTTTTCTGAGACATTCAGCAAAGTCAAAATTCACATTTTTCAAATTAGTATAGCTTTTCACTGCATTAGCCAGCTAATTAGCAGAACTAAGATGATGACATAACCAAGGTCTGTTCTATCTATCTATCTATCTATCTATCTATCTATCTATCTATCTATCTATCTATCTATCTATCTATCTATCTATCTATCTCCTTAGTGATGAAAAGACGTATCTGACAAGAGCAAAGACCAAGAGACCATGTGAAGGGAGATGAAATTCTGGTCCTGAACATTGGAGACTCATTGTAAGACCTCAGTAAAGCCACTCAAGTTGGGTCTCTGTCCCTCTCATCTCTCTCTTCCCTCCCTGTGCAGGGAAGCGCACACTTTACATGTGTTTGGGATTCCTGAAGTACTACACATTTGAAATTAAACCAGTGTAATGGTATTAGGCATGTAACAATCCCTGAAGCCATCATGTACATGTTGGCAGGTCTTTGAGGTTCAAATAAATTTCAAATCTACTGTATTCACTGTTGTGACAAAACAATAGAGCAGTTGTCACACAACTGGAAAAACTGAAGTCATCCAGACATGGTCCTGGGTAACCTGTGTGGCCATGATTGAGCAGGGGGCTGGACCAGGTGACCTCCAGAGGTCCCTTCCAATCTCAACCATACTGTGATTCCGTGATGTTCTCAAAACAACCACCTGCCAATTAATTTGGTCACACATCAGAAAAGCAACTGGTTCAAGAAAACTGGATAGAACTCCGCTTGCCTTGGCACAAGAACAAAATCACATCAAGTGCTACTACACTGAGGTAGGGACTGAGCTCTGTTTGCTGTGTGTAGGCAGAGGCACAGGAACGCTGCTTTCTCCCTGATTTTGACCCCTTCAGAGAAACCAGAAGCCTTCTGAGTCGCCTCACTCTTCCTCCCTTCACACTTCTACCCCTGAAGTGTGGCTACATGTATGGCTCTATTCCATTAAAACACAAGTCCTCATCACTGTCACCTTGCTTCGCACACAGCCCTGGTTAAGAAGCCACTTTTCAACCCATTTTTCACTGCTTGTGAGCTACTGGAAGATTCTAATCTAAAGAGGTTCCCATCCCATGCTCATCACTGTAGCACCAGATACCTTAAGCAATCATGACTAAGCCCTGTCATGTTCATGTCCTGTTTGTCTCCCAGCCTACCTGCAAAGGCAGGATGGATTATTTTATTACACATGGAATTAGGTCAACAGAAAAAAAATTCATCTTGTAGTTTGCAGTTTTACTAACCTGAATAAAGCCAAACCCACCTTCCCCAAAGTATATTTCAGCCCAGAAACCATAACAGTGGTAAACATATGTCAAATTTCACACCAGAGCATTTAGATATCAAGAGAAAGACCCTTCATCAAACAGAACTGTGTTTTATTGATGAGCCAGTTTTATTAACTTTTCAGGACCTGGGAGCAGAATCTATACTCCTAAGCAGGTGCCAGTGCACGGCCTACCTTGAAAGTAAATGTCTTGCTGCATGTAAGACAGCTTGGAAACCCTTGGAAAAAAGACAACTGACCACAGTGAGAACGGTGTTCTGCCACCTATTTTGTCCTACCAAACAGGTAGCAGAGTTTGTTTTACAACATCTTGGGAGGGCTAGAAAGGAAAGAACGAGGAGTTAAAAAACGAGAACAAAAAACCCCAACCCGTGTATTTTTTGCTATTCTTCAGCTGTCTAAATTACAGGGACACGCCAGAGAATTAAACCATCAGCTGAAAGAGCAGGAGATGCCAGCTCCACAGCACCTTCCACCCTCTCTCTTACACACAGTACCATGTTTATCTTGACAAAATTTTGGGACCCTTTTCTCTGCTGCCACAGAAAATATGTCCAGTTACAAGTTACATATTTTTCCCTCAACAGATCAGTTGAATCAAAGTCCTTACTAGTAAGATGCAGGTAAGACAACAAGGGCGTTTGATTAATTCCTCCCACGTCAATATTCAAATGAAACCCAGCAGATACAAAGGTGAAATACACTGGCAGAATGAAGTCAAATATGCAGCTCATTAACAGCATCTGACCAAACAGCAGATGTTTCTTCCTCCTATCACCCTTAGAAACACATTTAAGTGGAAACCACAATTTGTTGCAACATGATTCTCCAGTTATTTACTTCATCTTTAACCAAAACTGATTTTAGCTTTTAAGCATTTAAACGGCATTTAAGTATTTATATATAAATAGTTATTACATACACAGACCTTGATAAATTTACAGGCTTTCCTCAACTATATATAGGTGCAGCCTACCTTTATCTGATCCAAATAATTTAACTTTCAACAGCAGTGTCTATTATTTTAGGTATTCATATGTGCACACAAACACATAGCATACCTATCCACTCTGAAGGATCCTATATACACACCACTGTAAGAATAAAGTATCTTTAAGAGTCTCATGCCCTGGTTTCAACATGCTACACCAGACAGAATGCTGATACTATTTTCAATGCCTTAAAATGCTTGAAATCAGAAGTCTGAAATTATTGACAAGAAAAATATCTCAGTAATTCAATCTTTCATGTAAACACAGAAGAATGAGATACCAGTTCGCAGGGTTGAGCAAAATGAGAAAGAAAAGCAAGTACAGGTTATCATCAACTATGGTCACTGCATGCACCAATCAATCTGAACATACAAGGTTCTCTGAACTCACAGAAAACTATTCAACCTGCTACAGAAGTGTCAAGTGTGTGCACATAGGCTATTTTTGCTTTCATACATTTCATACAATCTACTTAGACACGTCCTTAAACATGTACATCAGTCTTGCCACCTCTGCAGAAGAAACTCCGTAATGCTGTAAATCCTGAAATCCAAGTTCTGCTCACGGATGAAATCTGTATTGGGAGGACATATTTTCAGCCCCCACTCAAACAATAGTTCCAAGTACTGAAAGAAGATCCATCAGTCAAAACTGGAGGGAAGATGTGATTCTTACACCCATGCTGGGGAAAGATACAAGGAGACAGCGAAAACTCTCATGATTCTGTCTATAATCACTTCAGCACTGTAAAAACTTTTAATGGGTATCTTATTTTCAAGTTACCCAATATTGGATTGATAGTCCATAGATCACTTTGATGTGGACTGGCATTTTAGTAGTTTTAATGACAAAAACATGCAAGTGATATACTTCTGAATATCATTAAGTGCTATAATTCAGACTGTCTACACTGACTTAGACAGTCTCATCTGCTGCCATGTTGGGAAGAGTGTTCCCTTTATGAGTACAAAAATATGAAATAATGCTTCAGAAATCACTGGTGAACCACATTAATGATTTGCTTACATGCCAACTCAACATAATAGTTGGGTTTGGATGATACTGCTTTGAACAGTGTCTAAATATAATGACTTATATAAAGGCATGTTTAAAAATAATTTGTTTTCCTCCTTGTACTCTAGACTTCGCCTGTGCATGCAGGAGAAAAGGTGGGGGAGGAACCAAATGGGAGAGACTGGTGACATCTGTTCTAATATCTCTCTCCTGAGTGGATAACACATATTGGAACTAAAGTGACATAGTCCAGAACAATCACAGGCCTACGGCAGAACGACCAAATTGTGCAAGTGTCCAGAATAGCTTTACTGGTCAGGTTCCTCTACACTGGCAAGTCTAGAGAGGGGAAGAAAAAAGCTTCAGCTCCTGATGTAAACTCAGCTTCTACCCAGTCTCCCAAGACAGCGGTCACCAGAAGAGTACAACTGAGCAAAGCAGTCCGTGCTTACAGAAAACCCTTTGGAATCCAATGATGGCTCAACCCAGCTGCTGTGTGGCACTATGGTCACAGCCCCACAACCCTTCCACCAGAGCAATCCCACAGCCGCAGCTCCTGACACATCCTTTCTCATTTCCCAAAATAAAAAAATAACAAAAATGGACCCATCTCCACAGCTCAGCAGAGTTCAGCGTTTCGTGCGTGGAATACTTGACCTCACAGAGTCTAATTAGGAGTAACGTGCTCGCCTGTTGTTCCCATTAAACTAGGAGGAACTCCCAGTGCCAACACATGCAGGCGTCAAATGGATGCAGGGAGAGATCCTGTATGATCTGGGTTCATTCTAGAAAATGTTTTCATTCCTTGAAATCAGCCCATTTTATGAAATGTGTGCCTTCTCTATCCCGTTAAAAAACAAAGGCGTCCCCCACTCAAATACACAGCAACCCGAAAAGCTTCTATAATGCAAATTACCATTTGTCTGAGAAGGAGGATGGGGATCTTTGTGGCAGCCATTACCCAGCCAAGGGTGTCCGCACCCCTGAATCCACCCTCTGTAAAGCCCTCTACAAAAGGCCCAATCGAACATTTTCTCTGGTTATTTCAAACCTTGAAGAATAGTGACATTCTAATGGAAATAGTTATACCTCGGACTGCAGGGATACAACACTAAAACTTAAAAAATATCAATTTAAAATAACTTCCTTCCCATCCCAAGCAAAACCCTCCATTCTAATATAAAAATTCTCTATGCTGTTCCACAGCTTGAGCAAAATAGCTTGAGAATTGCAAGATGCCTGTGTAGATAAGCCTGTAAGTCACCAGCATTTCAAACCTCGCTTGCCAGCTGGGGGTCTATATTTTAAACTCGAATTTTCCACTCAGTACATTTCAAAGGAAAACTTCTAGGAACTGCATATCATCTTTTAATTATTAAGACTGGTATGCATTCAGTTTTTTGCTATACACAGAGGAAAGGCACAGTGGAAGAACATTAGTCTGCTGTTACTACAGGGAAAAACAGTGAAGTTTTTATGGGCAGAATAGACCTTTCCCCACTCCGAAGGCAAAACTGGGTGAGTTTGTCATGAAAACCTAAACCAGAAATTAAAAAAATAACCAGAAACAAAACCAACAAAGCCCCCACACATCGGCAGGATCACTTCATTAACCATAAAGCAATTTGTGCAATCTGACTTTCATTTTCACAGATTTTATGGCTCTCTCTCCAACACAGTAGTTTCTTCATCTGCACTGACACAGCAAAAGACAGGTCCACATCCACATTTTAAAAGCCACTGCACTCCAAAGTGAGCTTTAATTTTTTTATCTGCCTCTCAAAAAGCACCTTAGCTAAAGCACATGCTGTTGGGGTGCAACTGAACCTGGGGACCAATAAATCTCTTACCACTTCTGACCAATTATTTTCTGTGCTTCACTTGCATGCCTCAATTTTTTTTTTTTAAACTTATATTTATGACTAAAAATAAGGTATGTTTCTTTTGTTGGCTGGGAGAACCTCAGGAAATGAAAAAGTCACACCAATTCAGGTATAAGGAGTTGGTTTAAACACAAACAAATGCAAAACTCTCAAATCCCCAAGCAGCACACTGACTAGCAGAAAGAAGAAAAAAAAGTTGATTTGCAGGATTTTTCCCAAAACACATCATAGTGATTTTATCAGCACAAACAGCAAGACCTAAGATGCTGAGTATTCAACAAACATTTTACTACCTGTGGCATGCTATTTTGCTTAGTTGTCTCCACTAAGAACAACATGCTTAGTTGTCTCCACTAAGAAAAGCAGTGACCGATGCCAACTCATATTCACAATTACAGTCTCTGTTCTAGAATAAATTTGGCCATACAGTTCAAGCAATGACTGAAATGCTCTGCCTTATACAAGAACACAGATCTGCAGGAACATTTTAACAGAGAGTTACAAACTTCAGCAGGTTAGGAATACTAGGAAGAAAAAAGCCAAACAATTGGATTGTTTGCCTGTTTGTTCCTTTGATATCTGATAGCACAGTCTGCAGGTAAAGTCTAGGTGATCCTTGAGAAAGGATGTATAAATTTCAGAGATTCATTCACAGCCGCTTCCCCACACACACATCCCGAAGCTGCACATGCCTTCATCTATTTCAGCTCCTAATGACTGCAAGGAAGAGGTTGAGAGTCAACCTAAATTGGTTCAGCTTTTACTCTTCACAGGGCCACAAGCTTTAATTTCAATTTCTCTTTGCATAACTTAAATAATAAACACGGTGCTCTCTTTATTTGATTCTTAAACCAGCCGTATCTGAAGCACAATGGGACATGTCACAGACACTTGCTTTGCTGCCCTCATTATATGGTTTAATTATGATGACTGAACTAACAGGCTCACATCATAGACTTTTACAGGTTGACCCTGTGTCATCCTGATGTATCATTTTGCACCAGTTCAGTGCTGTAAATCAATTTAAGATCTCCAGCAGGTTGAAAAGGCTGGTAATGATGCTTTCTCTGCAGTCTCTGGGGACTCCACATTATACACAACTTACATTATTTATAAAGCTGAGATGATGCCTCCATTAGGCCTGTAAGACTACTCAAATGAGCTTTTATTTTACACACACGGCTTGGGCTCCACAGAGCAGAACACTGGCAATATGTAATATCCAGTGCATTCATGCTTTAATTTAAAAAAAAAACCGAACAGTCATAACCCGTTCATTTTTAAAATTTAAATCTTTATAGCAAGCAAAGAAACTCACAGTTCAATCTGAATAATTTCCCAGTACCCAGAAACACGAGTAGCACTTTTATTAACCTTTGTATTGCTTTTCTTCGCGTTCAACTCTTTACTTTTGTGTTCAAACTACAGAGGAAAAGCAAACACCAGACTCATCAGCTTTCAAATATTTGATTTGATAGTTAATATTTATACCAAAACAGAAAGATCTCCATCTGTTTACTCAGTCACTTCTCTCAAACGTATCAGATCATCCCATCTTCAAGGGTACACAAAAAAGCAAGTTGAACAGAACAGAGTAGGAAAAAAATGTATTTGATTACATACCCAATGGTAATGGGGTCAAAACAGATGCAAGGACAAATCCCTACCCTTAGGGTAACCTGATCATGCGTTGAACTGATCCTTTCTGGTAGCTGTGAAAGGCTTCTGGATCACCCAAATCAAGGGAAATTTCTCTCAAGCGCCTATTTAAAGTCTGAAGTAAATTGCAAGACTTCACCCCTAAGACCACACCGAGAACTTAAAAAAGGGCCAGATCTCTCTCATTTTCATACTGATGTTCTTCCAGTCACAGTAGAGAAGTGAGCACTCAAAACCTGCACTAAAATCCAATGAGAACCTTGAAAAGGCTTCATAGCACTGCTCTCTGGTTCAAGGAGGAAATTAAGTATTAATCAGCTGCAACTAAAAAACTCATGTCCCATAATTCAGCCAAGCCATTACTCACAAGTAAAAGAAAAAAATAAGCCAAACTTAGGTTCTCTCACATGATTTGCTCCTATTGTTTGACAGGACAAGGTGCATGCAGTCAGTCACATGAAGAATTACAGACAAACACCTGCAAAGGAAAGTGTTCTCTGTGGGCTGGGTAAGCTACAGTTTTTATTCTTACTCCTGAGTGCTGCTTAAAAACACGTAACTATTGGAAGAAAAAATATTAAACAAGTTTTCTTTTTCTGGCTTCCCCTCTGTGTGCAAAAGAGATTCAGACTATCAGCTATGATAGCTCTTTCCTAAGAAGCATGTTAGTTTTAAGGTGCAGTATCTTTGAACACGCACATCCATTAAACACTGACATGTTTCAGGCAATGATCTTTTCCATTTGCCTGTATCTGAAATACACATCTACTTTTACTCCTCCCCATCTGGCTCTAACAGTACTGTTTTTATTAACTTCTGTTTATAATACGTCCCCAAATAAAACTGTTACCTTTTAGACATGCAGTGAGCATCATTTTATCCTAAAATACACCAAAATAACAATTAATTTTCAGAATAAGCTGTTGTTATCCAGATCCTGTAAAAGCAAACTGTAAGGTCGGACCACGTACCTTCTTCAGATTGATCTACTAACAAAAGAGCAATCACAGCAACCCTGCCTCGGTCAGAACTCCCTCTGACTTCAGTTTATATTAAAAAAAAAAAAAAGTCAGTATTTGGCCCAGATCCTTTTGAACGCATGACTGAATATTTCCACGCCAGTAAATTTTAATAAGCTTTAAAGATCTATATTCAGGATAAGATTATTTGGCTGTACGAGTATATGAAGCAACTATACTGAGGAGGGGGAAAATCTCAAGCATCCAAACCCTCTAACAGGGAAAAGGGAAAAAAAAAAAGTGAACTTTCCTTGACCTCTAAGCACAGATTTGTCATTAAAGAAGAAAGAAGGGGAGGGGGAGAAAAAACCAAGCAGGGAAGGGGCTGCTGAAAGAAAGGAAGGAAGGGGGAAAAAAGAAGAAAGATAAATTAGAGAGGGACGCGGCTGGGCCGAGGCGGGAGGCGAAGGGCTGTTCCCGCACACACAAAGGCGGCCCCTGCCCCGGCCGGCCGTGGCTCCGCCGCGTCCCCGCGGGCCACGATGGGGCCGGGGCCGGGGAGGAGGCGCAGGACGGC
>VWZT01012017.1:188836-248849 GCA_013397055.1 Pachycephala philippinensis
GGGCAGCTCCTCCGCACCGGGATCGGGATGGGATCGGGATGGATGTGGCCCGGCTGGCGTCAGGCGGCCGGAGCCGCCCCGCGCCGCTCACCGGCACACACACGCACACACACACACACTCACACTCACGCACACACACGCACCGGCCCGGCCAGGGATCCTCCCCAAATTCCCGCCCCCGCCGCCGCGCCGCCGGGTCCCGCTGGGAGCGCTGCGCCCGCCGCCGGAGAGCGGCCCCGGCACGGCACGGCCGCTGTGTGCCCTGACCCACAGCCCGACCCCCGCCCCGGGTGTGAGCCCCCTCCGACACCCTCACTGGGGCTTAAAGGTGTTTCTGCACCGCCGGAGCGGCTGGGGAGTTCCGGCACCGGGGCTGCGGGGACAGCGGCAGATGCTGTCAGACTTGGAGTTAAAGTCAATTCCTGATCGAACAGGATTATGTCCTGCCACTTGCCCCAGGTGATTCAGCCTTGACTTGGTCTAGTCTTAATAATGAAGTAATTGCTGTAATACCTGCGAATTACAGAGCACTCTCTATCCTCAGGTGTTTTACACGTGGACATCCTCCTGCCCATAGGTATTGCTGCACTTACTCCTCATTCATGCGAGTAAACCCATTACAGTGCGTGAGGCTTGTGCCCAACAAGTCACAAGTACGCCGCTGTCCCTCTGAAGTGAACTTGAACTCCATTCGGAGCTGCAAGTGTCAGCTCCAAAGCAGAACTGGCTGGAAGTTTGGAGCCCACATGTGGAACGGTGAGCTTCTCCTGCCTGCTGTGTTTACAGGGATCTTTACAGGAGTCAGTTAAGTGTTGCGCAAGCAAGATTGAACTGAAACTGATTCTTTAACAAATACTTTGGCTTTTACCCAGTCATCATTCCTGGAAGGAGCTATGAAGCAACAAGAGCAAGATGTTTCTACGTGATAAAATATTCTGATACGCCTATGCTGGCATAATTACATCCCTATACTTAGGCCAGTAAATTTTCACATGTATGGGCAGTTCTGGGTATGGCCTTAACCTAATTTTAAAATCCAGCAACACTGAGGCCCAGAGGACTTAAGGCCCTGAGAGTTTTACCAGATGAACAGTGGTCCTGCCCACCCAGGTGCATTGCGAGTCTGAAGACACAGAACTGGAATGGATTGCCCAAGGTCACAGAAGGAGCATGATGGCAGCAGTAAAAAATACCCAGGTTTATGCCTGTGAGGGTATCAGCACTTCTTTTTAACTTCATAATCCAAAATTCATCAATTTCTTTGCCACATAAATACCACATAAATTGCAAACAGGTGAACTGTACTATGTTCTTAGGTATTATGCTACAATAATAGTAGAGGAACTCCCACACAGGATGAGGCCATAATATTGATGGGGGAAGCCTGGAATACAATTACTATTTTACTGCTTAAGTTTTGAATCTTAAATGATTCAAGATGAGTGAACTTCGATAATCAGCTTTAATATGTATTTTGTGCTTGCACTGTACACAACTATAGTTAGCAAGTAAACTTTTTATGTGCAGTCACAGATACAGTGCAGTACTGAGCAGCAGATACAACTGGTAAAGTTTATCTCAAGACAAACTGAAAGGTCTTTAAATTTTGTCAATGTAATGAAGACATTTGCAAGCAAGGTACAGAAGAAACATGAAACTGATACTGGTTTTCGTACTGAGGTAGTAGTGCTTAATCCGGGGCCAATTGTCCTGGATCAAGAGTGGTAGATGCAGCAGAAGTATCTGCCCCAAGAGCTTGGCAGTCTCGGTGACCCAGTCTCACACAGAGAAATACGTGGAAAAGGCCTTACATGTGCCTGAGCTCTGCTCTGCTCTACTCTGTTCTGCTCTGCACGCTGACTTGGTGGGCACAAGCTTCATCCACTGGATCCTGGTTGTTCGAGTATCAATTCATGATTCACACTAAACAGATATGACAAGGAGATAATTAGGGAAGCACTGCAGTTTGTCAGGTGTCTTGTTAAAATCACGGTTTTACTGCTTTTGTTGTTGTTAGGGTTGACTGGTTGGTTGGCTTTGGCATGAGAGAATTAAATTATTTTCTACTTACACTGAGGCTTGGGGAGGATCACATTAATATGCTCCTTTCCCTAAAAGGGGCTATAAAACAGCCTAGGAGAGTCTTTCGCTGGTATTTAATAACCAGAGTTGTTGTCCTGGAGAGGGCTGGTTAGACCTGGCTTCAGACAGACCTCGTGGTGTGAGAAGGCATGGGGACAAGCAGAAACAGTGTGCCCTGGTCAGATCTGCCTCGAGGCTTCTCTGGCTGGGCTGTTTAGGCACACAGCCGAGTCAAACTTCAAGTCTGCTCCCTGCTTTAGGACGTCCAGTAAGAGCTGACTGTCCAAACCCCTCTGTGTCCACCTCTGTGGGTGAGCAGTATCAGCAGTGTCTTACTGCACAGTCACCACTGAATCATTACCTTCTTCCTGGCTTTTCTGAATAACATTAGAAAACTGAAAAAAGGAGATCAGAGGGGTATGTACACCTGAGTATCGATCTTGATGTTCCTCTGCACTGGTGTGAATAACTGTACTCTCTCAAGAGGCAACAGAGAATGGGTGTTTTCTCTTTTTGCTCTGCAACTACAGGATCATTCAGACTGGTGCAAGGAAAACAGGCCGTGAGGCTGGGGCAATGAAGAAGGAGAAGAATCATTCCTTGTGTAAACAGCCTGACTTTTCATCAGATTAGGTGCACAATCTGATGACACCATCAGTCATAAGGCCCGTGAACCTGAATTTTAATGGAGTTGGGGCACTTACTCAGATAAACTTCTAATATGATTCTCAAAGGAAACTTCAATCTCATAGACACTTTCTAACATCTCACCAAGCACCTGCCCAATCACCTTTAAAATCTGTGTCTTGGAAACAGATTATCAGAAGGCTGAGTGCTAAAACACATTCATTATGTTGCATATTTTATACTATTATATTATGTAACAAGTATTTAAGAAATACTACTGCTGCCAATAGTGTGGCCACAACAAGTACTAGCTTTCTATCTTCCTCTAAAATCGAAGTTTGTATGTAGATTATGATTTGGTATTTCTTGTTAACTTCAGACAGACTTCGCCTGGCTTAATCAAGAGGTTCCAGGGATGGAGAGCGTCTTCTGGAGACAGTTTAGCTCCAAAGTCAGTAACTGCTTCACCTTCATATACACCAGGTTTCTGCCAGAAATTAAGAGTTTCATGGATAATTAAATAATTAAATTATATCAAACAGCCAGGTTATTATTTACATTAAAATCACTGGAGTAATTTTCTTTTCAGCCATTACACTGTTGCCCTAGTGTGGGAAAATACCAACAATATTTTCAGAGAGAAGAGGCAGTTCTCTCAAGACGAATAATAGCTTTCTAAGGAAACTGGATTTCATTATTTCCTTCTTTCTTGGGCTGGCTGGTAAAATTTATCGCCCTCTATCCTTCGTGGCTTGTCTGCTTCATCTTTGAGTAGGTGAGGTATTAAACAAGCCTCCCACCTCAGCATTATTAA
Source organism: Pachycephala philippinensis (assembly GCA_013397055.1). Classification (NCBI taxonomy): domain Eukaryota; kingdom Metazoa; phylum Chordata; class Aves; order Passeriformes; genus Pachycephala; species Pachycephala philippinensis. The sequence goes on from VWZT01012017.1 coordinate 192,360, forward strand.
AATAGGATATGCAGACTGCTTAGCAACTACACAAATCTGTTTGGGAAAGGTGCCTGAGGCAGAAGACAGCATGTGGGAGAAGGTAAGGAGCATTTTTAGGAGGTCATCATAACTGTGAAGCACTGCATATGGTTTTTCCAAGCCCATCTGGATACAAGGTCCTGCCTAGCCACGGTACAAGCACAGGAAAAAAGGAACTAAGTTGTGAAAGGCCTTGAAGACAGCAATTGTGACATGAGGGCTCTCTGTACTCCTGCTTTGGGGTGTCCGGCCATTTTCTAGAATGAGTTCTGCATGAGTTTATTTGTAGAGTCCAATATCTACTTGGGACCTGCCTTAGTGCTCTGACTCACTGTCATAGGCAAAAGAACAAAGAATCCATTTCACTGTTAAAAGTTCGTCCTAAACTGGACCACCATGATTAAGTGGGATTCATATAGAATAAATGTGGAACTTGATAATTTTACAAGGGTATTACACGTATTTCCCTGTTATATTAAATAAGGCTTCTGCCATAAATCTATCTGCAGATATCAGAAAGGTCTTTGATCAGATTGAGTAGTCATTCATCTTTCCCAGCATTGGGATGATGGGAATCAGACCTAAATGCATTACTTTCTTAAGATTGATGTACCCAGCTAAAGCTGCCAAGGTCCTTATTAAAAGTTACTATTCCAAAAAGGTTTGGGCTGAAACAAAGTATTAAGCAGGGCACTCCCTTATCTCCTTTATTGGTTGTTTTCTCAGTAGACTATGATGTAAGGACTTTGCTCCAGCAGTGGTACATTTCTGGTAAAGAAGGGAGGTTGCCCTCTGTTCTGACAGCTCATCACATGCTTCCAGGAAGCACAGTATTCCTGCCCACTGTACTGCACCAGTATTGTACTTTCTAGAGAATGAAAGTCTCCTTTTGGATCTTGCCTGCATCCATGTAGAAGCTTTTGAAGGTAGTTTGACTTTCTCCTGCCCATCACCTTAGCAAGAGATAATGGACTTGGTGTAATCAAACATTATTGGTTCTTTGAAAATTAAATTTCTCTTCAGTCATTCAGCTTAAAAAGATTTACATAACTGGAATAACCTAGCTCTATTGCTGGTTTCTTGGAAAACACCGCTAAGATTAATCTTATCTCCCACTTTAATTACTGTTTTCAAGTTCTTACAGTCCTTGTCCCAGTTACATCTTGTTGCGAAAACCACCAGAGAATGATATATTAAAATTTATTCAGACAGGTGGCAGAGACAAAATTAAAGGTAATAACTCTATGAGAAAAGAAATCAAAGGTGGTTTGGCAATCCTGAGGTGTTACTTCTTGGTCCCTCGGTTGCAGTGGCTGCAGAAGCAGTGCCCAGATGCCTGGGCTGTGTGAGTGGCTGTGTGCCACAGCTTGCTGCATGGGACTCGGGACTGCCATGGTCACACAGCTGCACTAGCACCCATGGGATAAGGAGCCTTGGAGCAGGACTGCTTGTGGCAATGTGTGAAGGCTGGAAACACCATGGTAATTGTCTCAACAGAGGATTCTATCTCATTTATACCCAAAGAGGAGATGACTACATTACACCAGCGGAAGACTAACAAAATGATGCATCTAAATGCATCCCTTTACTTCCATGTTTGGTTGATATTTTGTGACAAAATACTCAGCCTATTTTATATAATGATTAAAAACATAAAAGGAAAAGGCTTTGAATTCTAAGTCAGGTTGCCTGAGCTCAGTGTCACTCTTGGCTGAATAAGTCAGTGTGAAACAGTTCCACACTCCCTCCTACACAAGAGCTGCTCAGCCCTAACCCCGTGTCACCCACCCGCTCTGTGCTGGCACAGTTGTTGTGCAGCTGCGAGCTGAACAGGGCTAGAGAACTCAGATGGCTGGGGAGAGCAAATGTTTCAGGGGCCAAGCTCGTTTTTAATTTGGATCAGTTTCCTGATCTGGCTCCTTGTGTGGTTGTCCAAATCCTTGTGCTGATCTTGTTCAGGGGCAGGACTGAGGTAGGAGGAAGGGTGAAACTTATCTTTTTTATTGTTGTTGACTTCAGCCAGTTTAAGGTGGTTATGAAACAGTGATAGACGAAGCAAGCATTTTTTTTAACTAAGGAAAAATACTTTAATTTTGAGCATAACTGCAAAGATGGTTTTAGAACTGCACTAACGATACGAATAAGACTCACTGGTGAATAACAGAAGACAAGGAGAATATGTGACTGGACTGAGAAATTCAGTGAGCTGATGTGATCACTGCATATTAGAAAAGGCAGCTGTTGGACATGGCACTACATGGTAAAAAGAAAAGAAACCTGTTGCTCTTCTGCTGTTCATGAACCAACCAGCGACCAAAGAATTGCAAGCATCCCACCAAAAATTATTAATTGACTCTTCAAAAGACAGAGTGATTCTCATCTGGCTTAAAAGAAGCTGATAGCTCAGCACTAGGTATGCCTGCATTCCCATGGGGTTTTTTTTTCCTGTATCACATTGGGTTTTCCTTTGCTCTTTGCTTAAGGCGTGGAAGAAACTGAACTTTGGAGAGTAAGTAAATCAGTATTTAATTAGTCATCACAAGGCAATGGGCTCTTAGTGAGTTCTCAATAACAGACAGCCCTGACAATGAATGTGTGTGTGTTACATTAGTTTCCGTTTGCACTTTGAGGAGGAAATTACCTTGTAGGTTTCAGAGAACCTGGCAGTCCCACGAAGTGTTGGAAAAGGTTGCCCACATGACAAAAGCTTTTAGACCAATTTTAAATGCCACTCTTTTCTTGCTTGACCCAAAATAGTCAAATTTTTGACAAACAGGCTTGAGCAGCGTTTAAACAAAACCCCCTCCACATTTCATACAATCAAAATCACATTGGTAAATCCTCTCTCACATTGGTAAATCCTCTCTATATGGAAATTTTTTTTTAAAAAAATAAGTTAAACACTTGTAAGTTCTTTGATACATTAATTAGTGTTGCTAGTATAATCTTAGTTAGGCACTCTGAGTGCATCCTGGTACCTGTCTTTAATTGAGTGCTCATATACGTTCCTTCCTAAAGATCCTGCCTCATTCAGTGAACAGAACAAATCATGGTTAAATAATGGGGAGTTAATTTTGTTTTCTCCCTAGGTTCATGCTGGAGCTAGCCATTATGAACACTGGTTTTGCAATATTTAGTTGCAAAACTAAGACTGGCTTGCAACTCACAGCTCATCTCTCCACACAAAATGCATCTTTCCTTTCCCTGCCAAATATAAGCTCTCTTCTTCGGTGAACAGGACCACTAGAGCTTCTCAAAAAACAAATCTCTAGTATCTTCAGCCCTGACAAATAAATGCATTATTTTTTTTCCTGTTTTCAGATATACTTAAGCTGTTTCACTGACATTTTCTACATATACTCTGCCCAAAGCACACACCAAGGACAATTAACATCTGATGATGTTCTAAACACATAAAATCAATGTAGTCTCAATGGGGAAAGTACTGGGCAACCTGAATTACAAGTGATGATCTCAGTCCACTTATAATATAGTTTAAAGGGCCTAAGCATCTTGTGTACAGACAGAGATCCTGCTGTTGTTGGAGGCGTCAGAGAGAAGCGAAAGGACTACATGGGTTTAAATACCACAGTCAGTGGCTCTTTAGAAAGGGGGTGAAAATGAAAAAAAGATAAATAAGGCACACATTTGCTTCTTCAGCCAACAAGTACCTTTCAATGTAAAGCATTTTATCTGGATGTCTAAAAGTATCATATTTACAGACAAGGATCAAACATTCAGTATGGACATCACCACAGAAGGCCCCAGAAGAAAACTGCACATAGCAAGGGATAGCAATGCTGCCTTATTCTCTCTGAAAACCTGCAATCAAAGAGGTCTCACAGCCAGTGCACAGCTGGTCCAGTTGCACAGAACATGAACCCTACATCTTGGGGGACCCTACAGCTACTCCACCCTGCTCATGTGCCCAAGCTGGCAGCACCTGGGAGACAGGACTGATGGACCACATTCACTTGGCAGAGAGCAACCAGATGGAGGATTGCAATTTATGGCCTGCAGTTAGGCAGGCTTGCACTGTGATCTAATCAAATCTTGCACAAAATAGGTCAAGGTTGGTCAGTGTTCAGATGAGATACACTCTAGGGAAAACACGGATACCGTAAGAAACAATTTAGGATTCGGATTGAGGATTCATCTGCCAGAGCTCCTAAGGCATGGTCTCGATTTTAGGCTAGATTCCCAGACATCTGAGGTACCCAAACAGGTCCCTGGTCTGTTATGCAGAAGGGGCACTGTACTGCTGGAACCACATTTCTCATTTTTCAGACAAGAAATAAAATTACAGTCATGGCTTGTGATTAATTAAATAAATCATTCTTGTCCTTGCTTGTGGACATGACATTTTCAGAGGCAACATAAATGGAGAAAAGGAGCTTGTTTGGTTTCTATGATCCTAGTACAACCTGCTAGCCTTCTCTCTGCAAAATCCCATTTTAAAGCTTTTCAATACTAGGGCACCAAACCCAAGAAATTTAAATTCCTCTAAGACTGCAAACACCATGAGAACTTTTGAGCAAGACGCATACAAAATAAAGCAAATTATATAATCTGTCCCTTTACAGATACATTCCTTTTCCTTTACATTCACCATTCCCATCCATTCACACTCCCACCTAACAATCTTTACCTCAACTCATTTGCCCAGACACCGGTCTAATGTGGTTTCATTTTTATGATGATTTTAAGCTCCTTGGTTACAATTCTGAATACTTTTCTTTGTCTGAAAAATACAGTATAATAGTAGAATTTTATGGGTAACTATTCTGCTCAAAAAAACATACAAATTTTTATCTCCAAATAATCAAAGATGATGACAAGTATGTTGTTTGAGAAATTAAGTAGTCAGAAGGTAACTAATCGAACTGAAATTTAGCCAGGACACTGAAATTACATGATGGGCTAAACAGAAATATGATCCTCATGGATTTTGGTAATTTCAAGTGGTCAGGACTCACTCTGCTCTCCAACTGCCCTCTCAGCAGAACACCTCCTGCATGCTGCGTGGTGCAGGATGCTGCAGAGTGAATGCTAAGGCCAAAAAGAATTTATAAAGCTTGCATTCTCTCTTTGATTGCATTGCTCAGATGTATCAGTTTATCAGTCTACAAAAGAATTAATTTCTACATTTCTTTGGGCTGAAAAGCATCCACATATTATGTGCTTTGTTTTGACTTTTGTTTTTCTTTCCCTTATGGTCATTCGTCTTTGCTGAAAGTGAATCAGAGGAGCAATGCCTGCCTTATTGTTGGTTTGTGGTGTATAATCATGTTAAGGACAGATCACTGGTCTCTTCCCTACTCCAGTGCCATTTATAACAGACAATTACCCCTGCATGGTGCAGTTGTCAGGATCTCAGGATTGTAAATGCTCATTATCAGTACGGAGACAGCTGAATGCAGTGTGTTTCTCTTTAAAGCTGATTGGATTTTCCAGAGCTGTCTGTCATCCTGGAAGTTTTTCCTAGTGCAGCTCAGTTTTCCATCGACAGCCAAGTAAGGTCTTTGTGATATGAACCATGTGGGACAGAATCTGGGTACTGCTCCCACCTACTCCAGGGAATGACTATGGTCCAGAGGAAGAAACATCAGTGTCTCTACACTGGGAGATCTCCAGCCAGTGTGCTGCATTTAAAGAAGCCCCGCTAATGGCAGTGACCATGTGCAAATGCCAAAATTAGTGGTGAGGGGGGATTGAATGCAGTGGCATTGTCTACAAAAACGAAACATACCAAAGCACTCTAGTTGGTTTTAAAAATAGGTGGAGAAGACGCAAGGAGTTCTAAGTCTTAATGACCTCAGTTCTGCAATTTGCCACTAATTAGTTCTACAATGAGTAACTGGGAACAAAACAAGGAGTGACAGACTAGGTCAGCCAGTGGTTTGCCAACCCCTTGTCTTGTGTTTCCTACTGAGGCTTTTATGTGATAATTCTTGATTGTGTATACACTGTCTTTTACTAGTAATCAGGAGTGAAATTGCATGTTATACACTATACAAACACTCGCTGGAACACTGCACTTGCTCTTTAGTCCTGGGCAGCATGGCTGATATTTGTGCAGCTCTTTCTGGTGGGCATGCACATGGCTTAATTTTTTCCCTGCCAACCATCTCCCTGACTCCTGTTGTCCTAACCCAGTAAGCCCCATATTTGTTTCCTCTATGTCTCTTTCTGCAGCTTACATTGTGTTTATGCTCTGGAACTATTTTTCTCTGTGTGTTTACCTCCCTGATCTCATCCCTAAAATTTTGTTCTTTCTCTCCCTCCTTCCCACACAGTGAAGACCTCATTAATTCCATCAAGAAGTATCTTATTTACTCCATTTACATTTTTTCCTGCAAGTTAGCTATTTCTTCTCAGAGCGATGCACATATACACAGCATGCTGAAGAAAGATTTCTGGAAGCCTCGACTATTCTATCACTCCCAAATGCCTCATTCCGCCTTAAATTCCATCAGGCTTCCTCAGACCACATAGGATCTGTACTTTAAGCATTCCTGGACATGTTATGCATTTCTGTATCCAGAGCAATTGCACATACCCCCGTTCAGCTTAACATATGTCATGAGCAGTCAATCAACACTGAGAAACTGAAACACTATTGGTTTGCTGAGAAAAATGTGGTGCACAGCTCCCACATCATCTGGAATTGTTTTGTATTCTGCTTGCTAGGATTTGCCATTTGAGTTTATCTTGGAGGGAGGTGCCTCTGTGTGCCTTTTTTTCCTTTTAAAACTCCTCAGCTCGGTGGCTACCAAGAGCACAAATGCTGTAAAAAGGATATTAGGAGCACTGTGTGTTATTACATCACTGGGGATCTGGCAGATGCTACCTCAGCATCCTTACATTAACAGGCTGGATAGAGAAACATCCCAAACCTAGATCACTCCACCACCACGTATTATTAAGGTGTACAAGCTATCAAGAAGACAGTACCCTGCAGGTATGCAGGTGTTGCTAATGCAGGGGTGGGGCACAGCTCAGCAACAGTGTTTAGAAAAGGAGGCCAAGGCTTTTAAAGAGACCACGCTCCTCTCACCAGTGAAACAGCAAAATCCATTAGTTAGTATTTTTATTTTTTTTTGTCCATTAAAGGGATTTCCATAGGTAGGAATGCTGTAGTTCTCTTCACACCATTAGTCTTTATTTAATTTGTGATAAGTGCTTTGATCAGCAGGTACCTGTTTGCCGAGCAGTGGGTAGCTGGGAGGACTTCAGCCCTTTCATCCGGCTAGGCCAGCGGAACTGGCATTCCATAGCTCTCCTTCCACCCCTGCGGGGATTAGTCCCGTGTTCCCCGCCACCACACACACATTTTAGTAAGGTTAGAAAAAAGGCCAGCTTAATTCTCACCTAGTGGCCATGCCTACGGAGGCACACATGCAGCACACACCCTGCTGGCAGAACTTTTTTCCCCTTTTGTGAGGAAAGCAGTGGTAACCTTCTAGCATCAACCTGTAGGAAAGTAGACTCGGTTACACACTCTAACCAGCAGATCTTGTGAACCCAGAGCCTTGCTTTCAGCAAGACAGGCATGATAAAATCTTCCCTCTTTCTTCAATAACATGACTAATAAATGTAGAAATTCCTTTCTCCTCTCTCCCTTTGCCAATATCTGTCTTATCTCCGGTTCTTCCTTAGACATAATTTCAAACATGAAAGACATGTCTATACTATGAACAGGCAACCTTGATTCTGGCATGAGATCCATGGCACGCTGCAGCTTAGTGCTGGAGAGCTTCAGCTTAGGATCTGGCATCTGCAAAACCTGGGAACTGGAATTTCTGCTGCCTGGTGCGATCCTGCGCCTGGGGTTAGCCTGCTCTGCCTTGTGAAGGCAGCACCAGGCTCCGCTGCAAATTTCTTTCCAAAGCAGGTGCACAGCTGAACAAACATGGCAAGTATTTATGAAATGAGCTCGCCATTAAACACTCTATCCAGCAAGTAAAGGGAACCATCATGAAGCCTTCCTGGAATTTTGGCAGCATTTCCAAGTGATCATCTGCAAATTGCTCGAGATGGGTATTACATGTGTGCTATAGGCAATAAATAAGAGTGATTCTAAGGGGCAGTGTATATTGACAAAGTAACACTTCTCAGAATAGAACACACCACTGGCAGAAGCAGTAGAGACACACTAACAAAACCAGGATCTAGGGAGTGTCTTAAATGTGTATCTCATAGCACAAATACCAGATAAACAGTGAAGTCCCACACTAAACCCACTCAGGTAACATGCTAGTTTATTGTTACTAAAGATCACAGTAACTATACCCTAATTTAAGCACCCAGGATGCTCCCAAACTCCTGGATGTACAACCCAGCTATGTTACAGCCTTATCTTAGACAGATGCATTCATCAGGCTCCCACTTTGTCTTTCACCACGGGGGGAAACACAGACACAGTAGCTGAGGGGGAAAAACAGTAACAGTCTACTCATACTTTGCTCCCAGATCTGAATTTTGGAAAACCAAGATTTTTTTGTTTCTTTTTTTTTTTTCTTTGATACATTTTTTCTTCTTTGTCTTTTTGTTTCCAGTGCAAGTGGCTACAAGGAAGAAAAAAATCCTCTGGCACTGCCTTAAATGCAAACACTGAACCTTTGTTGCACGTGGAGGAAAACCTGCAGGCAAAATTGGTGAGTAGCAGAAACAAAAGAGCTGTTTCCAAAACCAGGCATGAACACCACAATACTGTGTGTCATGACACAAGTCATAGAATCACAGAATGGATTGGATTGGAAGGAGTCTTTAGAAGTGGTCTACTTCAATCCCCCAGCAATGAGCAGGGACATCGTCAACTAGATCAGGTTGTACAGAGCCCCATCCAACCTGACCTTGAATGTTTCCAGGGATGGGGCATCCACCACCTCTCTGGGCAATCCTTTCCAGTCTTCTACTACCATCATAAAAATGTCTTCCTTATATCTAGTCTGAACCTACCTTTGTCCCTTATCCTGTTGCTACAGGTCCTATTAAAACTCTGTCCCCAGTCATGATCATGAGCCAATACTGAGATTCTCTGTGAGGAACCTGGTGTTTATGTGCCATGTGAGGAAAGATTTAGGGCATATATTACAAGAAAGGTATTTGTCTCAAGGCACAATTAATTTCTGTGTAATAATACCAAGGAGAACTGTAGTGCTGGTGCCATTCTTAGCCTGCTTCAGTAGGTTATGACATTTCTTCTGTTACTCTTTTCCAAACCCAAATCAATTCCTTTCCAGATGAATTCCTCTTGCTCTGCTCCCAGAGCCAGGAGATCATTTGCTGGGATACTGGCCTAATCTGATAGATCCATTCAGCATTGGACAACGTGCATGTAGGGTGATCTTTTGTAGGAGCAGCTAAACAACCTGTTTTGTGCAGATGAAAATTGCACCTACTCCATGGCCCAAGCTGAGCTGAAGCTCTTCAGCTTCATGACCATGATGCTGAGCTGGAACTAGTAAGAACTGCTAAAAGTGCCAAGTTAGGGCAGCTCTATAACTTTGCTGGCTGGTGGACAGCAAAAAGGCAAATGCCTACAACATTCTGTGTTGTGTTTGAAGCCTTCCCACCGAAGGTGGGATGCTTGTGCTTTTTCAACACCCAGTGATGTTTGACCAAGGTGGGAAGACTCCTACTAAACTCAGAAAGATGCCAGAAGGGACTCTAAGACTTTTGAATGACTTTCACTAACATAGAATCTTTTAAAATATACTTAAAAAATTTAAACCCAACTTTTTCTCTTATGGGAAAGGCAGTTGCCCAAGCTAAATGAGATGAGTTTATAGTTTAAAAATAGCTTTTAAAAGTGCATGGTTACCCAGCCCACCCCAAATTTTAAAGCATTATGCAACCACATTACCCTACTGTGAATGATCACTAGCTAATGCCAATTGACTGCAAAGCACATCTTTTATTTTGTACTATCTGTTTATATTAAACAGAGTTCATGTGGTTCTGCCAAACCTGGGGTCATAGCAGAATGGGAATTTGGTAAGAATTTTAAGACGGATCAAAGGGAAGAGAAAAAGAGACATGAGCATTCAGAATTTGGCCACTGACAAAAGAAAATGAGAACTTATTTTCTGTTGATTGTTTTGCCCTTCTGAGCAGAAATAACAAGATAAAGGTGGAGAGGAAACTGGTTTTGCGAACTCTCATAGATAAAAAAAATCATAAAGCCTTGAAATTCTGCTGTCTCAAGACTTTTTAAACCCAGTCTTGCTTTTGTCTGTGAATTACTCTCCTTACCCAGGAAAAGCAACTTCATCCTAGAAGAGGCCACAGATGGGGAAAGAGTTTGATCAATGTGGGAGGGATCAGTCCAGAATAACAGTAAGATATATTATACCGTCATAAAATGGCATGTCTGGATGGAAAGTTTTGAGCACAAATTAATATTGACCTTAGCCAGAACAACGTGCTCTCTTCAACATCTGCAGCTGTGTGGTTACTAGGGAGTTATCTGGCATCGTATGCTTTTTCACATCTGTCTACTAAATCAGAGATAGAAACACAAAAATCTAGCACAAAGGGACATTATATGGATTTGTGACACTCCCAGAGGGACTTAGAGGCTTTAAACTAACAAAGATATCACAATGGGACACAGGTATAATGTTGGACTAACGTTGTGTCTGCTCCATTGTGGAATGGAAAAACTACATCTATTTTCCTCTGATGAGCTCTCTGAAACTTCCAAACATGGATAAACATGAGCTACAGTATATATGAGACAATAGGTTTGGCATACATACATGAAACTTCATACTTCTGGGATGAGCAAAATGAATAATCTCAATTTGTATTAATTGCCTTACAACACCACGTGTGAGGGAAAGCAACACTGGGAACAGATTGAGAGAGGACAGAGAGATTCACGGTTTAGTTCAAATGGTATTTTCATCATCCTTCATCATTTTCAACCTCACTAGCAACTTCCAAGGACTAAGCTGTGAAGCCTTAGTAGAAATGGGTGTGACAGGGCTATTCACAAGGAGTAACAACATTTTTCAGCATGTTGTGTGTGAGTTAGTGAAATGAGTGGTATGTTGTATTTTCCCTGCCTGCATCATCTCAGGTTATGTTATGGTGCAGGCTAAATGACAAGGTGATGAAATTGCATAGGTGTAACATGCCTTTATTTCAGCAGCATGCATGACACAAAGTACTAAAATCCCTGAAGTATACCAGTCTTGAATAATATGGTTCTAAATTTTCAGGTGTCAGTGGGGTATTTGTATGTTATTGCCCCATGCTTGTAAAATATGGGAGTTGTTCTTAAATTACGTTCTGAGTGTGTATAAAAAAGCTCAACCAAATAAAAATGCAGTAATGCCCTCATTTTGAATAGTGGAACTTTTAATGAATAAAAAAATCTGTATTCTTTTTTATCTTTATCATAGTATAAAACTACTATTAGATTAAAAAAAAAAAGGTGAGATTTCAAATGGGCAGTGCAAATTGATGCAATTTGAATTTACTAAGAAATTTAAGGACACAAAGCCATAAACAGGTAACCAATATCAAACAAATATATGCATGAAGAAACATAAACAAAACAAAGTCAATTTTAATTTATAGTCATTAGGCAAGATGAAGAAATGCTGTGTGATTTCCTCTGGAGAGCCACCAATATAGCTTGAACATTGCAGAAATGAAATAATGGAATCATAGAAATCACAGACTCATAGAAAGGCTTGGGGTGGAAGGGACCTTAAAGATCATCTCATTCCAACCCCCCTGCCATGGGCAGGGACACCTCCCACTGGATCAGGCTGCTCAGAGCCCCATCCAGCCTGGCCTTGAACACTTCCAGGGATGGGACATCCACAGCTCTGGGCAACCTGTGCCAGTGCCTCACCACCCTCCCAGTAAAGAATTTCTTCCTAATATCTAATCTAAATCTCTCTTCTTTTAGACTAAACTGTTGTCCCTTGTCCAAATACCATTTTCATATAGCAAGAATCATAGAGAAGGGGATTGTAGACATAAGGTAAGCAAGAGTAGTGGTGACAGATGTTAGTAGTAATAGAGATACTCCTTATGTGGCAGAAAACGACTGAATTTACTTTCTGCTAGATTAGCATAACGGGGCAGCTCAGACAGATGTCAGCACTAGTGCAAAAGAAGGGCTGCAGCAGCAAGATTGGTTTAGGTGACTGGAAAAAGAGCTGCTGCTTTGAAGGAGATGCTTTTTAAATAGCTCTAATACCATGAAGTGTGATGTTCATCACTATCAGGAGTAATGTGGTAACACGGTCCTATCTCTTGATATTTCTTTCTGGAGTGAAAAAGTTCTTCTCTTCTTGCTTCTTACAATATAGTGGACTTTGCCCAAAGATGGCCTGCTCCTAAAAGCATTTTATAGCATGCTAAAAATCTGCGTACATGGCCAAGCTGGCTCAAGCTGACACTAAATGGAATGCTCGTGAATGAATATTTTGGATTTGAGTTTACTTGCCCCAAGTTTCGACTAATTCATAATAATTTCTTGCATTTGGTGATATCTATACCTCCGACTATCTATTTGGTGATATCTATAGCTCCGACTCTCATAAAATACATCTTTAAAATACTCTGATCTCATCTAGTCTGTTATTCCAAGGGTTAATTTGAAAACACACACATTGAATTAATGGAGCAGATTACTTAGAGCAAGGGAACTCAGAAGCGTAATTGCAGCACAAAAAAATTACAAGTCTAAAGTGAATTCAGATTTTAAAATTAGTTTTATTCATCCTTTTTCTTGACCCTTCTTTTTTCCCCATGAACACTGAAGCTGCTTGTGTATACATGTATACAGAAAGCAAATTTCAGTGTCATGCGGGAATTGCAGCAGAAGCTCAATTCACTTTCACAGGTAGATAGAAAGAAAATAGATAAAAGAAAATTCCTGCACATTAAAATAGCATACCTGGCTAATAACAGCCAGCTAAACACTGGCATAAAACAAAGAATAAAGAGCTTTTTAAATGTGCAAGCAATGCAGTAAAGATTCTGTAATGTGGAAAAGGGATGGGGTTTTTCCCAATCAAATAAAAAAGTAGTTGCCTTAAATACATGTAAACAAGGCCACAGCTGGAGTGAGGTTTCCCTGAAGGTGGTGTTTGGTGGCAGCCTCAGTGTAGCCTCTCACCCTCCACATCACCATTATTCTCTCTCGCTGCAGCCCACCAGGACATCCCTGCAGCTTACAGCCATATAGATGTTTCTTTCAGCTGTTGCACCATTCCTCCTCCAACCCCAGTCACATTATGAGCATTCTGTGGGGCAGCTTATCGGGGCTCTTCTTGAGGAAAAGTGTGATTGTGGATTCAGCCCTGCAGCCAGTGTGTGGGCTGCACTCACAGCGTCAGTCCAGCTTTTCCATTTCTGGCTCTACGCTCCTTAGACTTGTGTAATCTAAAATTCAAGCTTTTAAGCTTCAGCCATTACAGCCAACAGTAAAACACATCCAACAACCTCTTAATATCTATGAAGTTCTTTCAAGTAAATCCAACATTTCTTGAGAAGTTAAATCTGGTTGTTTTGTGATGACTTGGAACTGAAAACAGACAGCCTGGGTAACTGGAACTTAAAAATGCAGAATCAACAGTGAATCCAGTTTAGCTTTTGGCATTGTATTGTGTTTGTCTCAGCAGTAATAACAGTTATTATGTTTTAAAACAAATATCTAGCAAACAAACAGGTCAGATGTTCAAAAAGTAAAAGGCAATGTATTTTTTTCCACTTGTTTGACAAGGTGATTAATTTACACACTTCTTACTAAATTACAGGGTGATTTTAACAGGAGGAGGAATTTGGGGTTGCCTCAGATGGATAACTGGGTCATGTTACCCTCTGGAAGAAGTCAGAGAACAAAATGTGAAACAGAGGAATCCACTGCCTTTACCCTCTAAGCTTCATGCAAATCTGCTCTGGAAACTTGGTTATGTCTCATTTTCTAGGACTTAACCACAGTAGCAGTCCTGCAGGGATGTACTTTCACCAACACCTTAAGCAGCCTCTGCTCCTGAAATAAAACCCCAGAGTCTCTTCCCTTCCACTCCCATGCCCCACTCTTCCTGCCCCTTTGCCACTCATCTGTGAAGCTGATCTTGTTTAGAGCTGAGCAATGGTTTGGCTGGCTTGGCTTTGGAGCCTGGCACAGTTCATCAGCTGGCTGTCCAAGTGCTGGTGCTGGCACAAGGAGGGAGGTTGGGGCAAAGAAAAACCCGAGAGCTGTGTGGGACTGCAGCAGGGTTAGCTCTGCTTGCAGCTAGAAGAGGCAGCCAAGCTGATTTACTGGCTTGCTGCTGCCAAAAACATCAGCCCTACACCCTCCTTCCCCCTCTCCTCTACACCTGTGTGCAGCTGTGGAGCCAGGTCCTTCTTGCTTGTGCATCCCTAAAGTCCAAGTGACCTTGCAGTGACCAGCTCAGCTCATTAAACCATGGGACAACTGTTGCTGTGTTTTAACTGCATGGGAGCTGGAACAGCTCACTGAAGGATCAGAGGAATACAGAGCCAGGGCAAGAGAAGTGGAAGGAGTGCATGGCCAGCAGCAGGGAGACAGGCTGAGGAGAAGGACAGAAGAACCTCCCCCTATGAGCAGCAATGACCTGTTAGTTTGGCTCAGCTGGATCTTCTAACTTCACTCTTGCACTGTTTTGGGCAGCAGTGCTGGCTTATGTCAGCTAAAAGTGTTGTGAAACAACATCCTTGTCTCATTTCAGCCATGCAGGTAAACAAGACTTCCCATATCTACAGTTAAGAATATGCTGATACACATTTTGCATCAAAGCCCTATCTCAGGAGCCACATATACTTTCACAGGAAGCCCAACAAATGGCCTTCAGAGAGGTTTACTGATCTGCATTTCAAAACTGTGGACCATTATGCCAGTAGTAGTTCCCTCCTGAATGATAGCTTTAAGCACTTGTTATTGATTTAAATTTTGAACTAGTTTGTTTTGATTCAAAACATCATTACACCTACAACTTCATTTGTGCTGAGTTACTGTCCAAGCCTTCACATAAATTACTCCATCAGCTTGCCAGAAGTCCCAAGGCTGTGGTTCCCTGTGCAGACACTGTGGCTGCAGGAACTCCCAGCACCCCCCTTCTGTTTGTCCTGACCTCAAGCTGCTGCATCCTGTTCCTTCAGCTTTGCCACTTTCTGGGTCTATGCTGCAAAGTGGATATCCAAACTCAGGCACAATAAAAATATTCCAGCCGCCCCCTTTTATTTTTGGGGGGAGGTGGTACCTCAGGCTGTAGTTTCAGCAGTAATACTGGCTTATTGTGTAGCTGAACACCGTAATTTCCCCCTCACACACACACAGTTTATACCTGTCCACATTTCACTTACACCCTTTTCCTTGTGCCAGTGTGCACAGCTGTGCCTGGAAATGGGAATAAGGGACCTAATCAAGCTGTTAGAAAGAGAAAGAACTAAAGGCACTTTATTCCCTTCTCTGGTTCACAGCAAAGGTACCCAGATAGTGTGATATGCTCATCTGACCGAGGCCATAGTTAAACAGATATTTGCAGACTTTTTCCCTATAGAGATCCCCACTGTTCTTTTCGCTTCTTCCCTGGCATATTCCCACCCTTGAGCATCTTCCTGCATTGTGCCAGAACACAGGCAATTTGATTTCTGTGTTAAAGACTATAATAGCAGATAGCTCTAAGAAACAGAAATTCTCCGTCCGCTTCATTATTTATGCAAGCATTTTGTATTTTTAAACAAGCCAAGGTTTAAAATAGTTCCAGAACTCACCCAAACAGTCACAAAACAATCAACGGCATCCAAATCTGTAGCAACCTTCTTAAGAAGATCATCCAGCATGGAACAGAAAAGTTACCGAGCAAGAGCGAAGCACCCTCCGCACTACCAACAGGCACAACAGGCTGTCCTGGGTGCCCCAGGCATTATTGGCTTTGGCAGAGCAGACCATGCCAGATCCAAACCAGTTAAACTGGCTCCAGAAGCACCGAAGGAGCCCAAAGGCAGGTAGTTGTTCACCTGACTGGGACGGATACAGAAGTAAAATAGTGTCAGAGGTTCTTTCCCATTGCTGTTGTCAGTTTTTATTACCAGGGTCGCCGGGCTGACAAATACGACTGGAAAGTGTGTGAGCCATGGAGATGGCAATTCTGCCATGTCCAAATATCCCAGCCCTGGTGGAATCCGCACTGTGCTAGGCAGGTTCTGCCTAGCACTGCTCTGTCCCCCGTGAGAGCTGTGTACCCTGCCGAGGAGTTGGCCGGCAGTGTTTTGGCAGTGCATGTGAGGTGAAGGGATTGCAGTTATCCGAGGAACGCTGCTGGCTATGTTGTGTCTGTGATAGCTCTGCTGCTGATGAAATAGGGTTCCTGGTCTGATAAGGAAGAGGTGGGGCACGTAATTAAGCAACCAAGTAGCTGGGAGCAAGTCTTGGGGTATTTGTGTAATGGTTCCTTGGGTGGACTGTACCTGTATGGGAGAAACAATTTCTGCTCTTTATTATACCAACAGTAAAGATAATTTACATGTCAACACCGTTAACTATTTCAGCAGTAGGGAGGAGATAAAGTCACAGACCTGCCCAATTAACCGTGAGCAATGTCTCATTTTGGTGCCACAGTTCAATAAAATTTGGAGTTACCTTGATTTCTGTGCCTCTGAAGAAAAAAGTTCAGTGGAACACAAAACATATTCAAGCCAAATCAAGATGCCCAGGCAAGCAAAGTAGCAACTCAGCCTACTGCCTTTTCGTGACCCATGTGAATAGAGTTCAGTTTAGGAGCAGGTCTTAAAGCAGAGGGGTCAACTCATCTGTGGACTACACTGCTGTCAGAACAACTTTGCTTCGTTAAACCTTCCAAAAATGTTCAGTTGGTGGAAATGAAGTTCACAGCTCACCACTGCTGCCCACCTGGTCTGGTCTCCCCACTCTTCTCATGGCAGCGTGGTCACTCTCTTTTCCTGCTGCTCTCCTCAGAGCTTGTCAGACCCGTTTCCTAGGCCAGTTCAAACCACCAATCAAGGAGAAAAGGGATCCAGGTTAAAAAAGGAGGTGTCTAGTCTTTTGCTGGCCAAGTAATCTGAACAGAGTGTAACAGCATGCAACCTATATCAGAAGTGACTCAAAAGTAGGGGCACAACACACATTTGAGAGCCATGGAAGTCTGGAGTTAGTTTGCAATAATTATCTTTCTATTGTGCAGAGCCCATTAAGATGTAGGATTCCCCCTTTCCTTTTTATCACCTGCCCCAAACTAGTCAAGTTTTGCCTTCAGTGCAATAATAGAGTGGTTATTTTGTTGCTTGTTGGTGAGTGAACTCTAACAGGGATTAAATTTTGGATACTGACAAGGCAAATTTCATTAGCATGGTCATGAGATTAGATAATTAGGCTGAAGCTAGCTAATATGTTCTCAAAAATTAATATTTTTTCCAAGCCTAGACGAGCACATCTAAAGAGTGAGGGACTCCAGAGGCTCATATGCTGCCTTTACCAATAAACAGGTGATAATGCACTGAGTCATGCTTTTGCATCCTCAAGCACAGTCGATGAGAAAAATGGTATTAGAAAGTGATCAGTGAAGGTGAGAAAAGCAATTTGCAAATTCAAAAGAAACCGATGCCAGTTAAAGTGAAGAATTTTGAGGAACTTGCAAATGTTCTAACGTAGCCACTGTAGAACAGCAATTTAGGACCCTAAATGATACAGATTCACAGAACTATGTGGATTTTGCAGAAACACTGGCATTAAGTTTTCCTCTGCTCCTGCCACTGACTATTGCTCCCACACCACAGTGGCCCACTGAGGCAGGTGGGATATTTGATCTATTTTAAGTAGCACAAATGCAGGTCTTGTCAGGTATTCCAAAAAGCTGCATGTGTTCACTATGATGCCTTGAGATGGCCACCTAAAACACAGAGGCTAGACAAAAATAAGAGAATAAAAGTAGGTATATATTTGAAGAGCCTTCAAAGGTACACCCTGGGCAGTCAAAAGCCTCCACCCAAGATGGACCCCGGGTCACAAGTTCTTCACACTTTTATAAGATTGGTCCACTTGTATATCAGGGTTAATTCTCCAATTAAAACTTCAGTTAATTATGTAATTAACCTAAGTTTGCCCCCCTCTAGGCTTTAGTTTACACATTTTGGGGCCTGGGACAATCTAGGTGTCCTTGAAGAGCAAACCTAGAGAGGGTTTGTTATGTCTAACCAGCATGAGAGAACAGCAGCTAACAGGCCACAGGAAATTTCAGAGTTACACACTAAGCAGTACAGGATTTGAAAAACATAAAAGTTAAAACCTAAGGCATCAGCTGAGCTACCTCACAAGAAGGGGGGTGTATTTCCTAACCACTTCATATCACAAAAAGACAACCTTGCAATCAAGACAAAGCCATTGCTAATACTGGGCAGCAGGTCACATTGCTTACATGACAGGTTTTTATGTCAAAGTACTTAAAATGACCAGACATAATTTCTGGAGAAGCAAAGACACAGGAAATTCTTCCATCCCTTGCTAACCAGAAACATGTTCCACTTTTCAGTTACGGTAACTATGGACCAGTGGTTTCTTTACCTCCAGCTTTGCTTCCCAAAACAGTTTTCACAAGCTGCTAAAGCAAAAGAAAAAAAGTTCAAGGCTGATACAACCTTTAAGTAACAACGAGTTCAGCTTTGGGAAGATTTCCAACTCCTATTTGTTTTTTAAAAGTATTGTTCACATTTTCAGCCCTTTTGTCATCCTACTTTGTTCCATTTCTGTTTATTCCTATCTCCACTTCCTTGGCTGTCCCAACCCAGGTGCCTCAGCTCTTCAAGCAGAACAGTGCCCACCTTCTGTTCTCCCTGCCCCAAGTCTTTGCATGAAAAAATACATAGCAGTGTATGTGCAGGCTTCACCCAGGCAATCCTGCTGCCCATGTTACAGCAGGAGCCCCCAGTACCTCTAGCTGGTTCTCTGCACTCCTCAGAGCCTCATCAAAGCGCTGCCTCTGGGCCCTTCCCTTCATTTCCCTAATACCTGCATCTTCTGCTTGCTAAGGCACCTCCTGAGACAACCACCTCTTGCCCTACAGCCTTGCCCTTCAGAGCTGCCTTCCACAGCTGCCGTGCCCAAACCGGTGAGCCTGGGCTCCGGCAGGAAAGGAAGAACTGCCAGGCTGCCATGGCAGCAGTGTGGCTCATCCTGGGCCAGGAGAGGGAAGGGCACAGAGGAGGAGAAGGAGGCAGTGTTTTGGATGCTCTTGAAAGCAAAGGCGTTTTCTGTGAGCCATGTTATTCCCCAGTTTCAACTTCCTATGCTATCTCCTGCCATATGCTCTCCAGTCAGCTGCCTTTCCCTCTTCTCTCTTCCCACTTCTCTCCTCTCCCGGGATACGCATATTATTTTCTCTCCCTCTCTAAAGCTTCTTCAAATATTAGGCAGACCTCCCTGGAGAGGTGATACCCTGGCCCAAAAGAAGTGCAAGACTGAAATACACAGAAGATCAGTGTCCTGCTGCGAATATGTATTGTTGCCCCTAGCCAGACAGTGGCCTGGTACTTCTGTCTATGAGATTTGTATCACTTTGTCATAATCATTTCCCTTTTCTTAGCAGAAGAATATGCTTTTTAAAAGGCCCCAGTCAGAATCTGAAAAACAAAAAGGGAATATTACTTTCGGTTACTACAGAGCTTTCACTAAGCCAGCAAAATAGTAATTCTGTGCTGGGGAAGTGAAATGGAAATCACCCACCTGAAAAAGGCAATTGCTGCTGAAAACTCAAGAGAAACACTGCTTTTAACAAAAAACGTTATTTATGGAACACATCTTTGTTACAAACTCACTAAATTTACAGGAGTCAGACCCCTATATTTCTTCATGGGTTGGAGGAGAGATGCTACCACAAGATTTGAGACCGTAAAGGTGAATGCCAGGAAATGTATCAGTAATGAATCTTCCTTTTCTCCCACATTACAATCTCCCCTAGTTGTTTTGTGTCTGCTATCTTTGTGATGCTCACAACAAACTTCTCCCTTGGTTATATTTATATGTTCCTGTAGAACATTAACAAAATGTCACGCTTTTCCTGAGAACGCTGTTAACTGTTAATTACTCATGGTAATTACTAACCGGGTGAAGTGTTTGCTTTACTAGACTCTACAAAGATACATTTTAAATGCCCCAGGATAAGCTAGTTGCAAAGAGAAGTTTGTTGTTTGTTTGGGGGCACTTTTTTATCAATTCTACGGTTTGGATGCTGTGGTATGTGATTAGGGAGATAGGTTTAGCCGGGTGAACATGGAAACCTGACTATTCCCATTTCCCCTACAAATCTATTTTTAAAGCAAAGAACTATGGAATGTTATTTCTTGTTAGAAATAATGGATATTAACTTTAAAAAAAATCTTTGTAAGTCAAAATGAATAGTATATCCTCCTATTTTTCCAGCCCTATGACAATATTTTTCACCCATAACTGCCACTAGCATTGCTAAAAATCACAGAATTCTTGTGCATCCTGCAGAAAGTTACCCTCATGGGCAACACTTTATGACTCTTACTCTGCAAGTCACCAGTCCCATCCTGCAAGACATCAGTCACATTGATATCAAAAGTGTGAGTAAGAAGAGCTTGACTCTCCTATTAAAGTCAAAAAACCCCACAGGAAAATCGTCAACTCCTTAGTGTTCTAGCTTAGAATGTATTCCCAAGTCTCAGTCCGCTGACATTCAAAAATGTTCTCAGTATATAATGATATTGCCTGTAATATCTATGGATAAATTTTAACCATTTTTTAACACAAGGAACATTCTTACACTAATCAAAACTCACACACAACCTCATCAGAGGTTATTTCTGAGGTGAGATGTTATAAATGCAGCAATTGAAGTAGAAAGACCAAATAATTTGCCCACAATTATTCATTAAATCAGTTGCAGAGCTGGTATTGGAAAATAATACCTTCCTGGGTCCCAAAAACGTGTCTCAATTGCAAGTCATGATGACCTGCCCGTGTTTCTTATGTATGAATGATATGACCATGCAGATGTAGGAAGTGACTTTAATCTGACTGCAAAGGAAATGGAAGCCAAACTTTCTCCAGGGAGTTTTCAGATCACAGAAGTTTCCTGGTAAAACTATTAATCCCGTATACATATTAAAAAAAAAAAAAACAAACCTGTGTATTGCTGTACTATACCAAGGTAAAATTAACACAAACTGCCTTTTCAATGCAACAGAAAAACAGTTAACACAAACCTCAGTCGGGTCACCAGGCTATAAACTGGTGCAATGAAACCAGATCAGATTTATTTTCTTACTGCTTTTTAAATTTTTTTTTTTTNTTTTTTTAATGTCTGCCGGGTATTCGGCTCCCTCACTAAAAACCTTCTGAACTTTTTGGTGTATCATTCGAAAATCTCTCCATAATAACCTCTTGAATTTCATCTATTTCTGCTATGCTTTGCAACATAATAAACCAAGGTTTGCAGGAAGAGGTAATGTCTTTTATTAGAACTAGCGTTAGGGATGGGAAAATCATCCAAGCTTTCACATATAAAAGACAGGACGTCTTTTTGATGTAGACAGTATTAAAATTCAGCAAAGACTCCTATGTAAGTATCAATGAGTTAAAGAAGGAATTAAAATATGTTTGTTTATTGAGAAGCCTTGAATTACGTTTTAGAAAGTTTGTATTTAAGCAAGCCTTCACCAAAGCATTAAGTAGTGTGAACTTTACCAGCATTTTTTGTTAAACGCTTAATCCACACCCACATCAAAACAAAGACAGACGGCTGAGCTCTTTACATATGAGAAGGTGACTTTTCACACATAGCCTTAACAGTAAACCTTTTGCCTTTTTTTCACAGAAATACAAAGCTCCGAGATAATAAAGTTGCCTTAATTTGCATTTCTCCCAAGAAGTGGAAATTACAAAACTACAGACAACAAACATTGGCTAATCAGTCTAGGGAAAAAGGTCCAAAGGGAAAATTCAGAAATGGGTTTGTTTAAAAGCTACAACAGGCTGCAAGGACCTTGAGCTATGAATGCTTTTGTTTTGCTAATCTACCTAATGTTCTATTGAAAAAGAGAAATCCTTGAATGAGTGATTCTGAGTTTGTTCTAGTGTGAATTGAGAAGCAGCTTCTTTAAAAAATTCCAATACTCGGTTTGTATTTAAACAATTCTTCCTGAAGACCTTTTCTCAGGCAGGTCTTTATATGGGAAAAACAACTGTTGATTTTGTAGTCATCATGTGAGTAACTTTAATAAAAGTCAGCAGGGCCTTGCCTACTGTGAGATTTTTTTTGAACCGGTAACCCTTAATCAGGATCGCTGTCAGCTGTAGAGCCTGAGGAAGCTGTCATACAGACAATATTCAAATGGAGCTGTGTTTTTCCCACAGCGCTGTTGGAAGGAAACCCTTTTTTGTTAGCAAAGCCTGAGAGACTGGGATTGGGATCCTGAAGTGGAAACAGAGTGGAGAAGGGTCTCCCAGACCGATAAACACTTTCCAAGTGCAGTGTGTCCCCAGAGCTGGGGCTGCACACCACCAATGACTGTTAAATATCTTTCCCAAATATAGGTTAGAAGTGTTAAGAATTTGTGGGAAAGTTTTCCTTCGGAGTAGACCACGGCTTAATGTTTATTCATACGCTGTAGTAAGCAAATGAGAAACTAAGCACTTTGTAAATGCTGCATCATTTCGACTGCTTGATCCACTCCACTGACAGAACAGTTCGGCATAATTGCTGGCATACATAATATTTTCAAATGACAATTCTCCAAACAAGTCAGGGCCTGAGCTAACAGCAGTGAAAGGTGAGGAAATGCTGCCTACATATTGAACTGAATTCTAGACTATTAAATGCCACAGACAATTAAGATTTATAGTTGATGTTGTCCACAACATAAATGCATTCTTCTGCCTTCAGTACTTTCAGTTCCACAGCAGGTACTGGTATCTGTCTGCAGCTGTAGTTCTAGATGTGAAAGCTAATTTCTCTGCTCAACCCTTTCCCTGCCATTTGACCACAAGTGTTTTGAAACAGGCCCCAAACACCAACAGTGCTGCCTCTACCTGCAGTTTTGATTTAACATTGGTAGTACCACTCATGCTTGTTGCTTCTGAGTCATGCCAGGAGTGGAGCAGCTTCAGCTCCATGCTGCTGAGTATCTTCTCTTGTAAATCAGGCAGGATTACACACAGGGTTGCCTTCCTAATGAGAAAAACACTTCATCGAGAGTGAGTGGCAGAAAACAATGGACAGCACTTTAAAGAAATTCAATAGATAACAAAGTATGGCCAATAACAAAGGTCTAGGGCTTTCAGCAACCTTTCAGTACTACACTGATGCTAGGACATTGTCACAGGATTAGGATGGAGACCTTACATTTTCAAACATAGCCTATTTTGTTTTGGCATCTCAGTGTTTGGATATCAAATTCCCAACAATTAGGTGCCACCACAATTAAAGAGCATCTTTTGTAGAAGCAGTCAGACAAGTAAAGATACAGTGACAGCAACAACACTGATGGCAAGAGGGACTCCCAGAGTAGAATCAATGGTCAATACAGCTGTAGTGCCTGCAGATATTCTGGCTCAGGAAAAAAACCTCTACAGCTGAGTGTCAGCTATGAGCAGCCTGTAGCTGCATGAGCAGCAATGTGGAGCAGGTCAGAGTTCCTGCGGGGGTGAGTTGCACAGACACAGGGGAAAGATATCTGTTTGTAAAAAGGAGTCTGCACTGCACAAATGATGAGCTGTTCTTAATGTGTCTGCTTATACCTGGTTTCAGAATAGAAGCTTGGTACTGAAAGTATTTTCCCTATCGCCAGGAAGAAGCACTTTTCATTTTCATCCTAAATCTTCCAAAGATGTAATGCCTACAAAATTTGTCAACACATAAAACAGGTTCTGAAACCTTAATTTTTTTCCATAGTAGGAGAAGATCCAGCTATCCTGTAATGCTGTTTGGAACAAGAAAACCTTGTAACTGGTGATACCATAACACCATAATGCAATACGTAATGCAATTTTAAGTCCTTTGAATGTTTGACCTATATTACATAGGCCAGCCAGGTAGCTACTATCAGTGCTCTCTGCTCCACCTGGTCAAACTGCACCTTGTGTTATACTGAGATTATCCTTCCTGATACCCATTAGGGAGTTAGCCACAGCCTCCTGCTCTGGTTGATAGCATCACAGATTGCCTTCCCAGCAAACCCTGTGGCATACAGCTATGTTTTTCTCTCCAGATCTAAGTTTCTGACAGAGAACCACAAATAACCTATTAACTCTCAGAAAAAATCTGTGACCTGTCGTCCACCTGAGTGATTTTTTTTTTTTTTTTTTAAGTCATGCTATATTTTCAAGGCACTCTTCATAAGGAGAAAGACCAGAAGTATTTTAAAATCTCTTTCACCTTCCAGGCCTCACAAACTGGAGAGGATAGGCAGTCACAGGCTTTGGGAATCTACAAAATGCTAGCCTTTACTTCCAGCTGATAATTTATCTTCCTACTTTGACTACTAGCAAAGGTAATAGCTGTGATGCTAGTTGTAATGATTTTGCTGTCAGATGAAGAAAGCTTCCACAGCAGTACATCCAGTTTGAAGACCAATATGATCTAATCAATAATACATGAAAAAGATACCTACATGGCTAAAAAAAGACTAGGATTGACAGCTTTCTAGAGATGTCTTCCAGACTGTATATTTTCTTGCTCAAATTACGATTTAAGATCATGCTACACAGCCATTTCTCTTACATAAAGTAAACAGCCACGGATGGTGACACCTTGAAAGGCACTACCAGCACCCCTTTAAAGAACTCACAGCATGCACACACCCTCTTTGTTAACTGCACTTTCACTGCGACTCTTAGGACTTAAGTGCAACAGAAGAATCAATCAGATGCACACGGAGTGAGTGTACTCCAGATGAGCAGCTGCTTGCTGGAATCCTGATACCTCCCACCTCAGCAATAATACATCTCTCCCCTTCCTGTGGTTACTAAGCTAAAGGCACGGTCTGAGAATGGCAGCTTTTTGTTTTACCACAGTGATGGAATTCTGGTTTCAGGCTGAGCCACTCTCCTCAGGTAAGCTGTGATTATTTTGTGACAAGGCCCATTTTGGAGAAGGTAAAGGACAGGCCTGTTGCACTTATACATAAGAGCTTTTCCCTTTATCAGTAAGAGTTTTGGAAAGCTGAAGGGTTACCAAACTCCTTAAGAATAACTAATACAATTTCTCTTAAATTTTTGTCCTAATGGTGATGCCTAAAGAGGCCACCTTGAAACAGACACTAGACAGGAGTAAGGGAATAAAGGTGGATATTTGTTTGAAAGGCCTTCAGAGGTACACCCTGGGCAGGCCAAAGGCTACACCCAAGATGGACAACGAGTCACGAGTTCTTCACACTTTTATAGGTTTGGTCCATTTGCATATCAGCATAAATTCACCAATTAAACTTTAGCTAATGATGTAATTTCCCCTCAGCTTGCCCCCCTTCTCAAGAGGCTGGTTTACACATTTTGGGCCTAGGACGGGCTGGGTATCCCTGGAGAGCAGCCTGGAGAGGCTTTGTTATGTCTGTCTCAGCATGAGAGAGCAGCAGCTCACAGGCTACAGGACACTTCAGAGTTACACACTAGGAATACAGAATTTGAAAAATATGAAAGTTAAAACGTAAGGCATCAATGGAAACAAAATCATTATGATCCCAGTGTCTCTCTGCATATCTTTCTCTCAACCTGAATACCTTTTGCATCCATGCAGCTGGATTTGATAAAACATAGAGGTCTCAAGGCAATTAGATTCCTACAAAGCTTTATGCAGAAAGGGAATGCACAAAGGGCAAAGACTCTGAAAATATTTCTCTATGTATGCCTATCAGGTATGTGTCAGGGAAGGGCAGAAGCATAAAATTATTAAACATCTTGGAATCCACAGAGTCCCCCTTTGTGGATATTGTCCTGAGACTACGAGAAAAACAAAACTCAGTCAGACCTTGCACATTCTTGGACACTCTGTCAAACAACAAGATGCAAGCCGACTGGAAAACTGAATACATCCCTAGACCAGCCCATCTCATTCCAGCGCTAGGCCTAAATAACAAAGTCCTTGTTTCCCTGGGTTTTGACCTTGAACAGTCAGGTTTATCTTACCGGGTTCCGTTTGGCCTTGGCACACCAGCTGTCTGAAAGAATTTCCAAACCCAGTACGCGATTACTCTGTTTGTCCTGGCACATCATACCCTGACCTAACATCTGAATGGGGCAATGGGGGTGAACTGTTTAGAATGTTCTTGTACACTGCTGCAAGGGTCACCTGAATTCCCAGCTCATTTTGAACGTGGTGGCACACAAGCCCAGAGAATTAACAGGCAGCTAGCACTGTCTGTTGGCTTATTGTCTTTATCCTAAGCATTTCTGACTGGCCACTGCTGCTCCAAAATGGAAGTTAGACTACACGGATTTGCCTGTCTTCATGTGAGCAGTTCTTATGTTCAGGTATTCTAAGTGTGTTCTAAATTACTTCCCAGCTCTTCATCAACCTCTAGTTTTAGCAACACTGTCCATAGTCTGTGTCATAAGCTGTGTTCAGCTCTGGGTCCCCCAACATCAGAAGGACATGGACCTCTTGGAACGAATCCAGAGAAGGTGGTGAAGATGACCAAAGGGCTGGAGCACCTCTCCTGTGAAGACAGGCTGAGAGAGCTGGGGTTGGTCAGCCTGGAGAAGGCTCCGGGGTGACCTCAGTGCAGCCTTCCAATATTTGAAAGGGGTCTTATAGAACAGATAGAGAGCAAATTTTTACGTGAGCAGATAGTGATAGGACAAGGGGGAATGGTTATAAACTAAAAGAGCAGAGATTTAGATTGGATGTAGGAGGAAATTCTTTACTCAGAGGGTTCTGTGTCACTGGAACAGGTTGCCCAGAGAATTGTAGATGCACCATCCCTGGAAGTGTTCAGGTGTTGGATGGGGGCACTGAGAAACCTCATCTAGTGGGTGGCATCCCTGCCCATGGCAGCAGTGGGTGGAACTAGAAAATCTTTAAGGTCCCTTCTCCCCACACCATTCAATACATAATTGATACATGCTTGATAAAAAATAGTGTCACTGTATGTGATGGTGGAGGTTAGGAGAGAAGCACCTTTCCAGAATGCTCCTGTTTTTAAATGACCTAGGCTTTGAGGTAATATTTGTTGCTAGCAAAAAGAGATTGGGAGTTTCCATTGATATGTCTCTTCCTTTTAAAATCTACTTTATGCAAGCAACTAGAAGCTTTTAATCAGGCAAGGAGATAAAACGTGGGCAAAGCATGGACAACACTGCAGGACTGCACGGGAAAAGCGAATAGTGCAGCTATTCTGGAATGGTGGTGTCAGCCTGGAATGACTCCCTACTGAGACATTTTTATTCCACAAAATCACTGATTTATTTTGGATGACAGTACACATATGCACAATTATTCTGAAGAGCTATTCTGGCCAACAACACTAGGCAGGCAAGCATGAAGCATGATTTTCAGAGCCATAGGCAGTTTTATTGCTGTCCGGGTCACTTCAAAATCTGTGGGAAAATCATGGTTTCAGCCTCTCAAATCCCAGCACAAGCTAGAGCAGTATGAATTATTTCCATTTATATTAGCAGAATTTTATTTCAGCTTCTTTAAAAACATAAAAGCCCTTCTTAAAACCTATTAGTTTTAAATGCAGATTAAAATTGAGAGAATATAAGATGGAAAACATTCATAGATTTTCCTCTTCATATTTTAACCAGCTGAAGAATTAAGAGAACTTTGATAAACTTCCATTAATGTTTTGTACTGAAAATAAAAGTGATTGTGTCTGTGCATGTGTGAAAGAGTACACTTTCAAGATAACTTAATCTTTCTGACAGTTTTTAAAGAAGGTCTCTGAATAGGCCTAGAACCTTGAACAATTTTCAGCTGCTGAGCCACAAAAATGCAGGAACTTGTGGAATTCAAGATGTCTCTGGGTGGCTTCCAGACGGTCATAGAGAGATAAGGAATTAAAACCAGCAAATGCAAGTTTGCTGGGCAGATAGCTGCACAGCCATAAGGAATGTTTTGTTAATCTGCAAATGGGGAGGCTGATCTAGACTGTTATCAACAATTAAAGAGGAACCATCTGTGCCTGTACAAGGTCTATGTACAGAAATATCTGAAGAAGTTTGCAAAGTCACTGTGTTGGCCTTGAATCCTATCAGTATCAATTAAAATATCAATAATGTTAAAGACCTTATCACTACTACAGTTATCAGTTTTAGTTGGGACATAACAAAATTTTTTACTGCTTATTCAGGAAAGTGAACATATTAGACTTTAACCTACAGGGTTTATTCTTTCTAAGTTCTAACACCATATAGACGATGAGTTTTAAAAGCCACATGATTAAGTTAAGGGTTGAAGAGATAAAATAAATAGAAAAACGCCTGTCATAAAGAACCTATATGCTTATGTTGTTCTATGTGTGTATATATATATATATATTCTTCTCAGAGGCCACAGACATATTTATACCAGAATTTCTGTGACTAACAAACAAGTTTCATCTCTTTCATAAATATTTGTCTTCACTGGTTTTGAAAAAACGAAATAAAGAAAAAAAGTAGTAGCAGATGCCAATGCCACAGCTAGGTATAAACTCCTACTGTACTTGGGAACATATTCAAAGGTACTAAGCTTTAGAACACTAGAATGGTTATATTGTTTCCATTACCTGTGGCACATAACCAAATCTCAACAGTAAGGTCACACCTGTGATAGCCAACCAGATATTCCAATATTTTTAGATGCACAATTGAATTAAAAATAACCTCAAGAAGCTCTTACAAACAAGCAAAAAAAAAAAAAAAAAAGAGCTATCAGGAGTGCAAAAGTGGATTTTGCACAGGATTAACTGCTCAGAAAGGCTCAGAGTGAAAAGCATATTAATTCTAATGTAGCTGAGAACTCTGTCTCCTATTGAGCAAATAATTTAAAAAACCTGTCTGAGATTTACTGGAGCTAATGACATTAGATTTAAAATGCTTAACTTTATAGTCAGATTCATATTGTTTTCTGAATTGGTGTCATTGGTAGTGAGGGAATTTGTTTAAAAAGGAGAGAAACAAACGCTACAATCTTCATGGATGCAAACCCTGTCTGCAGCTTACCTTTCACTTGAGCTGAATAAATTGCAGAATAATCCAAACCTTATTTGAACAATTATTGAAAGTGAGCAGTGGTATCAGAAACACACATCTAGAGACAGAAACAGCTGCCAAGTCATTTAGCGGTGTCATGCAGAACACATATACATATATAGATATACACATACATAAATAGCTTTTTTCATACTGATAAACCTTCTTTGAAACCGGTTGTTTGCAGGATAAGAGGAGACCTTGGCCCTTCTGATTCCAAACAATTCAAAAAGCCACTAGACTTTGTTTCCAGTTTCATGGAACCTCAGGAATAGCAATTGCTGGTAATCTATTATAATAAAATCTCTCTTGCAGCCACTTTGTGGTATTTCAGTCTCTACAGGACTTCAATACTGTTTTAAGAAAATTCTTAGCTATTCTGGTTTAAAGAAAATAACCACAATATGAAACAGAGGTCTGTATTTTTGGTTGTTTCCAGAATTGTCGATGTAGCTCTCCCCTCAGTGTAGTTCTTTTTGTAATAAATACATCAGATCTTTATTTTATGGCAAGTGTGTTGTTATTCTTAAGCAATTATGTAAAAATTAACATTAATAAAGGATACTGATAACTGGGAAGCATACCTAAGGAACTGTGTACTACTGCCTCAAGCCACCCTAGGCTGAGTCTTCACTCTAAATCTCAAAAATTACATTACCAGTGTTTGTATTTTTACAAGATTTGTTATCCATTAATTATCTGGATAGAGCTGGAAGCCACAAAAAGAGGAGCTAGAAAGAAATGTTATTGCATCTTGTGTAACCCATCAACCTCCACTTATCCCTGTATCTCTTGACATGCAGAGCACTGGAAAAGGCAGTCCCTTGGAAGAAAACTGAGATTATGTACATGGCATATATAGAGCAGATAAGCTGAAGAATGATATACCATTCTATTCAGAAGGGAAAGAACCCCAAAACATTGTAGCACCTAGAAAAAGTAAGTTTTACAACCACAGATAACATACACCCATATCTATGATACACCTGAACATTTGTTGCAGGTGCAACAAACGTTATGTTTTCGTGACAGATAAGCTCCATGGAAAATTCAGTTTCTAAGTGATGTAGACTAAGCACAAAAAAAAAAAAAAAAGAGAAAAATGGAGTTGTATGGAAAAGGTGGTATCGCTAGCCAAAATGTGTGGGGCTTGTGGTCTTTCTAAGACTTGACACAGCAACAGTGGTGTTAAGAAGGGGGCTGAGCAAGTGCTCCCCATCACATACAGGTTACACTCACACTGTCACCAAAGTGACTTGATCAGAGCTCTGGTTCTCCAGTGACACCACCCAGGGTCTGGGTACCTAACACAGGTACCCTGATGGGATAACCACCTGCTTTCTAGGTGTTGGAAAGGCTGAGCTAGGCCTTCATGGCTAAGTAGACATCCTTTAGTACACAACAGACTGTTTGATATCAATTAAAATAAAAGAAGTGTATGGATGCCTCTTTTCGTATATACAGCAAACTCTGGCTTAGCAGAAGTGCTCCTTCTGTTATGAATTCCAGTTATTTGTCTTATTCACTAAAGTAAGCTTTTTAAAGTTAGCCAAGACTGACTTGCAAAATAGTTCCTTTTATCACAGAATTCCTTAAAGATGTATTTTTACAGTCTTTTTTCAGAGTAGCAAAATATAATAAGGAATCAGAGAATGCCAGAATCAATTGGGTTGGAAAAGAGACCTCTGAGATCATCAACTCCAACCTTTGAACACCACCATGTCAACCAGACCATGGCACTTTCCTTAAACAGCTCCAGGGATGGTGATTGCACCACCTCCCCGGGCAGTTCATTCCAATGCTTAAACACCCTTTTTGTGAAGAAATTCCTCCTAATGTCCAACCTGAATCTCCCCTGCTGCAGCTTGAGACTATGTCCTCTCAGCCTGAATGAAGTAAACCACACTGGTATATTTAGTTTGCCAGGTGTGTTACAAGCAACAATAACATACTTGCCAGTTAGCTCAAATATTGTCATTTTCTCCAAGGATTATCTGCTCCAAGCACATGAATAAGCTTCATCTCTAGCCATGTTCAAATATCAGTAATTATCACACAAGAAGGGAAAGCAAGGAAATTGTCTGTTTTGTTAAGGACACCTGGAAGATCTGTCATAAACAAAACAAAAAAGCAAATTTTGAAGAAAAACATGAGACTGATATCCTTGAGGGGGGCACATTTAGTAAGCAGCACTATCACTGCCTTCTTTCTCCTAAACAGTAGGCCTCAATTATAAATATGAAAGCACTTAGCACTCCCCTAGACTCCAGTTACATCTCTCTTCTAACATAGTCTGTCCTCTGACGCTAGAAAAAAAAATTACCTTGTGTTCATGTGTAAAAGGCTCAACTTCCTTAAAACTTAAGCTTAAAGAGACATTTTATAGAGATAAGAGATTGTTTCAGAGATACTTACTGGGCTTCCCTCACGGCAGCAGCTCTGTCGTTCCACCCACAACTATAAAACATGCTGAGAGTCGTGTCCTGATCACTGCTCTGGAAGTAAGGCCAATAAATAGCCCCTAGTATTGGGTTCCTGATGAGGTCAACTGCTGACACACAGCAGCCCGCCTCTCCTCACACTGCTGGGACGCACACAGACGGTGAGGCAAAGTGCTTTCAAATAGCAGCTAAATGCTCACAGACGCCCTGTTTTTCATAATCTATTTTCCCTCAAGAATAAGTATTTTTTTAAATACTTGCAGCTCTTCTACTTTAAGGAGAGCATCAAGAAAGTCTGTGAGCAATTTACTGCGAGGGCAGAGGGGAAGGGAATTTGATGTTTCATAGTAGACTATCACCAGCTATCACACACTTTATGTGCCGGCAGGCATAAGGCTAAAAACAAATTGTGTTATTTTATCACAGAGTTCAAACTCAATTCCTTAGCAATATGGCCACACTGATGCAGCTGCTGAATAGAAGACCATGATTTGGACTGTGCTTATTAGATTTTTACATACAAGCAATTCAGGACAATAGGAGCAAAAACCTGCTTTCTGTGCAGCTACTTGGTATTAGCGGCATCTATGCTTACAGAAGAGAAAGTTGGCAGAGAAGTAAAAGCATATCTGTGTACATTATTCATGCACATTTATCTGTCAGCAGATACAGTCAAAATCTTCTCGATAACTGCTTTCAATATTGATTAAAATAGTGTGCATGTTTTACCATAACTGGAGACAATATTTTATGCATTCGATAAGCAACACTTGATAACTCACCAGTGAATTCGTCAAGTTTATTTAAAAGACAGAGCAAAATTTTGGCTTCCTTGAAGTTCCTTTATAAGCATCATAGGAATTTTACTTCTAAACTGTAACTACCAAGGTGCTGCAACTCTATATTGACAAGTCTCCTAATTCAAATCCACTAGACTGTATTTATTTGGTGTGCTAAAGGAGACTAATGGTTAAAGCACTCACGTCTCTGTGGCTGAGGGAAAGCATCAGAGCTCTATACTTCACAGATTTCTGGGAAGTGAATAAGATGTGTGGCTGAGGCTGTAAGCCAAGAAGTGGGCAAATGGCAGCAGAAAATCATTTCAAGTTACTTCAGGATCTTTGCTGAGTCATATCAGTTTCAGTGTCTGTGTGAGCAAGTCTGTGTGGATTCCACATCACACTCAAAACTACCAGAAGGGATTTTTTGCCTGCCTTTAATATTTTTATAGCTAATTTACAACATCTGCCTGAAATAACACCACAACAGATTGAAAAATATAGACTCAGATGGCGTGTTTGAACATCTCACGTAGCCATGATTTGACAGATCCAAATCTAATTACCTTGCACCACTACTGAAAAGCAAAGTTCTCCTAACAGTCTGTCTGGTAGATGGTGAAATTATCATCAATACAGACAGAACCACTGTATTATAAAATTTCTACTAATTCCTTTTCATTTTTTGATGTAGCAGCTAATGAGTCTGTTATTCTTATCCATGCCTCACCTCTTTTAGGCCCAGAAAGTGGCTCAAGGCACTTCACTTCTACAGGGTGGGTGGGCAGAGTACAAACTGATTTATTTATCAGACGAAGCACTGAGAGGCACTTTCACACAGAGAAATGAGTTCTGGATCCCATTTTTCCTCCCTGCTCTCTTCACTGCTCCATGAAAGGAAAAGAGACCATGCCTACCAAGCAGCAAATTATAATGACCATGCTCAGCTCAACAGTGTTTTATCACAGATTTGGTTGATAGATTTGGTCAAAAGGTCAAACTATTCCCATGGAGAACAAAAGTGGCAGCTCTGTATCATCTGTAAGAGAAACAGACACAATTCTCACCTTAGCTTTGCCTGCTTTCCGTGGGCCAGCATTGCCCCAGACTTATCTCCAGGTAGCTCTCACCTGTACTCACCTTAACCAGACAAACTTTTCCATGGTGTGAATTGGAGAGGGATAAGCCTTGACCTCACTGGCACATCAAAGCAGACCTGCAACCTACCTTTTTCGCTGCAACCCTTTGAATAATTCCAGTTTATGCAGTTAATGGATGGACAGAACCAGCTCTGTCATTATTATGGCAGAGATATGTTATGTGGTCATTTACAATTCCAGTACTGTAGGACCTTTTCTTTTACTGTGAGTTTTTCTTTTAAAAACAGTATATTGAAAATTTATACTTGGAATATAAACCACTTTATGTGATCGTAATTTTAACAGACCTCCAAAATAAAGTTTTGCTGATGGAAAAGAGCAAGTCTGTCAGGGAGAAATAAACATATTCTTATGCTCATTGCTACCATTTGTATTGTCAGGGACCTTCCTGTATCCCTAGATCATAAAGACTTAGAACAATATAGCCTAGGAGTTAGTAGTAAAAAGATCTACTATGTCATCCTACTTACTACAACAGTGTGCTTTGTTCAGTCTAGATGATTCTTCCATTTCACTCAGAATATCATGTCAACTAAAATAACTCAGTCAAGAAAAAATACTAGACTGTATGCTGCAGTTTATCCCATCTGTTTCTAATTTAATTGTACTAATTAGCCGAGCTATCATAAATACATTCTCCTTCTGTCATCGCTGTTCACATTCTCCATATTTATCTGCAGATGCCAGGAGCACTTATTTGTTCCTGCTACATGGTAAACATCGTCGTGTCAGGAACCCTGCTGTGATAAAACTTCCCTAACAAACAGCCACCCTCAGGGAAAAAAACAGTGCCCAGCTCGGTAACAAGTGGCAGCAGGCTATCAGGTGGTGACAAACACTCCAAGATTTTACATCTAACAGTTTGTCACACTTCAGCAGTTCAAAGCAAAGATTTTCAGGAGCCCGGGACTAATCTTAACTATTTTTTAAAATCTTCATTAGCATATTAACCACGCGGTTTAACTCTGTGTTATCTATTGTGTGTGGGGAAAGAGCAAATGTAAGAGGGAATGTGATTACATACGGTACTATTTTGCAGCCAGGTAGAGAGGAACAGTGCCCCTAAACTCTTGGGATCACAGACAGGAGCCACAGCCAGTCAAAAAAAAAAAAACAAAACAAAACAAAACAAAAAGGATGAACAAGAGTACTCATAAAATTTTGACAGTTTTTTAAAATATTTGGGAGTTTGTTTAAAATCATGATTCAGTGCCGTTCAGTTTCTGCACATCTCTTAAACATGATTTGTTTGGATACAGCAGTCACAAAATTTAGCTCGAGAAACTTCGCAGGAAAACATTTAATTTCTATTTCCTGTTTCTCTGTTGATATTTCATAAACTACAATTAGGTTGTGCTTTTTAAGGGTGCCTGTTGTTATAAGCAGATAAATAAATAATTTAAATCAAATTTTCAATGTCAGATTTCGAGGTTTTATGCAATCCAGCTGTAATCCAGGTCATGGATTTAGAAGATACATTTTTCTTACAAAGAATTAGATTCTGCATAATTCAGAAGAGTTTTACACAGAACTGTATTCTAAGATGGATAAAGATGTGTAAATTCCTCAAAATCAAAGGGAACTGATACCCAGGAGGGCAAAGCAGACAAAACAGCCCATCAGCAACTCAACCACATGAAAGACCACAAAGAAACTCCAAAGCCACCCACGCAGCTGCCTGAGGAGGCTGTCAAGGAATGAGAGGCTCTTGTTCAGCTCATGTTGCTGCTGGAAATGTGTTTGAAGAGCTTGGCAATACATCTGGATTTTACAAGTGGCACACAAAGATGAGAAAAATGAAATCAGATTGAATTATGTGCTGCAGTACGCTGGTGGTGTCACATCTCAGCTAACTAGAATGTAATTTGATTTACAAGATAATGGAACGATCTCCTGCATTTGTTACTTCCAGAGGGGCAGCTGACAAACATCCACAGTGTAAGTACAAACTTAACTAGACAGTCACCTTAAAGGCAAAGAAGATAGGATCCTTTTTCTAGTATATTAAACGGTATTTATTTTTTAATAATATCTATTCTAGATACCTAGAAAGCCTCAACTTCTGAATAACAAGAATCAGGCCTTGAACACCAGAGATCTATAAAACCAGAATAGGAATGGTGAAGAATCAATCCCTTTTTTTCTGCATCCTTCAGAAACTACCAGTACTTACTGGTAAAGCAACAGAGTAACACAGCTATTGTATCACTTGCTATTGCTTTCTACTTCTTTGTCTATATAAAGCTGACAGAAATGCCCCATCTTTCTGTCTTTCCATTTACAAACCTGAAGATATCCCTTCTCAAAATTCTGCTTTCCTCAGTAAGGAGGGAAAGAGAGAAGACAAGAGACTTAAATTTTTAAAATATTTGTTAATAAGCATTCCAAACAACACATCTTAAATTTTGTTCTCTACTACACCAACATAGCTAGCCACACTGAAATATGAAGAGAGTTTTTGATGAGAAAACACTTATTTTAAACAAATTATTTTAGATGCCTTCGGTTTGCTGCAGGTAGCAGAAGGAAAATGAGGCAAAACCTGGAACACTGAAGGCGTTTGTCTTCAACACTTGTTAAATGCTCCCTTGTTTTGTTCATGTTGTCAATCTGTAGTAAAATGAACAGGATCTTAAATATACATGGTGAAGACTGCGAACTCCTTATTCAGTCTCTGTTTAATCTTCCACAACACTTTTTGTTTAAATTTGTGAGTGACTCATAGCAGTGGCTTCAGCCAAGCTTAGCACAGACAGACTTTGTGCATGCCTACACAAATACTAATGAGTCTATTCCCACTGTTGGCTTGTAGGATTCCCACTATCACTATCTTCAGCTTTTTTGAGGAGAGAATATTCTTTGCATAGGCCTCTGCCAAAGTGTCTCATATTCTGGTGCTGGGAGTAGTTGGAGACAAAAGTGTCTATATGTTTGTTTTCATTTATGGCCTAATATTGCAGATTACTTTTTACATTAACTCAAATGAAATATTTGTCCTGTGAATGATGCTTTTATAGGCCCCTGCATAATATTCTTTTATTTACAATGCCTTTTAAAACAAATTTATGTTGCAACAACATTCTCAAAGTAAGCATCTTATTCACATGCCATTGCTCATTGTTCCACACAGTTAGGAGACTTCTGTGACTTCCCTCCTCATCAGACCTGTGCTTCAGACTCTTCCCTAGCTCCCCTGCTCTTCTCTGGACACACTCCAGCACCTCAATGTCTTTCTTCAGTGAGAGATCAGAACTCAACGCAGCACTCGAGGTGAGACCTCACCAGTGCCCAGTACAGGGGACAATCCCTGCCCTGGTCCTGCTGGTCACACTATTGTTGATCCAGGCCGGGATGCCGTTGGCCTTCTTGGCCACCTGGGCACACAATGGATCATGGTCAGGGGCTGTTGGGTACCCACAGGTCCTTTTCTGCTGGGAAATTTCCCAGCCTGTAGCTTAAAAATCCCAAATGATCATTTTATGATCCAAGAAAGGGTTCTACTCCATCTCACTTTTCTGTGATGGATTCTTTTCTTCTCATGACATGGTTTTAAGCCACATCAATTTTGTCATCTGGCCTGTTTCCTGGCTGCTCAAATGCCTATGCCAAGCCTGAGGGAGGCTGTGGAAATGCACACCTTGGGGCAGAGTAGGATCTTTCCTTTTGGCACCACCCCTGAGTTTAGGTTAGTGTGAGTGATCCTGGCACCACACTTGAGGATTCTGGTGGCCTATTATTAAGTGCACCAGCAGTAGTGAAGTGTAACAGGGTTTAGTTGTGCTTGTGTTTAGTTTCACAGCAGTTTAGTAGAATGCTCTGAAACACCCTTGTATATTTAAATGTCTAAGAGCCAACCAATTCTTAATCCCGACTTTTAAGTCTTTATATATACAAGACTGTTATATACGATGTACACTTTACTGAGGCACCATGGGAAAGCATACACAGTTTAGGATTGGGATAGGGTTGAATTAATGAAATTGGACATCAAAATTGAGATGGGGAGTTGGCTGTATTGGAATATCGTCCTAAGAGATTTTGCATTAGTTTTGATGCAAACCCTGTGCATCTTTTACTGGCTTTTTATTGCATTGAGCTGCATCTGATAACAGGATACTTCTAGCTCAAGATCTGCCTCACAGTGAAAAGCAGATTTGTCGAGATTGTATTCAGGGAGTGAATTGAAGTCAGGTGTTTTTCTGAAGAAACTTGGTGGTGACAGCTCTGATTTCAAGTTACACATAGATGCCAAGACTTTTTCTTGGCATCTATGCAGGTAGACTAGGGCTCTCCTTGTCTGTAAGGAGATTACTGTTACCTATGGGTCCTATAGTGGACTTTGAGAGCTGAAGATGTTCCTGTGTTTCGATGCAAGATCTAAGGTAGGTAAATTCTGAATTGGTAAACCCTAATTTCTGGTCCTCACTTCACCTTTTTCTTAAAGAAGACATTTGTTTCTCAGACTTCACATAGGACTACTGTAATTTTCTCTGTATCTACAAAGTCTCATTTTTTAAGTCCAAGTCATTCTAGTTAACCTTTAGTTACAATTCTTACTTTAAAATCCTACCCTTTGATTTCATAACCAAATTAGGCTGATCTAATCCTTTTGTGTGCACAGCTGGAAGACTCCACATGTACCAAGAGATGCATTTTACAATTGACCAGCTAATTAAGATCTTTGAGTGTACAGTGTCAATAGGTCAGCCTAGACCTCAGGGCAGCAAATATGACTCATTTCTCTTCTGATTATATCATACTTTTTCCTGTTTTCAGATCTATTTCTACAGCAATCTCATTGACAAATTGATTAAAATTTGGGGGAGCTTGGCATTACGTAAGTAAGTTTAAATACTACATAATGTACCATAATTTACAGGCAGTGACAGGAAGAGAAGTATCTAGAAAATCTGCTTAGTTCCTCCCATTTATTGTAATCTATAATACAGTATCAACTTGTAAAATGAGAGCTGGAAGATACTGCTGCCCAGGAATGGAAATATTTCTTCTGTTCATACTCTGGTATAACCCATCAAACACCAGAATAGAACTGCAATTTAGACACCTTTCACTGCCAGCTATGTTTGATGATGGTAGCCAAAGTGGTTAATAATTATACAGTTCCTAGATGTTTCTGAAATAAATTCTCTTACAGATACTTATATCTCTCCATTTATCTAAACTTTTGATTAAATTCGACAGCTTCCACATTCAGGCATCCTTCAAGCTTCTGAGAAGGCTGGAAGAAGTTCACAACACTGTTTGCTGCTAATGCTGTAACATGAAATAATCTGGGCTTCACATCAGCCGTGATGTCTCATCACAACAATGGGGCCTAGTGAACGAAGAAAGAAGTAGTTTCAAATAATATTTGGGTTCACATGATCCGAATGGCTACCAGATGGGGCTCTGAGCTGCCTGGGATCTGCCTGCAGGGGTGGGAGCTGCCCATGCACGGTGCAGAGGGATGAATGGGCTCTCTGTGTCCCCACTGCCCCGAGTGGGAAATCCGGCTGGTCACATCTGGTGAGAGCCCTGAGGTGGGCCACTGGAGTAGACATCAACAGGGAGCCCATGGGCAGAGGGGCTGACAGTGCTTCCTAAGCTGTCAAGTTGTTCCTCAACTGTCCATTTTACATCATTTATTAATTCTCTGGCATTAGGCAGCAAGCTTTGCAGCTGGACAGAGGAGAACATTTTGAGTAGCTGCATGGATTTTAGTGCTGTTGGCTTCAAAAATCCTTTCTCAGTCAGAAGATAAGAGTTACAATAAAGGGAACATGAAATGAAAAAAATGACTGAAATGTATATATTTAAGTTTCCAATTATCAGAATATATCATATAAATAGGAAAGCACACCAGATTATTTATTTGTAATACAAGGAATTTTAACAGTAGTTACAATATTTGTATTTTTGGTGTATCAGGTTTAGCTGTGCATCATACAACTAAAATTACAGCTAATTTTCTGATACTTGAAACATTTGTTCTCACAGATGGCAAATGGATGTTTACCTGTAGTGAACTTAAGAATCAAACACAAATTTATACATTAGGCTAAATAAAATCTATAAAATTTCCTCTCTACAATTCATACATTAGTCATGAATCTCAAAGCACTTGAAAAAGAACTCAAAGCTAATATTCACTCACAGCTTTTGCGTGTGAAACCAGCTGTTCTAATAAGCTACTTCATTTGGAAATTAAATCTACTTCTGTATTATTGCACAATTTAAAAAAATATATTGAAATTAGAAATGTGATAATTTTTAGCTTGTAGAACAGTAAGCAGTGGGTTGTTTTGTTGTTGTGAAATATCTCATTAGGTGTTTGCTATTTTGCTTCCTAGAATGTATTTCTTGTATATTCATATTAGTGGCATCGGGTCACTAAGTCCATATTGTACAGAGAAAACATGGTGGGATGACTTGCAATGATTGTTAGGTACCCTAAAGAGATGGTTGAGAAAATTGTTGTTTCTCTTTCTGACGAGTTTTAATTTCTTTATGGTGAATACCATTGCATGACTGAGCTGGACACTGTATCCCTTGTGTCCTAGCCCAGTGGATTCCATGTATGTAAGCAGGATACAACCGGTTCCACTCCAGGAAAAGAGATATCTTGTAGCACTCTGTGATTGAAATGGAAGATGGACAGGGAAAATCTGTCCTGGGTAACTGTATTCCATTGAGCTGAACCTCACTTTTCTTGTAGCTGTCCCACGGTTTTGCTCTGCACTGATAACCAGCAACCATGATTAAGCCCAGAAGTAGATTCCTTTTAACACTAACTGTGAAGACACTTCGTGTGTAAGTACTGATTTATCCTGAGTACTGTGAGCACTGAAACATGAACACAGAAGTGTCTGACTCTTGTGGTATGTTGAATCCAAATGAAACAAGAAGGCACTTAAATCATGCAAGATGTTGTGGTTTTCAATCTGATTTTCAAACAAAACCCTTTAGATTTACTTCAGAAACTAATTAAGGATGGGTTCTGACTGGGGAAAAAAAAAAAAGCTGAACTCATAATTTTTATGCTTGAAAGAACTTCTCCATTTTTTATAGCAACACCAGAATTCCAATGACTTATCTTCTTATTTGGACTGTCTTTTACTATATAGCATAAGAGGCAGTAAGCAATCTTCTAAACAGACAAATTACTCCAGGTTGCATGTGAGATGCTTCAATGTCAGATGCTCCTAAGAAAGCACGTTCTCATCACATGGTTCTTGCAAGTCATTCACCAGTTTATTAAGCATTCACTCAAAAATTTCAAATCAAGAAGGAAAAAAATCCCTTTCAGGGATTGCTGCAGACAATTCAGCTTTGAGAGAGGAAATGAGGCATGGTAGTAAATGCTGAAGCAGGAGTGAAGGGTACAAAAGCAGCCTGACCACTGTCTCTGAACACTCTACTTCTACCGTTTTACTGTTTACTTTACAGTAAATAGTTTTATTTCTATTTTGCATTCAATTCACTCTTCTTGGGTCTGATTTTTTAGTGAAACTAACTAAGAAAATCTAGGAAACAAGTGCTTTTTGTAAGAGATGTGGAAACATCGTCCCTTTTCAACAAAGAGGTTTTATGTGTTTTTCTTACCTGCTGCACTGTGGGAAAACAAACTTCCATTCACTTTGTGCAAACTGTAATCATCTGTACTCTTGTTTTACTGTGCCCATTGCCGCAATTACAGAAATTTCACATTCCCCGAAGAAATATGTTGTAGCTAAAAAATACACATATATACATATATACTTCTGAATATTTTGCAGGCTGAGAGAGAGGAAAGTTACTCACTGGCTTGTCAATGTAGGGGCTGATCCTTTCACTTGGTGTTGCACTGCACAGAATAAAACTGACCTGCTCTAGAATTTATAGAAATATTCCTACACAGGCAAAGATGAGACACAAACACTGAGAAAAAAAAAACTTGGACAAGTGAAATTAGTAGGAGCAACCAAATATATTTTCCTCCATTCTATCTCATACTATGGAATGGAAATGTTTATTTTGTTGGCTGATGTTTATCCACTAAAAATAGCAACAGATAGAAATTTTATAAGATGTGATATATTTGTGTGAAGGTTGAGAGTGAGCTGAATAAATCAATGACTAATATAGTGGTGAGGGACATAATGGCTTATTTCTACCCATACTTGACATCATGCATTAATTTTGTAGAATTATTCAGGTCTTGAAACAGGGCAGAGGAACAATCTTGATGCCTCTCAAAGGAAATGGTGAGGAGACAGCTAGGAGAAAGAGAGCTAATAGAAACAGAACATAAAAAATGTTTACGAAATGTGTCAAGGCAAGCATTGTAGGCTCCAATTAGTAAATCTAGAAGAAACATTCATATCCCAAAAATTAAAGTTTAAAATGTTTTGTGATGGAAGCGATAGAAGAAAGATGTCCTGTTAAGCATAAGAGAGCAAGACATAATGTCACTGCTCTGCAATGAGTCCAGTTCAAATTTTAGTAAGCAAACGAGAATCTCTACATGTAGGATCACAGAATCACAGGATTGATAATGCTGGAAAAGACCTCTAAGATCATTGAGTCTCATTGTTAACCCAGCACTGCCAAGTCCATCACTAAAAAATGTCCCTATGTGGCACATCCATATGTTTTTTGAACACTTCCAGGACACTTCCACTACTTCCCTGGGCAGCCTGTTCCACTGCTTGGAACCACTGCCACCACCTTTCTGGGGAGGAAATTGTCCAATCTCAACCTCCTCTGGCACACCCTGAGGCTGCTTCCTCTTGTCTTGTCACTTGTTGGGAGAAGAGGCCAACCTCCACCTAGCTCCAAACTCCTCTCAGGTACTTGTAGAGAGTCCTAAGATCATCCCTGAGCCACCTTTTCACCAGGTTAAACACCCCCAGCTCCCTCAGCTGTTCCTCATCAGATCTGTGCTCCAGACCCTTCCCCAGCTCCGTTGCCCTTCTCTGGACTCGCTCCAGCCCCTCAATGTCTT
Organism: Pachycephala philippinensis; assembly: GCA_013397055.1. Taxonomy (NCBI): domain Eukaryota; kingdom Metazoa; phylum Chordata; class Aves; order Passeriformes; genus Pachycephala; species Pachycephala philippinensis. The sequence goes on from VWZT01012017.1 coordinate 234,944, forward strand.
TCTCACAGTGAGTGGCCCAGCTTCCATTAATGCCAGTTGTTGGTGCTTCATTCCCACAGATAACCACAGGGACAGATGACAGTCCTCAAGGAGCTATGGTATCTCCTAGGCTGAAACCAAACTGGGAACTTTTCTGTTAGCACAGTCCAGCCGGGCAAGCGCCGAGGCTGCTGCTGCAGACCTCAGCACAAATGTGACAAGCTGCTCCAGCTTCCAGCAGGAGTCAGCTGGGAAGAACTTTTTAGAGAGCTGCTTATCTGGGCCACAGATCAGGCCAGCAACTCACCCACTTCATCTGCACACACAAAGACAGCACTGGCTCATCCTGCCGGGGGACACTGGGAGCCTGCTATGGAGGAGTCAGGGTGGAGCTGGGTCAGTTATTGTGACAATGGGGACATCAGTGTCAGTGTTGGGGAGTCTGAGGGGGGCATCACTACCCCTGGAGGTAAACTTCTCAAATCTGAAACGGTGTAACTACTGCGTACACAAGGGTATGCCTGTGTACATGGGGGCACACATATGTAAGTCTAGTTTGGGATTTGTGATGACAGGTTGTTTAACTAAGGAGGAAGATCCCAGTTTTAGGACCATATTTGGAAGAGGAATGGTTTTGAAGTTTCCTTTGCAATCCTTGACATATTTTTAGTTCAAAATTTTTTATGAAGATTGACTTCTCTAACTGGTTTTATGAGCACAGAGACAAAACACTGAAATGAGAAAACATTATTCCTACTTAAATGAGAAATTTAGAGTTATCCACAGAAGCACTGCTCCCACAGACACACACTGCCACCACAAAAAGGCAATCTGGTCTGTTATGTTCAGCTCCTAGTACTGCATTCAGCAAAACACATAGAAACACGTGTCATTTTAAGCACATGCTTAACCCTTTCCTGAATCACAGCCTAAAATGTTCCCAGAACTCCTTCCAGCCCAGTACAATTATTGGATTAGATTCATGGAGAGAAGAACATAAGGGAATGTGCCTATTCTATGGCAGAGACTATTTATTTTAGACTTTCTACACACACTATATTCTTCCTTGTCCATTCCTGCTTCATTAATATTAATAAAAGCTTATGTATTCAAGACATTTGTAATACTGAATTACATTACTCAGTGGCTCTAATTACGTTATTTCTTGAGTTCCAAATTGACTCCTGGCCATACTCATATTACCAGGTATAAATAAGAATATGATTCATCATTTACAGAAAGCACATTACATAAGTCAGTTACACAGTTGCACAACTGAGCACACAGACTGTCTGCACTGAAGGTACAAACAGGAATAGGAATGGAAATAGAGAAGATTTTCTATCCTTAGTTTGAAATCAAACTTAGGCTACTATACTAATCATGTGAGCTCTGGCTGAAATAAGAATAGAAAACATTCATCACATGTTTTAGATGTTTCAAACTAATAATAGTCTGGGACCGGTTTTCAAAGAAAGACATAGCTGTGCTTAGGAAGTGTGTGAATCCCAAGTACAACTGTGTGAATAAAGGCTTTCTTTCTTTGATTCTGTCGGATTCCTCATGAGAAAAACTTGCTCCATATGTAGTACATATAATGGTTTTGCAATTCCAATGAAAAGTGTTAGCTACAGGCAGATTATACAGCATCCAAACTCTGCTACAGTCAGCAGTGTGCTGTGGCCTACAGATGTGGCTCCAATAATAGTAAGTGAGCTCATCCTTAGTGTGGAAGATTATTCATTAGGGAGAGAATAATGTAAGTAATACGACCATTACATCACCTTTTCCTGTACATTATTCTCACTACAGCTGACAGGGACATTTCTCAGTCTAAAGTTACATTATTTTCAAATTTTGCAGAGTCTAGATGAAAGTGGTGTCTGAAAGTATATGTAAAGATTTATTTGATAGCAAAGAAGGGCTAGTGCTGCAGGGTTGAATTGCTTGTCCATTATTTCTATCTCTTTTCTTAATTTAAAATAGCTATTCCATAGTGTAACATCCCATATCTATCAACACTAGCTATTTTAATTTGTAAAAGATTTTTGAGAAATTTTTTAAGAAAAAGATTTTTAAATCTATACAATCACAGAATCACAGAGTGAAGCCTTTTAGTTGACATAAAGGATCAATCTGATTAGTGTGTAAAAGAGGTCTTGATATTAAACTCAAAACTGCCAGAAGTTACAATCTCAGGGAAAATTATGTTCAGATTACAGCAATAACATATTTTGATGAGGATGGAGTCAGTGAAGAAATATAAAAAGATTTCCAAGCTTTTTCTGTGCTTCTGATAATAACAGCTACAGTCAAGGATGAGGAGAAAACCACATTCACTATGATTGAGATGGAATTTATCATGATAGTGTGTTTACCGACACTACTGCATAAAGAAGGGTAATAAGGTAAATCAAGAGCAGAAGCCTTCCTAATTTTGAAATTATGCATATTTTGGTCTTATTTGTCCGAGTCAGCCTGTTGTTCCACAAAGTTCTCAGCAGCTGCCATCAGAATGAGCATTACTATCAATAGTTTGTAAAAGCCTTAGCCTAGCCTATAATAGAACAGACATACACATTTCTATGTCATGGCCTAGTTTTTCAAGTTTCCACTAAATACAGGCATTGTGAGGACTTAGAATGCTCCTGTGCAAATCTTACCAAGCATTTCTAGAACTGAACTGATGTAGCAAAAAAATACCAGTTTCAAAATGCAGTCATCCTATTTGTGCAGCAGACATTCTTCAGACAACTAATAAAGTCTTAAAAATAAACCCATTCTCTCCATTTAGTGTATTTGATTGAATATTGAGGTGAGAAACAGGAACAGGCTTTTCATTCAGTTCTGCTGCTTTCCCTGCTGAGCACCTCTTTGCATAACCACTTGCCGCTGTCAGTGTTCATAGGAAAGAAAAATGTTGTTGGCTTAAACACAGGAGAGTGCAACTGATCCAAGCATCTTGCGTAAGGAAATCAGCACAAAATATTTACCCTGGTTTTGGCTTCTTTGCTATGGTATCTACCTCGTGCACTTGTTGCATTCACAAGGATTTCCTGCTGTTGTGTGCACCAAGGTGGTTTACTGCATGTGTTTCTGCTTCTGTACTATATTGTTTTTCCTGTCCAAACAGTTACCAAGCAATGCAGTATCAGTCACCATGCAGTGTAAGTGCTACAACACCAATAGACGAGTTTCCCAAATGCAATTCAATTAAATTCTGGAAATCTGCTCACAGAGAGAAAATTCTGTTTTTCTCTCATTCCTCTCATTCCCAGATGTGAACAGAATGGAAAATGTTCTCTCTTTTTCCAAACTTAGGTATTTCACACTTGATAACTATGACTTACAAGTCATTTTTAAATGGAAGATTTTCCTGATAGAAAGCATTTAAAGATTGTTACAGTGTACTACCAGTAACAATCTGACTGCAAAGGGCTCACTTCCATAGAAAAATGGAACAAAATAGCAGTAGGTATTACCTATATAACCAGAATGCTTTACCATCACCTCTCAGAAAACCTGTTAGATATGCACCCCTATATAAAAAATTACTTGGAAAAAATGCTTGCTATGAGCAGGGGCAGGAGCTCCTGGATGCCACTGCTGCTATGTCACGAGCAGAGTGATTGGTGGCTGAGGGCTGCTGTGCTATGGGAAGTTTCACCCAGAGTAAGGGTTATGTTTTGCCAGCTTTCAAACTCGTGTGGGAACACGAGGCAACTTTGCTTGGAAAACTTTGTAGTGTAGATGAGGCCTGAGGAAATGAGGCTCTCTGGTTCCAAGGCCACTTCTCACACTGGCAGAGCTAAGTGCTTCCAGCCCGTTTCCTCATCCCTGATCACTTCCATGCCTGTGCCCACGCCCTGTTTGTTCTACTGCGATTGTCTGTGGAGCTGAATAATAAACCAGATCAGAGAGCCGATCCAACTTTAAAAGCTCTCCTCCTCCCCTCCCCTTTTTTTTCTGTTTTTGAGGACATGCTGTTGAGAGAAACATCCACAGAACCAAGACCTGCAAAGCTAGGAACCAGATCCTCATAACATCACTACGAAGCCCAAAGGAAATTAGATACCTAATTAAATATGTGAATCTGGCCTTACATGACCTATTTAAAATTGTGAGAATCCAGGTCTTTGGATTCTGGCAGGTTCTTCAGATTCTTCCCTGGCACCCTAAAACTCAATTAATCTGCTTTTTCATTTAGTTCATAAATGGTATTTTAATCTGTTGTTTTCTAGATCCTGAAGTTACATTTCACAAATATTTCACTAATTTAATTTCAGTGGATGCTGGAAAATGTACTAAAAACGTTGACTTAAGTCCTAGCTGAGGGATATGCAAATGCAACTGTATTCCAAAGATATTTGCATTAAAGATCTAATTGAATTAACTGTTCACACAGCTTCTACGGTCAGCTTGTCATGGCCTCCTTTCAAGCTTGACTACATTCATTTTTGATAGAGAGATTTAAAAGGTTTTCTCCCTTCCCCTGGGATTAAAGATAGGGATGAGCACTAATTAGCCACCTGCACCCACAGCACAGTGCTACAGCTTGTTTACCTTACAGAATCTGCTGCACCCCTGGGGAAAAATCAGTGTGGTGGGTTTTTTCTTTTAAACATTTCAAGTTCAGCTTTTTCAAGAGAGGTTTAATGGTTCGCACAATTGTTAGCATTACTAGGAGGAGCAAGAGTCCCTCTTTCTCACAGTGCTACCTAGATTCTGTAGAAGAAATAAGAAATACTGTTTATTTTCCTTTTCTTTTTAATTTGTCTTGTTCATCAAGCAGGTCACACATTTGGTGTTAGCTGCAGCACTTTGCTGCCCATAACAAACATGACTTTGAAAATAAAAGTAACATTTAGCAATCACAAGAGCTTTACTCATGTTAGTATGATGTAGAATCCACTAAATAGGCAATTAAAATACAAGAAAAAACCCAGAAATAAATAAAAGAAACATCTTCATAAATCCTTTATTGTAGTGGTGCTTAAGTAGGTTTTTTATTGGTTTCTTATTGAATGAAGCACTATTTAGGACTAGCAGCTGAAAGAGTTGCAATTTAAACTACAGTCTGATTCTTTTTTGCTATTTTTCCTTACCTTGGCATTTTCTGACTAAGAATGGTAAAAAAGTGTTCTGCTTTGTTTGTCCTTTATAAGTTCTGACTCAGTAGCAGGCAAGTACTACTTATGGGCCTGATGTAAAGCCTAGTGAAGTCAACTGGAATGTTTCCAATGACTTAATTAGACTTTGGATTGGGTCTGAAGTGCAGCAATTTACTCAACTCTGGAGCATAAATTACAGACATAAAAAACAAATTATTTGTGTGTTGCAGGATTACTGACAGCAAAATGTATGATGTCAGAAAAATAATAGGCAGAGATAGCCTGCACAAGTTGGAAAAGCCTAAAATACAGCCAAAGACAGGGGAATACTCTTTGGCAGGAATAGAGACAGTCTCAGTTCCAGTGCCAGTGGAGGAAAGTTGAGTAATTTGACAGACAATTATGTGGTTAATCTAGCAGGAGAAGACACTATCTGTCTCCCTCAGTCACCACTCTGCTGCCTGAACATTGGACTAATATCTGGAAGAGATGATGGTCTGCTGGTCAGCAGGAAGGGCTCTGAGTCTGTAAACCCTGGAAATCCCTTGGGTAATGTTAAAAATTCCAGTGGCCAAGGCTCAGAGCAGAAGTGAACAGCACCAGGCAAACACATCAGCTGAGTTTGTTGCTAGAGTAAATAAGATAATGTTGAAGAGAACAGAATGTAAATGTTACTTAACAAGAAGTCAAGCAATCTCCACCTGAAACATAACATTTTGTTGTAGAGAAATATCTCCCAATTATTCTTCTTCTGAATTTCCGTACTGCATGTCTTGATGAGCTAGGAGTGACACAATGAGCTAGGTAGGTACTTGTTTCAGTCAAAATTTACTTAATTTCCCCTTGTTTGAAAACCTTGGGATGCCAACATCTTACCTAAGCTGCCCCAGAGAAACTAATGAAAATATTTGTTAGAAAGGGGTTAATTACTTGAACCACAAGTTCTCAGGAGAGTATTTTATTTCAGCACACAATAACCCAATCAGAGAAGAGTAGTTCTACTTTGGAGAAAGATTTATTATTTTGGAGTAAACCCACTTTTTGTTCTGGAAGAGCCTAGAGCCTATCCAAGCAAGAATCATTATCCTGGAATAGTTGATTATGCAACAGCTATGTCAATCCACTAGCTTGGAGTACGTATCTTTAGCTTCCCCTTATTAGCAAATCAGGAAAGATTTAGAGTATTTACATAAAACAGTTTCCATTTTAAGAAAGTTAAAAGAAATATGAAGAAATGTGGGGAAAATACCTTTACATCAGTAGCTAATACTACATTGAAAGCCACATAACTGAAAGACACGTATTTTGTTTAAAAAGTTGGTATGCAAAATAAAATGGTATTTTTAAAAAGACACAAAGATGCGAGTTCAATTTTAAACTGAGGTGTGTGTTTTCAGTTAACGGGTTTTGTCTTACATAAATTTATATGCACAATTTATTTATGCAGTAGCATTTCCTCATTTGTTTTTAAGTAAGTTTTTTGCTACTAGAAGTCATCTCCCTCTCCCAAAAGCAAACAAAACCCTCTGTGAATAAGTAGAAAAAAAAATCCTTTCCATTCAACTTCCTCTATATTTTGTCTCTATTTGTTTTCACCATTTGTTTTCAGAGTTGAAAACAGAGGATGGACAGAGAAATTGGACAGACAAATGGAAAATAAAAGTCAAGGTTTTGAGGTTTTTTTTCTATTATTACACCAAGTGACAGTAACAAACACAGATAAGGTACTGAACAAACAAACATTTCCTCAGATCACACCTGTGCCTTGTGCAGTGTTCACGCATTGGGCAATGACTCCACACACAAATTCCGGTGCAAAGTAAAGCAGAGAGGTAGAGTAGAAGCGAAGAAGAAGAAGTGAAGTGATTCATTGCGTAGCTCAAATTACCTAAATACTCACACAGAACAGGATATAACATCATATAAACAGGAAAGATTCTCACCACAGTGTTCCCCTATCACCTGGGATAAAGCAGAGACGTTGCCTATTATGGTAATATGTAAATAATACCCTATAAGGTTACAAACTGCATTCATCACCTCTCACAGGTCCAGCTTTGTCAACAAGCTGCAATCCTCTCTCCGCCCATCCCCGGTGACCTGGATACAGTCCCAGGGTCACCTCCGGGCCCAGGAAAGAGGCTCTCTCTCTCCGGCCTACCAGGCCTATCACTCTATTACCACATAGTGTAACCCAAAACCTTGAAGTATGGTCATTTTTTAGCACTCTATCACTCTAATAACAGATTCTCCTCACAAACCTTTCCTCACTTACTGCCTCAAATTATCATGGTCCTCATAATACTTTCCAAACTGGAACAGAAAGAATGGGAAAGGGAAAAGCATAGGGAGAAGAAAATCTTTGAATAATAGTTGGAAAGAAAAATTTTGAGTAACTGGAAATGCTTGTCTTTTAAAAATCATTAAAAAGAAAATATGCTTTTCTGAGAGAATTCTTCCCCTTTGTTTTTATACTGGCAGAAACTGTTGTCCTTTTCTTAAACAGCCTCTGTTTTCGGCTGGGTAGGTCAATACAACATCACCTCACACACTCCTGCTTTGGTCCATGAAAATGTGCTCAACTTTTCATATGTATACTCTGTGTGAATTAGTGTCAACAGATAATAAATTATTTGATGCAAAAAGCTTTGTTTAACATTATTAAAACAATTTTGGTAGCATTCCCAGGCAGGATTTTTATAGTAATTTTCCCACATAAGAATGGCAATTAGACAGTATGAAAAGTGACTTCCAGTTCCCAAAGTTTCATTTCATTTGGGAGCCAATATGATTTAGTGGCTAGACAAGTTTAAAAGACAAGGAGCCAGAAGAGTTTAACATTTTCAGGGAGGCTGATCAGTTCACTGAATCACCTTGGGCTACTCAGTTAACTGTTATGTTCTTTAGTGAAACCATCTGTAACACTGGGTGAAAACACCCCCACATCCCCCCAAAAAATACCCAACCTCATTGAGAAACAGATGCTTAAGTCTGGTTCTCTTCTCTAAAGCAAATAAATTATATATTAAAAAAAAGAGCAAGACAAATATGGCATGAGAACAAGACATTCCTTCAGCAAGGTTACAAGTCAAGCTGAGGCATAGCTGCAATGAAAGCCTTCTCAACTGCAGTGCTGCATATCATTGAGTTAAAAGGCAGCACGAAATACACTCTGATGTCTACTTGATTATTAAATGCTTACTTTGAAACTAGAAGGCAAAATTCAGACTTCACTTATACAGCTGCAGCCTCACTGACTTCAGAATAAACAGTGGAAACCCACGGACTAGCATCCTGTGAAGTCTGAACTCCATGCTCACAAAAGAAACTTTCAAGTCAAGGAACAGACATTGCATTCTTTGTTGACACATGTGCTTACTTGAAAGCACTGTGCATTTTTATGGTACTTTATCAAAGAGAAAACAGTTGTCGTGGCCATTGTTCTAATCTGGACACCAGCTCAGACTGTCTTGTGAAAAACAGCAACACCATTATTACCAAATAAAGCTGTACAGCAAATGGAAAAATTAATGTGGCAGTGAAGGCACAAGAATAGAGATCAGGAACCCACCCAGGCTCCATTTCCAGATGTATCAGACACTTCCTGGATGATCACATACACACCATCAAATTTTGTTGTTCCAGTTTCCTCATCTACAAAAAGGATAGGGAAGCTCTTGTTCAAGAGGTCCTGTGCTTTGAGACTAAGAAGAAAAAAGGCTTAAAAGGTCTGCAGTTAAGGAGGAACTGCACATTGTTAACTATGGCAGCCTTACTTAGTTGTTTTCCTTTTCAGTTAATGCATTATTCAAGTAATTTGGCTTATCACTGAAAACATTCTGCCATAGAGGCATACACAGTTTAAATGCCCCAATGTGTCATCATCAGCTGAATTAATTCTTTTATGCAAAATGCACATGAAGGTTGCTCTTGAAAACATGCAGAAGGCCTGTATCCTGCTGCAAAGCAACACAGCACGTGGGAAATCTATAGTTTCAAAGAGCATTACTTGCAGTGACTGACAAAACCTAGGAATACAGTGGTATTTTCAGCAAAGCAGCGTGCTATCAGTGGCACTCCTTTGCATAATCTTAATCACAAGTAGATACTGCAATTCTGCCCTGCACACATCAACAGTAGGACCTGACCTTGCCACAGCACAGGGAGCCACTAATGCATACAAAGAGCCTCTTGTGGCATCAAGCCAACAAAACACTGCATTTCCGTGCCTGTACACAGCTGGCAGAGACAGAATAAATGGGAGAATAACATGACAATCCCCTGCTGCTTTATTTGCACCTCAGAGTTGTTGTGCTCTGAGTACACTCCGAGTAGTGGCTGGGGACAAACCGAGCTCAGAGAACTCGACGTTATTCAGCCCTGTGCTCTGGAGCTGGGCTGCATCCTTCATTTTCAGACAAAAATGTCTTTCGNCTAACGACCAAAAGCTGAACTACAACCCACGTCCCCCGGCATTATCGGCGAGAGGAAAACCACTGCCCCGAAACGCCACAGATTTTCACTCCTTATGGGGCTCAAAACAGAGGCATAGCAGAGGCAACAGAAGGCTAGAGCTGGAATGCCAAAAAATGAAAAAATTATTACTCAGCAAGATCGCCTCCTACAAAGTCCATCTCTGTATTTTTTTTTCCTATTTACCACTAGAGCTCTATTATTAACATGATTTATCCTGATTCTATTAATGAATATAATTTCATGCACTTGCACTTAGTTTAAACAAAGTTGATTATGCTATGAACTGCTGCTCCCTCCAAAACACATCAAAGAACAAATATTCTGCAGCAATATTAGTGTTTTATATATTTGAATGATATTTTTTCCTGCCTTGTTAAAAGACAGGCTCCTCCAATCACATACAGACTCTTTAAACATGAAGAAAAGTACCTGGTTTCTGGAAGATTCTGATTTTGTGCTTGATTTAAATGTAAGGCCAAAAAAAACCATTCTTCCCTGGTAACTTCTCTGGGTCTCTAAAATAAAACAATAAAAATAAAATCAATCAGATTGGTTGATTTAAAACTTAATTTTAAATATGTTTGTTCTGCAAAACAAAACAATAATACTAATACTACAAAAGCAGCATTATTAAACAGTGTGGACTTTCTGTTCAAGCTGCTGAAGGATTAATCTTGGTTTGCTGAAGTGTTGAACCAGTTTTTGACAGGCGTCTTTTTCTGCAAGCAAGGTGGCAGTATTTCCTTCATTTCTGTTCATTCAACCAACTCACTTAAATGGATTGCCTCCGCTGATTTTTTTTTTATTATTTCCTTCAATAAATAAAAAAGAGGTGGAGATGACAGGATGATCTCTACTAATTCTACACACTTGAAAGACTGAGTGGTCAAACCAATCACATTCTTTTCCTGTAAGTATACTTCCGTTTTCTAAATAAAACCTTTTTCAATGCAAAACATATTTAGACAACCTCCTCAAGAAGAAGGATTAAATACATTTATAGTAATCTTATTCAATTAAAAGCAGCTATAAAAAGGGTTTTTTCCTCATTATTTTCTTTCAATTCCTGTATTTTTCCGCTAGGAGTTTGGTATGAATCGCAAGTAAAAGTGTAATAATTACCTAGGAAAAAAAAATCAAACAGTCCTCATCTTCCAAAATAGTGAATTGTATATAAAAATCGAGCTGTTATGTTAAAGTCTGAAATGTCTCAGATGTATTTAACTACACCACACCCTCTTTGCTAGCAAAAAGAAATGGTCAATTATGCATTAAGACCATAATCAGCACATTTTAATGGTTACCGAACAGTGAAAAATCAGTCTTTAAGACACAATACAACTGTAATTTAATATAAACAATCATTTAAATCAAAGTTTTCTCTTCGCTGACTTAAGATTAATTTTCGTGACGACTCATTCAAACCACTCCTCCAAAGTGTTACTGTTTACTCATTCCAAGCTACAGGAAATATTTTTTTCTGCAAATACTGCTGCCAGACTCCTGGCTTTTTCTAGCTGCAGTCACACAGTTACTTCTGTAAACAGGATTATGGCATTGGTTCCCTTGGACGTGTGGGAAGCTTCTGGCAGCCTCTCACAAAAGCCACCCCTGCGGCCCTCCTCTGCCAAAACCTTGCCACACAAACCCTATACAAAGCTCTGGTAGCCTAAAGAAACGGTGAAAAGAGTACATTTTTAGCACAATGTAACTACCTGTTCACATTATCCAAAGTGATAGCTCCCAATTCACAGCCAAGTACTCATGTTATATCTTTATACCGTTAAAAACACTATTTTAAATGGATAGAGCTCTGCCATCTTCCTTCTGTGCTTAGAATACAACCATTCATGAGTTCTGAAAGCTTTTAAAAGCCTTGATTTACCTCAAATACCTTCTTGCCTCAACTCTTAGCGTTTCTTGACTATACAGATCTTCAGACCAACACCTTCAAGGCAGTTTATGAAGTGTTCCTCACGGGTGGAAGGAACAGTTTTTACCACAACATGCTTTTTGTCATTTGTGTTGCACTGAATGGTAACTATTTGTCTAAAAACCAAAAAAATCCAACCAAGGAAAATATTCTTCCCCAAATTAGGGACTGCAATGGGATATTCTGGCCAGAATCTGAGGATACACCTTCCACAGCTGCATAAAAAATACTTCTGGTATAACTAAGAAGTGTGACCATTGTGTCACATGCAGCCCTTTTATCCTGTCTTTTTCATTCTATGTGGGACAGCGTTAATCAGTTGCTCCCACAGGAATTCATTCCACAAACTCAAATCAGCCCTTCCTTTGCTTGCTCTGTTGTGCTGAGATATTAACCTGTATTAACCTGCTGCCTGTGCCAGCAGCCCATCATTTTTTGGGTGCTGCCCACCTGAACGTTGAGCACCTTGAATCTGATGTGGCATTAAATCTTCATGGAAGGAAAGCAGTTAAAGTAGTTAAAATTCTAGCTGTGACCAAAGCTCTCCAGAAGGCAAAATGTTACATTTTTGAGGAATAATTATTTCAAACTCAAGCAGACCACATATTTGTAGATCCCTGAGATATAATGAAGGAATGCGGGTGCTCAGAGTGTACCATCTTTGGCTCATGCATAAAGCACAAAGATGCAGTCAGCTGTAAATTGCATGCAGGAATAATGCAACCATTACTATATTCTGCTATAACTGCACCGCTGTTCTGCATGAGGGACGTGAAATCCAGGTCTGTTCTTCATCAGCAGAATTAAATCCAAGCTTGTCCACATACACACACATGCATTAAAAAAATGGTATCATGGAGGAATTAAACTAAAACTTTTAACAGGCTGTTCAGATTTGCTTCAGATGGTGTTGGGACAACTCAAACTCTAACATCCTTGGTCTCTCAGGCTGGAGTTTGACAGGACACAAATCTCATCATGGACTACTAAGCAAATAGGCAACTTAAAATATTTTTTTCTAACCAGATCACCCTCTTATTTTTTTAAAACTGTGTTCCCTTAAGCATCAGGCTTTATCACCACTATTAATATTCATGCTAGCTAACTTGAAGTATTTACTTATTAATGCCCCCTAAACTCTCTGGCTTGATTGTGTGTTTGAGTGATGATCAGGGAATCACAGAATCATGGAATGGTTTGGGTTGAAAGTGACCTTGAAGATCATCTACTTCCAACCCCTCTGCCACGATGTCCTGGTTTTGGCTAGGATAGAGTTCTTTTTTTTTTAGTAGTTGGTACAGTGCTCTGTTTTGGATACAGTGTGAGAAAAATACTCTTATGTTTTGGTTGTTGCTAAGTAGTGCTTACCCTCAGTCAAGGACTTTTCAGTGTCTCATGCTCTGCCAGTGAGGAAGTGCCCGAAAAGCTGGGAGGGAGCATGGCCAGGACAGCTGACTCACAGAATCATAGAATGGTTTGGGTTGGAAGGGATTCTAGTTCCAACACCTCTGCCACAGGCAGGGACACCTTGCACTAGACCAGGTTGCTCACAGCCCCATCAAATGTGGCCTTGAACAATTCCAGGGATGGGGCATCCACAACTTCTCTGGGGAACCTGTGCCAGTGCCTCACAATCCCTAGAGCAAAGAATTTCCTCCTAGTATCTAATATAAACCTACTCTCTTTCAGTTTAAAGCCATGTCCCCTTCTCCTATTGCTACAGGCCCTCATAAAAAAAATCCCTCTGCAGCTCTCTTGTAGCCCCTTTTAGGTACTGAATGGCTGCAGTAAGGTATCCCCAGAACCTTCTCCAGGCTGAACAACCCCAGCTCTCTCAGCCTGTCTTCATAGGAGAGGTGCTCCAATCCTCTGAGCATGTCCATGACCCTCCTCTGGACTTGCGCCAACATTTCCACATCCTTTTAATGCTCGGGACCCCAGAGGTGGATGCAGCACTACAGGCAGGGTCTCACCAGAGCAGAGCAGAGGGGCAGAATCCCCTCCCTTGCACTGCCGGCCATGCTGCTTTTGAGTTCCCAGCCTGAATAAGCTTTTTCGTCAGCGGAAAAAAAATCGAATTTGAATTTGGTATATACTTGCTTACTCTTCTCACAACCTTCCCACTACTGCTTTACAAACATTTCATATATTTCTTCATGTCTGCAAGAGCATTTCTGAGGAAGAGCAATGGGATATGACAATACACTCTTTGTTTATGGTTATATTTCAGAAATTAGCACAATTACTGTGGCAGCACGCACGTACCGAGGGCACGGTTCAACAACTTCTCCTTCTGGGTGGGCAACCGGCTGTGGGGTGTCTCCTCCGACCTGTGTGGCTGTGGGATGTTCCCTCCAGCCTGTGTGCCTGTGGGGTGTCTCCTCCGACCTGTGTGGCTGTGGGATGT